>CAWUPB010000013.1:0-37104 GCA_963924115.1 Dovyalis caffra
ATGTGAATTATTTGAGGCCTTTAGAGTAATTTTTGGGTCAACCTTAAAGAATGAAAGTTGTTCATCTATATGTTTAATAGGCCTGTATAAACGTTTATAATATTTGGACCTATAGATTAAGAGTTATACCAATTATAGTGATGGTTGTTTCGAAATGCATTTTGTTGGAATTTTGGGAGAAGAATCTGCCCGAATCTTATGAGATTTATTTGATGCTGTTAGATTGATTTTTGAGAAAAATGTAAAGAATAAAAGTTGTTTGTCTATGTGTGTACTAGCTCTCTATAAAAGTTCATAAATTTTGGATACATATAGAAAGTGGTATGCATATTTTAGTATAAATGGGTTAGGAGGTAACACTCGCTGAAATTTTAGAGAAAACGAAATTCCGAATTTTAAAAATGGAAATTTTCGAATTTTTTTATGAAATAAATTTTGACTAATTACGTTAACCCAGCTTATTAATATTTTTATTTATCCTAATTTTTTCTTAGCCACCTAAGCACTTGAATTAAATGCTTAGAAGCCAAATCATCACCTTTGACTTCCAAAACATGCCAGCTTTGCCTTCCAAGATTCCTTCACTTTACATTTGGCCTAGTTAAATTGTAACATTTATGATATAAATAAATGAGAGGATAAAAGGTGGGTATATAAGGGAAAGAGAGGGTTAAATGGCTGCCATTTTTAGGCCAAAAACCGTAGCCATCCATAATTAAAAAGAGAAGCCAAATTGAAGAGAGAAAAATAGCAAAAAGAGAGAAAGAAAGAAAAGAGAAAGAGAAGGGAAAAAGGAAAGAAAAAGAGCTAAAGAAATTCTAATCAAACCTAAAAGAGGTAAGTAGGTTTCATTTCTTGGCTGATTAATGTCTTAAATTATTTTTTTTAAGTTATTTTGTTAGTGTTTATTTCATGGGTTGTAATAATTATCAATGGTTATATGCTTGATGCTTGGAATGAATCTATGTATGGATGCCTTGTTGTGATGATTTATGATGTTATGATTTTTTGAAAAATTTCAAGTATGTGGTGATGGGTTGGATTGAACTTGGACTAAATTTCAGTGAACTAAAACATGATTAAAGTTGGCTTGGAATGAACTAATAAATTAGTGCTGATAAGGAGTAAATTCTGTTCGAATTTTGGGGTGTATGTTCAAGGATTTTAGATCGATTTCTAGGTGAAACTTAAAGCATAAAAGTTGTTCATATATGTTTCAACTAACAACCTTTAAATTTTCTTGATCATTAAATTCGTTTACAAAGAGTTATACCCGATTTAGTGTGGATAGCTCTAGAAAAACTACTGTTAGGCAGATTGCTCCCTAAGTTTCAAAAATTTGTAATTAATTGTATACTTAGTATTTAGACCTAATTTTTGGATATGTTATAAATAAATATGTCTAGTATCTAATATAAAATGAGTAAGATTTAATTATATTCTGAAATTAGAAAATTATTTACCCGATTAGGAGTTGCTCGGTAATAAACCTTAAAACCAAACAAATTAGACTTTGACAAAATTAATAGGTTTGGAATAAACTAAATGAGCTTGGACTAAATAAAATGGAATTAAATAGAGTCAATGGACCTAGGATAAAGTTAATGGGCTCGGATTAAAATAAAAGGACTTGGACCTTCTTTTAAATATTAATGAAACTAATGAACAATATTAATGAGCGAAGATTGTGTTCCTACTCGTGGGTATCGTGATTGGAATGTGAGCAATGGATAAATTCCGAGTGTGGGTTGGACCGTGAGTATGGCATGAGAATGAAGGGTTGGTAGGCGAATTTGGTTGAATGTGATTAAATATGTCATCACGTGCATCATGTGCATAGTGGGTGGTTTAAGACAAGTCAATTGATTGAGAAATGGTTTATACATCTAGGTTTGATAACCTAATTGGAATAAATGGGTATTAGTAGTCCAAGTACTCTAGGTCTGTAGCTCGCACTATTAGACGATGGACTTTCGCTAATAGTAGTTACGACGAGGGATAATTCCGTTATAGCAGAAGATGATCCGAGGATCATCCGGATGAAATCAAGTTGTGTGCTTGCACCGTTAGACGATGGATTCTCGCTAACGGTAGTTATAACGAGGGATAATTTCATTGTAGCAGAAGGTGATCCGTGGACCACCCGGATGATAAATAGAGTAGATCGGCTAATACCTGTGGTACCCAAGATTAAAATTTATGAGTATGGTGGGAAGTCAAAACAACATTGCATATCACGTGCATCATCCCGCTTACCGAGCTTCGGCTCACCATGTTGTTATTTTTTTTATGTCTTGACGTAAAAGGACAAGTTGGTACGGATGCGGCTAGCTCCTCCTAACCGGCTCATGTGAGGCACCATATATTAGTTTTTATTTTGTTTGTAAATTTAGGGTATGGAGTTCGTGAGGAATTGAATATTGCTCGTAATGTTTTATTAATGTATTTAATTATGTTATGTAAATTTTATCTTAAGGAGTTATATACGTAATGTACTCGTTAAAGTCCTAAGAATATCATAAGAAAACTACTTAGAGTTTAGAGTATGTCGGCGTAACGCGTTTCGTCTAGTACCCTACTTGGGTAGTAGAAATACGACCGGGGCGGGGCGTTACATATGTGTTCCTCTCTTTCCAATATCGGGTTATTCCTTAATGTTAGTATTAATCATTACTAATAATTAGTAGGGTAACCTTTGTTTGGATAGTTCAAATCCCAACTAATTATCCCAATCTTAATAGGCTACTTAATTGAGCATGTTGCTTAGGCTATTAAAGGTATCATGTCTACCTAAATCATAGTTGGATAATAATTGGCCTAATTATACGAGTTGAAAGCTATAGAGACCAAATTTTCTAATGTTTTAATTATCCTTTTATAGGTAATATTCCAATACTCTAGAGGTAGTATCTATGGTAATTGGCTCCCTTACCGATTACATGGTCAACCCATAAACTGGCGATAATAGACTCATATTAATAAATTGCATGTTTGAACACCAAGTGAATGTTTACACGTACCATTGATGACAACATTATAAATTAAGGTATATAAGGTCCTAGTTATTTTGGAATCCCATTACGCTAATTAAGGATAATTAGGACATATGTCTTACAATGTGATAGTATATTTTGGGGTGCTCGTATCCCCGACAATAGCTTTATAGTTATAATGAGATGACTCCCAATGAGTATAAGAATAGATGCTTTATTCCATAGATTATTTGAAAGGGGATCAGTATCAAGGCCATTATAGGAATCATAGTAACTATAAGATAATATGATCCAAATACTAATTGATATTTCCATAAATACCTCATATGTTAATATATGAAATGAACCTATAAGTCCGTAGTAATCTATAAATGAGGAGCCTATTTAATGGTCAATTTTTGGATCATATTATGACAATTATAAGGAGCCTATTTAACTAGATTCTCATCATATTAGGTTAACTAACAATTATATAGAACATATTAACAATTAAATAGGACTTGTATAACATTACCCATTATGGAAATATAGGGTATCCTAATATTAGTTACCATTGCCCATTTAACCAATGTATAAATCGATGTATACTCTATCTAGGTATATTCTATTATACTAATATATCAACTTGTTCATAAATATAATTTGCTTAATCCAACTTGTTCAATTAACCTAATATCTTGGCTTATATTAATAGTTTCATCTTTCTTTTGATCATAATGGTCAATCTGTTTAAACGAATGGGTATAATTTAGTCGTATTTTTACTTGTGACCAATATTATTAGTGCACCATATAATAGCCCCACAACCAAGGGCTATTCATTATCGTATATGATAGGGTGAATCTTATTGGAGACTAATATCACTCGGATTAACTAATATGGGCATCGACATTAATAGTATCCCTAATAGTATAAAAGGTGATATCCAATAAGGAGATCTAATTATTTCCAACCCGATATTAATGATTAAGTTCTAACTAATTGATATACATTCAACCCCTTGAATATTATGCTTTCTAATAATACCCTTCTAAGGTATAAAATTTATATATGTGTTAGGCCTAAGCATAAAAATCAGCTTATGAATAAAATATTAGGACACATTGATAACTAAAAGTATATCGATGTGATTATCCATTATTCACTTTCTTGAATATATTATCCGAAACTAATTAATACCTTACTAGTATCATCTCTTTACTAAGACATTGACCTTTCTATGTTATGAGGCTATTATATGGTACACTAATAATATTGGTCACAAGTAAAAATACGGAAAAATGTAATAACCTATTTAATTGTTAATTATACCAGTTCTCCTAAATAACTTAGAAACGTGGGTACCTCTGTTAAGGCATAATGGCCTTAATAGAGGAGAGACAATATTGGATATTTCAGAACCAAATAATTTCGATTCCCCTATTATAGGCCACCCGATATTGTAATCCACCATAGATAATTCACGATTTTATAGTGAAGGATCATGCATTCTATAGAGGTGCGGAATAAAAAAAAATTCCTCTATCTAAGGGCCCAAGATCATGTCGTTAAATCTACTAATCATACATACATGAATAATAAGATAAAAGTAAAGGATTACCTCTTGTAGTGTAGATCTAAATTTCTTTTCTTATATTAGCCATCCAAGTGTCCGAGCTTCTATTGATGATCCACGCAGCCCAAATATCCACAAAGAAGCACTCAAAATTGATGGGGTGCTAGCTCCACCTTTTCCGATTAAGTATTTCTTCTAGAAATCAATCCCGGGCAACTTTGCGATAACTTTAAAGGAGAGGGTATGAGAATTTCTTACTAGGGTTTTAGAAAAAAAACTATTTTCTCTCTTTTTTTTCTCTTGGTCGTGTACCCCCCTTTTTTTAAGCGAGGTCAAAATTTTCCCTACTTTTTTTTTCCTTTTTGGCCGAAATTCTCTATTAGGTTCACTCTTCCCTTTTTGCCGCCCTTCTCCTCCTATTTATAGGGGGAGTTTCCTTGTCCTCCAAGGACAAGGAAAGTGGTAGCCTTGCGTCCATAAAGGACTCTAAGTTGTTACTTCCTTATCCTCCAAGGATAATGAGTTATTTTATATGTGGACTACTTGATGTTTATCTTTAAAACATTCATCCTTATCCAATAAGGTTGATGTTTATCCTCCCACCAAAATTATCTTAAAGCTTTTAATTAAACATAATGGGTCAAAACTATTTTAGCCCAATTAATTTATTTGGACTATCCAAATAAATATTCTTAGATTATTTTGACGAGGTCCACATTAGGAAATAATTTTTCAAAATACATTTTAACCTAAATTAAGAAACTACTTTCCTTTTAGGTTGTTTATTTACAAATTTAAAACTAACTTCTAAATTAGAAAATCGATTTCTAAAATAGGAAACTTTCATTTTAGGAAACTTTTCATTTTCCATTTTAGGAAACTTTCCATTTTAGGAAATATTTCATTTTGGAAACTTTTTCCAAAATAAAAAATTTCGTAACTCGGAAACTTTTTCCAATATCTTTGCTTCTCATTTGTAATGTGAATACTTGAACTTATGTGTGTGACTCGATAGACTCCTAGATATGTTGGCAATGTATCTAGAATAAAAGACTCCTCTTTCATCTCTTGATACATAAATCAAGATTGGCCTCTAGTAAGGCATCATGACTACCCAAGTCTCTAGGAAGATTAGTTAATCCATTATTACCTTTCACGAGCATGGTTATCATACAATTCAGTCCTCATGTCAATTTATCATAGTATGATCTCAAACTTGATTATTAGTCTTGTTTCATTATGATCACACAAGTTTTCTTCAATTCCCAAATGTCTTAGCTCTTAGAGTAAACCAATTATGCTCTATTGGTGTACTCCTATCGTGGCTATAGATTTCTTGAGTAGATATTTATCAAACTCGCAATGTGACAACTCCTTTAGCATACAAGGAATTCCATGTCCTATCTTAGCCATACACCTATCTCTATTGGATTCTTAGTGCACCCAACGAATCGCTCACGTGCAACCTATTAATGGGTCCATCGAAACAAGTGTCAAAGTGTATAAGTCCTCCAATGAGATAACCGTGATGACTTCAAGTCTAAGGACCATTTGTACCCATCTCATATGAGATTCTCATATACTAAAACCAAATGGGTTCTCATGGCGAGTCATGTCTAGTGATATGTTCTCTAACATAAATCACCTAAGTGCTTGCTTTGGCATCACCATGCCAATAGGTGTGACATCTCCTACTGCTATCATATAGCATGAGCATAGCACTCACAAGTCTATCCGTATATTATCAATGCTCATTCTTGATGATGCTATGATTTGAGACATTTAATGATATCATTTATGTGCATTAATGTTTGTCTCACGTCTTTCGATCAATCACTATTGCAAATGTATATCATAAGGACTTCTATCTAATTCTACTGAATTTATCAATATGTAAACATAAGAAATAATAGAATGAATTCTTTATTATTATTAAAATAAATGATGCAATAACATATTAACAAAAGCCCATCCAAGCATGGTTGGATCTTGGGCACCAACACTAACAAATAGCCCCATAACATAGATGGTCAATTATGATTCATTTTAGGCTGATATAATATGTTCAATCCACATAAATTAATAGGTCAAATGCCCTCTTATATTAATAGTTTGATCCTATATTGATCATAATGGTCAATCTATTTACTAAGGCATTGACCTTTCTATGTTATGGGGCTATTATATGGTACACTAATAATATTGGTCACGAGTAAAAATATAGCAAAATGTAATAACCTATTTAATTGTTAATTATCCCAGTTCCCCTAGATAACTTAGAATTGTGGGTACCTCTATTAAGGCATAATGGCCTTAAAAGAGGAAAGAGAATATTGGATATTTCAGAACCAAATAATTTCGATTCCCCTATTATAGGTCACCTTATATTGTAATCTTCCATAGATAATTCATGATGTGAACTCCATATATAAAAATGAGATACCTAAACACCTTTGTTACTAGACAATCCCAAGAACGCACCCAATCAGAGTTATAATAAGCGAAACCCGACATGTTGCCTTTAAGGAGGCAAGACCCAAAGCTATATTGCAATGGAGTCAAGAACACCACATCCTATGGAGGATGATAAGTTCAGAGATGCCACAAGCATTACAATCCTTGATAAGTCAGATTTAGTTCTCAAAAGAACAAAGGAAGAAAATCCTCAAATTTATTAACTCTCAAAATTATTGTGTGAGTCCGAAATAAACCTAAACCAACCTTTATATAGGCTAACACGCCACTCCTAACCCTATAAAGACTCTACACGTCCTTGCCATCTAAGGAGAACATAAATAAAGCCTAATGGACTTAAAAGAATACGAAAATAATAAGGCTTAAAACATTGAGCCCAAATCTAACTTAATTAGTTCTAATTATAATTAAGTTAGATATAATAAATAGGCCCAATATAATTTAAGGAGCCTAATCTTAGACTTGGATTAGCTTGGCAAGTCTTCAATCCCCCTCTTCTCTTAAGATGGCGCCACAATGCTCTCTTGAGCCCTTGGAAGTGCATTCTGGTCAACACTCTTGAATTAGTCCATGAACAGCCTTCTTTAAGCTTCTTAGCCCTAGCCCACATCATTGGAGCATCTTTAATATGTAATGGATCAAATCTTAGACTTGCAAACTCACCATCTTGGATCTCCTTTGGAGATGCTAGCTTGCTGGCCCTATTTGGCTCCTTGGTTTCCTTCAATACAACCTTAACTTTCTTTATTCTGATCATTCCCACTTTCCTCAAAAAGATTTATCTTAGAATCTTGATCTTGATGCTCATCATACTCCCTTGGTTAGAGAACACTCGTCCTCAAATCTTGTAATAACAAGGTATCAAAAACACGTACCTAACCTACAAAATACGAACAAATAATGGCCCAAAAAATTCAAATTTGATTTTCTTGTCATTTATCTCCTCCGGAAGGACAAATTCAATATATGTTATATTCTCTTGAACATCCACAATTTTCTCATTGTCTTCCTCCCTTTGCACAACCACAAGATTATCAAACTTATCCTCTTTTGGCTCTTCTTGTTGTTTTGCCAAATCTTCAATGAACATAGACTCTCCTTGTTTAATACTCTCTAACTTCTCCTCAAGCACTAGTTCTCTTAAATTAAGATTGAATTTAGATGCCTCAGCCTTGGCCTTGTAATCACCCTTGGTTAACTCTTTATCGACAAGCAACAATCATTGTTGTGGCTAAAAATTTGAGTGCTCTCAACTCCCACAAAATCAACACCAAGCATAGCCATCGTTATGAATGAAAGTTCGAGTGCTCTCAACTTTTTTTCTCTCGATTTCTTATTTCAAGCACATTTTGGTCCTCATAAATTTGCTTAGGCGACAATGAAACAAGTGTTACTTTTCGTCTCCTCATTTCAAATGAATATCTATTGCTAAACTCACCATGTGTCACTTTTTCTAACAACTTGCTAAGGTTTTCCTAGCAAAATATGACTCGCTCTCATCAAGCACAACATCACACAAAACCTCATCCTTGTATCTCTCAATAGAAAAAGACACTATCACTTTTGTTTACCTCGACTTCTCTACACTCATTTACCCATTGTAATGTATATGGTCTAGGACGTTCCATTATTGACAAACTCAAGACTAGTAACATTGACACAACCACCCCTATCTATTATCAAAGGACACACCTTATTATTGAAGACATGACATCGGATATGAAAAATATTATCTCTCCATGCCTCGTTCTCACTTTTCACTTGCGTGGTTTAACCACGCATAATTACCAATGGCTTTCCATAAATATCATTATCAACAATCACTTTACCCTCTCCCTTAGGATTTTTATCTTTTGACATGTTTAAAACCTACATAAAATTTGTTAGTAATAAAAATTCCTCATACACACTCCCTCATGTGTTTCACTCAAATTGTTGCCACTCAATGCTCGTGTTTGCTCTCTTTTAGGCTTTTTCTTTAATACGTTCACACTCTTCAGCCTTTTACCTCTCTAACTCATTCTTTTGGTTCTTCTACAAACTAATCCAAACCAAACAAGAAGTAACCAATTGCAAGTGACTCAACAACTTCACTTTTCAAGGATCAGATTTCGGATAGATTTGGAATAAGGAATTGACAAACCAATTCAAATAAGAATTTAAAGTTTTCAAACTCTAAGAATGATACTAGAATTGACTTGAATTGAATTTTAAATAAGACAATAATAAAGAGACACAATGAGACAAAACAAATCAAACTTCTTTTCATGTTTTTTTTTTTTTTGAATTTTAACTAACTCAATTTAGAAACAAAACTACAAAGACATAAAATAAAACAAAAGATAATGAAGAAGCCTAATTTATATTGAAAAACGAAGTTAATTATAAATCAAACTTTTTCCCTTTTTTCCTCTTTTTTTTTTTTTTTTGTATATAAGACTCAATTTATCAAGCAAAGGAACACAAGACTCATACAAGAAAAGATATGGCAGAATAACAAGGAAGACACAACAAAGAAAACAAGATAGATACGAAATAAAAGATGCATGGACTATGGATAACCAACTTGACTTTGCACAACCTAGGCTCGATATCAACTTATGTGAACCCCACATATAAAGACGAGAGACCCAAACACCTTTGTTGTTAGACAACCCCAAGAATGCACCCAATCAAGTTATAATAAGTGAAACCCGACCCGATGCCTATAAGGAGGTAAGAACCGAAGCTATATTGTAATGGGGTGAAGAATGCCACACCTTATGGAGGATGATAAGTTCGGAGATGCCACAAGGGTTGCAATCCTTGATTAGTTACATTCAGTTCTCAAAAGAATAAAGGAACAAAATCCTCTCAAAAATTTATTAACTCTAAAAATTATTTTGTGAGTCCGAAATAGAGCTAAACCAGCCTTTATATAGGCTAACATGCCACTCCTAACCCTAAAAGGACTCTACATGTCCTTGCCATTTATGGAGAACATAAACAAACCCTAATGGACTTGAAAGAATGCAAAAATAATAGGGCTTAAAACATTGAGCCCAATTTAACTTAATTAATTAGTTCTAATTATAATTAAGTTAGATATAACAAAATACGCCCAATATAATTTAAGGAGCTCAATCTTAGACTTGGATTAGATTGACAAGTCTTGGATCCCCCTCTTCTCTAAAAATGGCACCACAATGCTCCCTCGGGCCCTTGGAAATGCATTTTGCCCAACACTCTTGAATCAACCCATGGAAAGCTTCTTTAAGCTTCTTAGCCCTAGCCCACATCATTGGATAATCTTTAATGTGTGATGGATCAAATCTTAGACTTACAAGCTCGCCATCTTGGATCTCTCTTGGAGACACCACCTTGCCGGCCTTATTTGGCTCCTTGGTTTCCATCAATACAGCCTTGACTTTCTTTATTCTCATCAATTCACGACTTGTATAACATTACCAATTTGATTGAACATTGGAAGGTATCTTATAATTCGCTATGTAGGCCCCTAATACGATCTATCTGGTAAAGTTTAACCTTGACTTATTAGGTATGTTGAGGTATTATGACAATTATCGAGTTAACCCTAGGATAGAATATTATATAATAGATAATAATATTATTAGCATTATGGGGCTATCATCCCATATTAATAGTTTATTCCCTACTTTATAAAAGAGAAAATTAACTAGATTAATATTATTATATCAGCATATACGTCGATACAATAATATTATGTCAATTACATAAGGGATATGAAATACTATTCATAGAATTAATATGATCCTAATAATATTATTCACATATCTAATATGAGGATATTATTATGGAATGATAATGAAGTGGGGTATAAACATGTGTAAGGAGATAAACCTTCTATGACCATTATGGCAAACATCTCCTTGGTTCATTTATAGGGTATGTTATGAATGAAAATTATCATATATTAGGGATAGGAAATAAACTATGGTGATCCTAAGTGTATAAACCACGTAAATATATGAGTTGGGAATTAGTACTAATGATAACTTAACGGGCCAAGGGGAATATTCTCTATAATTAATATAAATTTGGCCTATAGATTACGGGGATATGATAATTCACATATTCTATTCTCATAAGGGGGCAATTATTAGTTTATGGATACTCCAATGTATATTAAATTAATTATAGAGACAAACTATATAAAGGGATATAAGTATAGGATATTAAGATAACTTACCATATTAATGGAGGTATCATGATAACCCTTATATTAGGCTAATAATAACAATCTTTATGGTCCCTATAACCCTAGAAAGGTCTCAATATCCAATATTAGTTAAAAGAATGTAATTAGAATATGATTACAATACTTTTGATACATATGGAATAATGGCTCTCCTAGGAATTATTATATTGAATCCACTTATCAAAAGTTTAATGAGTATAATGATAACACCTAGATATGTCCAATGGTTATTATCCCTCTTAAGTAATGATATAACCAATAATTATTGGTTATTGGCCATCAATAAATAGCTATTGTAGTATAATTCTACAACTGGATTAATAGTCGTGGTACATATAACTATTGGTTATTGACCATCAATAAAAAACATATTTATACCTACTAATATATAACTAGTAGAGGGGTGACAATAACTCCATGAGCATCATATTGAGAATATTAATAAAGGTTAGATTATAATTTGTTAGTGACTAAGTTATATGGGCTGTTCATGATGAACTCGTCCTTAAAACTCTCCATTATAGCAAGGTATAATAGTTTGCCTAACATATTACCCAAGTATAGGCCTATATTGGTAACCCATAACTATTGTATCTTCTCGCAGTACTATTTGATCCATATTGCCATCTCGATAATCAAGCTATACCTATATGTATTATTTATGGTTTCGTAGTAATCAATTGACATTATGTGCTCACCATAAATTATACCAATTAATGTACTCACCTATCTCTTATTATATCTATGATATACAATATGTATAATATCATCCACTAGTAACACCTAGGTATAATGGAGAGTTTTAAGGATAATTCATTGATTTGGTTCTGAAATTGTATGTTTAAGCCATTGAACTAATATATTTAATAGCTATTAAATCTAGGTTACGACGTATAATTGGTTATGCTCATAATTAATAGGTTATCACCATAGTCCCCAACAAGAGCCTATATTAAGAGTGGCTTAATTATCTATATTATAACCAAATTCACTCTAGGTTAATAATACCTAGATTATCTATAGAGAATAGGTTGATAGTAATATAAACTCATATATCCGTAATTATACAATGATTGCACAAATAGGCCCATAATAGGTGTTGATTGAAACATAATATTAGTTAAACTAATATTATGATAATCTAGTTAAATAGACTCCCTATAATTGTCATAAATATTAAGAGGGAGAGAGATGATACCTATATTGACCATTTACACTATATTGGGCTGATCAAGTGTAACTATGATATCCCTATGATATCCTAGTAGAGGCCTATATTGGTGATACCTATATTGAGAAAGAGATGATATATGTATTATGGAGGTATATTCTATCATAGGGAGTAACATAGAGTTAAACTCTACTATAGTAACATATATAGGGATCACTTTATCCAATGTAAACATATATTACCATTTAACTAACCCATCATATAGTATGGGTGTCCTTAAGACATTTAAACATTTTTCGAGGGTATTACTAGTGGATGATATTACACATATTATATACCATAGATATAATGAGAGATAGGTGAGTATATTAATTGATATAATTTATGGTGAGTACATAATGTTAGTTGATTACTACGGACCCATAACTAATACCTATAGGGATAGCTTGATTATCAGATGGCAATATGGGTCAAAAAGTACTCTTTGAAGATATAATAGTTATGGATTACCAATATAGGCCTATATTAGGGTTTGAACATTTATATCATTGTCATGGTTGTCCCAAGACTCTATGCACATATCTTTAGGATATATAATGGAGACCATATATAGTGGTTATTCCTACAATCTTTGGCGTAATTAATCAAGGTTTATAATATATAGTTATATGGCTGAATAATATTGAGATATAAACACATGTATATAAGCAGTACTAGCCTATCCAATTACATAGCTAAGGTCCCTATCTAATAATAGGACTTGTGTTTGTTAGAAGAAGTGAGGGAGATGTTGAAAACAATTGAATAGGTGGGCTTATGTTATTATATAATGTTATTGTCTAATATAACTAGCCCTTACAATTTTGTTAGTATTATACCAAATTTTACGAAATAATTATCCAATCTAATAAGCTATCGCTATATTTATCCTACTCGTACATAACCTATATGAGATAATTTTATCATCCCATTAGAAGTTAGGAGGTAAATAATCCTTATACTATCGTCCCATCTTGGAAGTTCTTTGAGGATCCATAACAGTACCATTTGGTTCCTATAATCTTCTAATATAAGCTATGTTATATAACGGTGAACTAATAATCATTAGGCTTAATGGGTTTAGTACTTATTCTTGAAAATAATCTCCAATAATTTAGTATGCTTATATTTGCCAAATTAACTAGGTTAAATATAAGGATAACTATTCCATAAGAAAATAATTAACATTCTACCGTAATAATCTTTACTCCATTAAGGACTAATTATGCACCCTAATAAAGGAAACCTAGTTAATTTGGAAAATATATTCTTATGAATGGTATTATTCTTTTGATAAAATAGATTATTCACCTTAGGGATACTAAAGATTATTGGTTATAATAATACTATCTATTTTATCCCGATGCTATTCATATAAATGGGTTAATTATCTCTCTCCCTCACTCTCCATCTCCCTCTCTTATATTAATACTCATATTAAGATAAGAGTGGAGTACCTCTACTATATATTAGTCCATAATTGTACTAATAATATATTCTTATGTGTACTTGATGATTATGCCACTAAAATAATAGAGATTCCGCTTATCCTAATATAAGTAGAGACCATTCCTAGATTAATGGGGCTAATTGATTTGTAAAGGGATGGTCCATATACCACTCATATTCTCGTTATCTTTGGTCTATTTCCTCTATAATATATCCCGAGTATTATTGAACAAATAAACCAATATAAGTGATACCCATTAATCCTCTATCATTTGGTGAGTAAACTATCACTTATATAGTACCTCGTAAGTATGGGTATATCATGGTGAGATGATATATGCATTATAGGTCCCTATTAATAAAAGATAGCTTATCATGATAGTGGGACAATAATTGGTTTAGACTATTAGGACCTTTATGCCCAAGGAAGGTACTATTATTAGTGGTATAGGTGTAATTTTGGTTAAATAAAAAAGGTGGAATATCGAGGTTAGTCTTGGGTCCATTATATAGGCCACTTATCATAATGACCTCATTATTTGAGGGCCTATAATGTTATAGGGAAAAATAGACACTATACTCAATTCTCTAGAAATAATATTCCTCTAGGCCTAATTATAACAATGGTTAATAACATTAGTATACCTATTTTTGATAGGGGACAACATCTATCCCCATTTTATATTCAAGGTAATTATACTATTAGTTATTAGGCCTTAATACCTTTAATTACATTCAGCCTATATAGGTTGCTATTAACCATGGCTAAAAAATACCATGGTGATCACACATGGGGATAACCCCTATATTAGCTATAAAGAGACATATTATGATAAGGCCCACGAGCCATAATACTATGATTATTATATGTCACCTTATCGCCTTATATGTTCATATTGGTAAGTATTGTTAACATATCCCCATTAGAATTTACTCATTTGATACTTAGCCTAATTATTAAGCAACCTAATATGTCCGATCGGTATGATATCACCTAACATCAATAGTTTAATGGGGCTTTAGTATTGTTAATTTCCCTATTATAAAGTTATGGGGTATATGTAACCATCAATATATATTGATAGTTGCATAACTAGTCTCGAATATACCTTCATAAAATATTATCCCTATTAAATAATGTTATCGATACTAAGATTAAACTTGCCATCTTAATTCGAATAATAACCTATATTAGGGTATCATATATTAAAACTTGCCGATAACAATTATGTTAATATTAATTTAATGCCTATAATCAGATATCACTAAGGTCGATGCTATGAAAGCCGAAATTTAGTAGGCCTATTATAATTCGTTTATCCCTAATTTTTCTCTCCACCAATTGGCCTATTATGGGTTGTTAAAGACAAGCTTAATTCGCATCACTAAGCTATTATCCAACTATCCATACACCCTATAATCAATATAGAAAAGTTATAAGCATAACCAATATAGACTATTATTAATATTAAGTATAATTAATAGAGGGCTAATGATCTCATCGGAGGGGATAGCATCAATTATGTACCGTATTATAATTATAATTCACAACTTGGATAAGATAGATACCATACTATAATAAATCTATAAGCCCGCAATGTATACACATATTGGGGATATGAAATACAATTCTTAGGATAATATGATCTAGATACTCATTTATAGGGGTAATTAATTGATATTTCCATATGTTTGTGATCCAGATTAGGTCATTTCGGATCATAATATGATCCAAATACTCATTTTTAGGACTGGAGTATCCGTCGCTTGATTAATATTAAGTATGATTAATAGAGGGCTTATGATTGGTCTCATCGAGAGGTGATAGAATCAATTATGTATTATATTATAATTCATGACTTGGATAAGATAGATATCATCCTACAATAAACCTATAAGTCTGTCCATGTGATTTTATTGGTAATTGAATTATCCCAAATAATAAACCTTTAGCTAATCCTTAACTTGCCCATAATAATAATATCCCTACTCTCATATCTACTCGGGGGCATTTTGATATGAACAAGGGGGACTTTGTTTAATGTTTATGGGCTGAAAAATAAAGTTAGCTTAGTAACTTATTATCCATCTTAATATTTAAGATGGGTAATAAGTTACTAAGCCGTTGGAACCAATAACGGATTGTTTTAAACTATATTGTACTAATACATATATTACGCCAATGAACTATCTTTTCGGATAACAATAGGGTTATCAATTATCAAGACAAATCAGAAATAGGTTGATAGTAATACAAATTATAACGAATTATAATTGTTACCTTCATCCATTAAGTCTAGGTTATGATGTATAATTGGTTATGCACATAATTATTAGGTTATCACCATAGTCCCCAACAAAAGCTTATATTAAGAGTGGCTTAATGATCTATGTTATAACCAAATTCACTCTAGGTTAATAATACCTAAATTATCTATAGACAACAAGTTGATAGTAATATAAACTCATAAATGCGTAATCATACAATGATTGCACAAATAGGCCCATAATAGGTATTAATTGAAACATAATATTAGTTAACCTAATATTATGATAATCTAGTTAAATAGACTCCCTATAATTGCCATAAATATCAAGAGGGAGAGAGATGATACCTATATTGACCATTTACACTATATTGGGCTGATCAAGTGTAACTATGATATCCCTATGATTGGTACCTAATTGGACAATTTATTGTCTATTAAATTAATTTGGTTTTTTACCATTATAATGATCAAATATAAGTATGATATCTCTCAAATAACAATAGAGTTCAATTATTCCTAATTGATATTAAACATATCATAAGGTATTAGTGATTCAATATATTACTAGTCTTATATTAACTATGGTTCAATCCCTTGGCCCATTAATTATTTGTCTAAACGCAGCTTAATATAACTCGCATTAGAATGACAAAGATATCACTTATAAGTATTAAAATAGTTGACATGACCTAATTTATATAACTCTTAATTTTAATTAAGTATCGACCTTAGTCCGAATAGTTGACAATAATCTATCCCCATTGATATTGTTATTAGTATTTGGTCATAGGTTTAATATTAGGGGATTTAAAGGTAATTACCGAAGGATCATGTGTCCTACGGAGGTGCAAAATAAACAAAAAAAATTTCTCCATCTAAGGGCTCAAGATCAAGTCGTTGAATCTACTAACCATACATGCATAAATTTAAAGCAATGAACAAAGATTACCTCTTAAAGCACGGATCTAAATTCTTTCCTAGAAAAGATGTCCAAGTGTTTGGCCTCTATTGATAATCCATATAGTCCAAATACACATAAAGAGGCACTCAAAATTGGTAGGGTGCTAGCTTTACTTTTTGTAATTTAATGTTTCCTATAAAAATCAATCTCGAGCAACTTTGCACAACCTTTTAAGAGAAGGAAAGAGTTTATCTTGCTAAGGTTTTGAAGAAAACTATTTTCTCCTATTATTTTTTTCTTTTTACCATGTGCCCTATGATTATTTTAGGGCTGGCCGAATTTTCTTTTCCTTTTTTTTTCTTTATCTTGGCCGAAACCCTCTCTCTTAAAATATTAGCCGCACCTCCCTCTCTCATACATATATATATATATATATATATATATAGGAGAGTTTCCCTGTCCTCTAAGCACAAGGAAAGCGAGCGGCAATGAGTTCCTAAAGGACTCAAGGATTTGCTTACTTATCCTCCAAGGATGAGGAGTTATTTTGCATGTGGATTTTTTTATCATTATCTTTAAAATATTCAACCTTTTTTCCAATAGAGTTGATGTTTATCCTCCCACCAAAGTATCTTAAGGATTTTTTAATTAAATCTAATGGGCCTAAATAATTTAAACCCAATTAATTTATTTGGACTATCCAAATAAATAATCCTAGATTATTTCAAGCATGTCCATATTAGGAAACAATTTTTCAGAATATCCTTTAACCTAAATTAGAAAACTCATTTCCATTTTAGGTTATTTATTTTTAAATTTGGAACTAACTTTTAAATTAGAAAACTAATTTCTAAAATAGGAAACTTTCCATTTTAGGAAACTTCCTAATTAAAAAAACTTTTCATTTTAGGAAACTTCTCATTTAAGGAAACTTTCCATTTTGGAAACTCTTTTCAAAATAGAAAAATTTTCAAATATCTTTGCTTCTCATTTATAATGTGAATATTTAAACTTATGCGTGTGACTCAATAGGCTCCTAGATATGTTGGCAATGCATCAAGAACAAAAGACTCCTATTTTATCTCTTGATACATAAATCAAGATTGGCCTCAAGCAAGGCATCATGACTACTCAATTCTCTAAGAGGATTAGTTAATCCATTATTACCTTTCACGAGCATGGTTACTAAATAATTCAGTCCTTATGTCAACTTATCATAATGTGATCTCTAACTTGGTTATAAGCCTTATTAGATTATGATCACACAAGTTTTCTTCGATTCTCAAATGTCTTAGCTCATAAAGTAAACCAACTATGCTCTATTGGTGTACTTCTACTATAGCCATAAATTTCTCGAGCAAACATTTATCGAAGTGTAATGTGATAAATCTTTTAGCATACAAGGAATGACATGTCTTATCTTAGTCATACTCCTACCTCCATTAGATTTCTAGTGCATCCAATGAATCACCCACACACAACCCATTAATGGGTCCATCAAAATGAGTGTCAAAGTGCATAAGTCCTCCAATGAGACAACCATGATGACTTCAAGTCAAGGACCATTTGTACCCATCTCGTATGAGATTCTCATAGACTGAAACCAAATGGGTTCTCATGGCGAGTCAAGTTCTAGTGATATGTTCTCTAACATGAATCACCTGAGTGCTTGCTTTGGCATCACCATGCCCATAGGTATGAGATCTCCTACTACTATCATATAGCATGAGCATAGCACTCACAAGTCTATCTATCCATATATAGTCAATATCCATTCTTGACAATGCTATGACTTGGGACATTTCGTGATATCATTTATATGCATTAGTGTTTGTCTCACATCTTTCGATCAATCATTATTGCAAATGCATATCATATGGACTTCTATTTAATTCTACTAAATTTATCAACATGAAAACATAAGAATTAATAGAATGATCTCTTTAAAATAAATAATGCAATGATAAATTAACTCAAGCCCATCCAAACATGGTTGGATCTTAGGCACCTACACTAACAATTACTAACTAGATGGAAATTAAATTTATATTAAGGTACTATTACTCTCCTATAATCAATATTATGATCACCTATATTAATATTACCTTTTGGACGTAAAATGTCTCCCTTATATGTCTAATCTATATACTCGACCAATCATAATACTTTGTAACACTCCCTTAACTTCAAATGAAATATAGGACTGGACCACGTATTAAGGTTCAAAAATATAAGATTGCACCACCTATTAATCTATTAAAGCTATTATTAGGTCATAGTAATAGACTATTATCATGAATATCCATCACTCGATATTAGAAGGGCATTTATAATTACTTATGGAATAGTTTTCCTTAAAGTGGACACTCCATATTAGATTATAGGTGGTCCTAATTAATAGTATTGACACTATGTATGTTATCTACTATTAATCCATATTAACTATATTCGTTAGATATAGGACATAACAATTATTAATACTTGTCCCTAGCTAAATTATCCCACCATAGTGTGGATATTATAGTTAATAAAGTAGTTAGTCCTCTAGGTTCTCATATTGAACCTAGGAACCTAAGGTAAATTATATACCTTAATAAGGTTATCCACTCTTCTTATTTGTGCCAATTGATATACATAGAAAAGATTAACCCTAACTATAAGAGGGTCAATGATCTAAGAATATATGGTTAATGATTGAACATTATCCAATTAGTATGTTAAATAGAAACATATCTCATCTATTCCTCTATACCTAATCCTTATAATACTCCATGTTTATTAATGGGTATATAAGGCGCAATAATCTTATAGATATTTGGGTTAACATAATACTCTATTAATGACTGGAATCAGTATTGATAAATAGAAATAGTCTAAGGCCAATTGTAATTTATCTAGGTCATAAGGCAATATTAATGTGTCTACCTTTATGGTATTAACTATAGAGTTAGGGGAATCTTTTTAGGCATTTGTCAATTCTAACATATGGTATGAGATCGGAGTGATTATATGCTATTAATACTCTAACTCATAAACTCATGCAATTGTACGAAAATGGAACACCATAAATGCCCATATAGATGGTTATGGGTTAGTAAGCTAGTTTGAATTGGGGTTATGCCATAATTAGTTTATCCCTACATTAACATAGCATTATAAGTTTCTAGCCTAATTGATTATCCCCATTTTGTAACCATTTTAATATATGTAGCTTGAATAAGGAGAATAACAGGCTACTTGTTTTAATGACACCATGATTATTATGACTCATCATGGTAATCAATTAGGGACATAATTACCCCTTTTATCCCTCATATTAACGAGGGAAAACTATTTGGTGGGTAATACCTTTCATGGAATATTAGTTTATATATTATGAGTTACAGATTAACCTAATGACCTAATGTAAATAGGCTTATCTTAAATAACTAGAGAGAATGAGTTAATAATAAATGATTATGTACTATTTACCCCTTTTATCCCTAAATATATTTCAAGTTATATGTCGATTTAATCATGGGTTAGTTGATGCTATATTAAGAGGTAAATCATAATAGTATAAGATGCCACTATACCTCTAGGATGGCCATATTGGGTAATAATTCATGGCTAATCATAGATTTAATAGTACATAATTAGTAATTATTTAATATGACCCTTTATTAGGGGGTAATATTCACCTATGGAATTAACTCGATGGTGAAGAATACGTATAATTGCACATAATGCCATCATATATTTAATATTGGGGATATAATACCTTAGGTTTTGATCTATTATAATTGTTTAATATTATAACCCTGGGTCTCCTAGGTGATCATGGGCCTTTTAATTGATCCTATTAAACAAATCGTAATACGTATCTCCATTCGTACAATATGAATATGTATAACTTATTAAGAATAGGATTTATCCACTAAGATTATTAAATGCATAAGATGGGACATTAGTATAACTATTGTATGGGTATTAGTAGTTACCTATAGTTGTTCTATTAACTATAGTAGAATAGATGAACCAATAATAGTTGAGTATTAACATAACAGAACCAATGGCAATACTCTAAATGTAACCTTTTACGGTGAGTTAGGAGCAAATTATTGGTAATGATCATGAACCATGTCTATATCTTTCATGTTAATACTTAGGCGTACCCCCATATTATTTATTGGCCCAAGGCACTATATTAGAGAGTATGCCATTAGAGTTAGCAAGAATGGTATAATAGTTATAGAGAATATGCCTTCGAGTTAATGGGAATGGTATAATAGTTTATAGAGAGTATGCCATCGAGTTAGCGGGAATGGTATATTTAAACTATTATCATATAATAGTCCTTGCGTCTTTTATTTCATATCTATCTTGTTTTCTTTGTTGTGTCTTCCTTGTTATTCTTCCATATCTTTTCTTGTTTGAGTCTCATGTTCTTTTGCTTAATAAATTGAGTCTTATATATATATAGAAGAGAGAGAGAGAAAAAAAAGGGAAAATGTCTGATTTGTAGTTAACTTCGTTTTTCAATATAAATCAAGTTTTTTACATTATCTTTTGTTCTATTTCGTGTCTTTGTAGTTTCGTTTCCAAATTGAGTCAGTTCCAATTCAAAAAAAGAAAAAAAAAACATGAAAAGTCTCATTTGTTATTGTCTTGTTTAAATTCAATTCAAGTCAGTTCTAGTATCATTCTTAGTGTTCAAAAACTTAAAATTATTATTTGAATTGGTTTGTCAATTCCTTGATTCGAATCTATTTGAAATTCGATCCTTGGAATGTGAAGTTGTTGCGTCACTTGCAATTGGTTAGTTCTTGTGTGGTTTGGATTAGTTTGCAGAAGAACCAAAGGATTGAGTTAGATTGGTAAAAGTGATGAGAATAAAGAAAGTCAAGGCTGTACTAATGGAAACCAAGGAGCCAAATAGGATAGTAAGGTGGCATCTCCAAGGAAGATCCAACACGGTGAGTTTGCATATGGTCCAATGATGTGGGCTAGGGCTAAGAAGCTTAAAGAAGCTCTTCATGGGTTGATTCAAGAGTGTTGGGCAGAATGCACTTCCAAGGGCCCAAGGGAGTATTATGGCGCCATCTTAAGAGAAGAGAGGGATCCAAGACTTCTCAATCTAATCTAAGTCTAAGATTTGGCTTCTTAAATTATATTGAGCATATTTTGTTATATCTAACTTAATTATAATTAGAACTAATTAATTAAGTCAGATTTGGGCTCAATGTTTTAAGTCCTATTATTTTCGTATTCTTTCAAGTACATTAGGGTTTGTTTATGTTCTCCTTATTTGGCAAGGACGTGTAGAGTCCTTTTTAGGGTTAGGAGTGGCGTGTTTAGCCTATTTAAAGGTTTGTTTAGTTTTGTTTTATGAGATAATAATTTTGAGAGTTAATAAAATTGAGAAGATTTTCTTCCTTTGTTCTTTTGAGAACTAAATCTGACTTAT
This sequence comes from Dovyalis caffra, assembly GCA_963924115.1. Classification (NCBI taxonomy): domain Eukaryota; kingdom Viridiplantae; phylum Streptophyta; class Magnoliopsida; order Malpighiales; family Salicaceae; genus Dovyalis; species Dovyalis caffra. The sequence continues at coordinate 22,519 of CAWUPB010000013.1, forward strand.
TATGGATTGCAACCCTTGTGGCATCTTTGAACTGATCATCCTTTATAGGGAATAGCATTCTTCACTCCATTGCATCATAGCTTTGGTTCTTGCCTCCTTATAGGCAACGGGTTGGGTTTCGCTTATTATAACTTGATTGGGCACATTCTTGGGGTTGTCTAGCAACAAAGGTGTTTTGGGTGTGACGCCCCTAGCTCCCTTATCAATTACCTAAGAGTCATGGCTAGGTGCTTTATAGTTTAGGGACTAAAGTCCCAATTTACTCCCATAATACATGGCCAATAAATAATTACATATTAAGTATAGAAGTGCGTATAATAAATTTTACACAACTTTAACGAATATTGTTATAGAAGTCATAAAATATCTAAGGTGTTATTTACACACTCGCTAGAAACTATACCCTATGTTACAATCAAAAGAAATTTTTATATTTTTTATGTCACACATGAGCCCTTTTCGGGAGGAACCGACGGCTTCTTTATCGAGCACTACCATCGCTTTTACTTGTCATGGCATGAAATAACAATAGGGTGAGCCGAAGCTCGGCAAGTAGGGTGACGCACGTGATATGCAGTGCTTTCCTATGACTCTACCTTTTCCCATTAATTTTAATTTAGGTACCCTAGGTATTAGCAAGTTTGCTCTATTCTCATTCCTCGGTGATTGTCGAATCACCTACTACTAGCAATGAAATTATCCCTCATTGTAGCACACGATTAGCGGAACTATCCATCGCCTAACAATGTAATCAATTAATAAAGCACGCACACAACTTCATTGCTAATACCTATTTAATCCAATTAGGTTACCAAACCTATTCAATTTCAAACCAATTCGGTTACCAAACCTCATCATTTCTTGACTAAATTGTTTTCTCGAGTCGATCCACCCCCAAATGCATATGATGCATGTGATGTTTCTTTTACCATATTCCACCAATCATGGGTACCAAACCCTTCATTTCCATACCACACTCGGAATCCAATCCACGCTAGGGATTTCATATATTTTTCATAATAGTCATGTAAAGAATACAAGACCCATCCATTACGGTTAATCAATTCCTATATTTTAGCCCTAGGAATGTGTTTCAGTGCATTTGGAGTAGGATTTCATCCTTAACCTGAAATTTAGTCTATTAGCCGAATTTAGCTTCTAATAGGTCTAGGTCCTAATTTCGATTTTTCCTTGAAATCTTTCCTTCCAACACTTCATTTTATACTTATTCAGGTGTAATTGGACCATTAATTATGGAGTTGGATGATTGGAACGTAATTTCTAAAAATTAGGGTTTAGGTCGATTTTTTCCTAGTCTAAGCCAAAATTTCCATTTTTCTTAGAATCTAACCTTTCTACACTTCAATTTATACTTATTTAGGTATATTTGATCCATTAATTATTAGGTGGGATGGGTGGAACTTAAATCCCAAATTTTTGGGTTTAGGCCAAATGGGTTCTAAAAGTGGCAAGACCATTTCTTTCATAACCATGGAGTTTTGTTGCATCCTAATTTACTTATTTGGTTTACAAGTCAAGCCTAGGGTCTTAATTTCATAAAAAGGGTCCAATCTTTCCTCTTTTTAACATGTAGGCCGAATGGGTTTCCCTAAGAAACTCATCCTTTCAAGTCCCTCTCAACCATGGTTTAAACCAATCCAATTTCGGTCCAAGCCCTTTTTTTGTATTAACCAAACCCATCAACACATATTTAGGCATACACAACACATGGATACATAAACATACCAACCATTCATCATCACATATAGAATCCAATCATTAATTTCACATCAAGCCATCAAACACAAAACACTAACATGAATAATCCATAACAACATAATAGAAAGCTTTAAACAACCAACTAATTTAAGCACACGTAAATGAAATTTAGGGCATAACATAATGCAACATAAACCTACTTGCATAGTTAAAGATGGTAGAAAATCCCTTAGCCTTTTTCTCCTCCTATGTTCTTCTTTTTTCTTCCCTCTTTTCTTTTCCGTTTATCTCTCTTTCCCTATGGTTTTCTCTCAATTTTTGGTGAGCTAAAATGGCTAAGTCTAACTCTCTTTCATACTTATATACTCCACCCTTTTTTCTTCTCATTAATTAGTAGGATATGTGTCTTAATTTTATGGGTATAAGGTGTAAAGTGAGAGAGAGAAAATGGAAGCAAGGTGGCGGGTTTGAAGTCAAAGGTTGCTAGGTGTCACTAATTAGAACATGGTGGAAGATTAGGTGTCCAATTAGTAACTAAAAAGGGGTAACTAAAGGGTAACTAAACTAACCAACTTTCTAAGGTAGTTTGGTTCTAATAATTTGGCATTTTCACCATATCTAGGTAATTCTTTCACTTGCATGGCATTTTTAGATATATGTTACGGGAAAATAAATAATGGCTAGATATTTTAATACCATAAAATATAAAAGATAATGTCACATAAATTACACCTACATCCAAGATATATTTTTATATTTTCCAGGACATATATATTTTTATAAGGTTAAGAAAACTTTTTTTTTCATGGGAGTTACATTTCTCTCCCAAAATTTCGGCATGCATTTAAAATTTTAGGCAATTTCCTCAAATTTCGGCACTCCTCACACCTTTAGATAAATTTTTCTCACTTCATGGTACGTCCTACATCTAGGTTAAAGAAATAAATGGTAACTAGCTAGGTTACCCAAAATTCATCCCATAAATCCTCACATACAAACTAAGCATGTTAACGTCACCAAACATTAAAATTACACATAAATCACACCTCCACTTAGTATATACATGTATAAATATTCCAGTACGTATAGCTATGTGATTACGGATTTTCACGAGGGTTACATTGGGTCTCTTGTCTTTATACATGGGGTTCACATCAAAAGGCTAATGAGTGTGGACGTATTAAAGAAAAAGCCTAAAAAAGAGTAAACACGAGCATTGAGTGGTAAGATATAAGGGAGTGTGTGTGAGAAATTTTTATTACTAACGAATTTTGTGTAGGTTTTAAACATGTCAAAAGATAAAAATCCTAAAGGAGAGGGTGAAGTGATTGGTGATAATGATGTTTGTGGTAAGTTATTGGTAATTATGCACGCTTTAAGCATGCAAGTGAAAAGTGAGGTAGGCATGGAGAGATAATATTTTTCATACTCAATGTTATGTCATTAATAATAAGGTTTGTCATTTGATAATAAATGAGGATAGTTGTCTCAATGTTGCTAGTCTTGAGTTAGTCAAAAAAATTGAGTTTACCCATAATTGAACATCCTAGACCATATAAATTGCGATAGTAAATGAGTGTGGAGAAGTCAAGGTAAACAAACAAGTGATATGTCTTTTTCTATTGGGAGATACAAGGATGAGGTTTTGTGTGATGTTGTGCCGATGAAAGTGGGTCATATTTTGCTAGGAAAACCTTGGCAAGTTGTTAGAAAAGTGACACATTATGAGTTTAGCAATAGATATTCATTTGAAATGAGGGGACGAAAAGTAACACTTGTTCCATTGTCACCTAAGCAAGTTTATGAGGCACCAAATGAGCTTGAAACAAGAAATTGGGAGAAAACTTTTGACAAGCACTCAAAATTTCATTCACAACGATGGCTATGTTGCGGCTGATTTTATTGGTGTTGAGAGCACTCGAATTTTCAATCATAATGATGATTATGCTACTATCAATAAAGAGTTAACAAAGGATGATTACAAGCCCAAGTTTGAGGCATCCAAATTCAATCTTAATTTAATGAGAAGATTGTGGATGTTTAATAGAATATACCATATATTGAATTTGTCCTTCCGAAGGAGACAAATGACAGCAAAATCAAATCTACATTTTTTTGGCCATTATTTGTTCGTATTTTGTAGGTTGGTTATGAGTTTTTTGATACTTTGTTATTACAAGATTCAAGGATGAGTGTTGTCCAATTGAGGGAGTATGATGAGCATCAAGATGAAGATTCAAGGACAAATCTTTTTGACGAAAGTGGGAATGATGAGAATAAAGAAAGTCCAGGTTATATTAATGGAAACCAAGGAGCCAAATTGGCCAGTAAGGTGGCATCTCCAAGGGAGATCCAAGATGGCAAGTTTACAAGTCCAAGATTTGAGCCATTACACATAAAGATGGTCCGATGATGTGAGCTAGGGTTAAGAAGCTTAAAGAAGCTCCCCATGGGCTGATTCAAGAGTGTTGGGCAGAATGCAATTCAAGGGGCCAATGGAGTATTATGGCATCATCTTAAGAGAGGAGGGGGATCCAAGACTTGTCAATCTGATCTAAGTCCAAGATTGGACTCCTTAAATCATATTGGGCCTATTTTTGTTATATCTAGCTAAATTATAATTAGAACTAATTAATTAAGTCAGATTTAGGCTTAATGTTGTAAGCCCTACTATTTTCGTATTCTTTTAAATTCATTAGTGTTTGTGTCTACTCTCCTTAGGTGGCAAGGACGTGTAGAGTCTTTTTAGGGTTAGGAGTAATGTGTTTAGCTTATTTAAAGGCTGGTTTAGTTTTGTTTCAGAAGAACATAATAATTTTTAGAGTTAATAAATTTAAGAGGATTTTCTTACTTTATTATTTTGAGAACTAAATCTGACTTATCAAGGATTGCAATCCTTATGATGTCTTTGAACTTATCATCCTTCATAGGGTGTGGCATTTTTCACTCCATTGGAACATAGCTTCGATTCTTGCCTCCTTATAGGTAACAAGTCATGTTTCGCTTATTAGAACCTGATTGGGTGCGTTCTTGGGGTTGTCTAGCAACATAGGTGATTGGGTCTCTCATCTTTATACGTGGGGTTCACATCATTAATGCTATAATATCAAGCTAGGGCTTGGAATATATATATGATAGGCCAATTATGGAATGGTATTATGGGGATAATCATCTCCATTGAAGAACCGAGGGGGATGTGCTGGGAATTTTATACATTAGAGGATCTCCCAACAATCTATATCTCAAATATATATATGATTATACTTATATAGGTTATCCATAAATATATTCCCCCCCCAATGAATATATTAGCTTTGTAATCAAGGGATACTATATAGAAGAAAGGTATCCACATAAACACTCAATCGTTATATTATAATACTATTATTAGTCTATTCTCAGTTTAAAAGGCATACTTTTGGTATATTATGGACCAGTATGGTAATACCTTCATAAATCATAGATAAAAGGCATGGGCTGTTATAACTATAGTTGTTCATGTGGTAATGAGGGGATATCCCATTACAATGGTGATTATATTTATATTATGTCTCATAATTTAGTCGGATATAAGTGGGATCATCCCTTGGTTATAACAATAATAACTCTACGGCTTTACTAGAGTAATATCGAGTGATTACACCTAGTAGCCCATGGTAAATATCATAATTATAGTGTCGATAATATGTATCCCTATGAACCCAGATAAATTTTATAATAATTATATTGAGTATACCCATGACTAAGTATATGTTTTCCCTATTTATAGGTTAGGCCATCCCTACGTTTCTACATAGGGATCATTATAATTTATGATATCAAGCAAGTTGATTTATGTTATCCTCTTAACATACTAATCTATGAATTCTAAGGGTGCTCATTATAATCCCTAACCTATATTATATCTAATAGGTTATCCGATAATTTGCTTCTATATTGATTTGGTTAACTTAACCATATGCTTAAGCCTATAATTATTTTACTAGAGGTATCAGTTTAAACTGTAGGCCTCGATCATTAGCTAGTAATTCTACAACTTAGCAAAATACCCTATACCTTTGTATTCAACATGTGTAATATAACCGTTATATTAAGGTAATATTTTATAAGAATAGGCTTAACGTGAATATTTATAGGTTTTGTTCTTCATAGATATGTGTTTCATGCTCACATGGAGTTATGATCTCAATATCGTAACCTATCATATTATTGATAGGTATTGATTGCAATACCCTAGTAAATTATTAGGTTGTCGCATATGATACCATGAATAGGATACTAATGTAGTCCTATCATTTTAGAATATAATCTTGGTACCAATATCCCTTATGTAACTATAATTGGATATGATATTCACTCTTATTGGTAAAAATACTTTTGATACTCATAATATACTGCCTCATGATTATATATAGTCTATCTAATTAACCTAGAAATGATAACTATACATATTATGATGATAAGGTAATTAAGGATGTAATATAGTTAACCAATGAAGTTATACCTTCGATTAGCCATGATAACTATACCTCTAAATATAAGGGTAAACTCCTATTTGTAATCTAGTATCTATTTAGCTAATTACATATGATCATTAACTTACATAGTTGATTCCATTATAGTTGATGAAAAGCTCTTCCTTGATAGGCTATTTAGTCTAGGAATATTATGTTATACCCTTAATCTAGGAATTTGGACTAACTAATCGAACTGGTAGAAGTATATATGCATCAACTATGTACCTAAATACCATACCTGGTCTCCGTCAATATTACACTTGTATATTGGAGGATAACTATAATGAATGGGTATTATAATATAACATAATAATACCTTTCGATATAGGCTAACATCGAGGTCTAATCAACAAGGGCTAGATTAGTATTTTACCTAATTGGACTATTTATACATTAGGAGAATAAACCATAAAATGATTGTTGATTACTACCCTCTAGGATAGTATACTTAATGATCATGATGAACTCGTCCTTAAAACTCTCCATTATACCTATTGGGAATAAGCTATTTAATAGGTATCCCAATAATCATGATATTACCATTTAAACATTTTCCCTTACTATTTATGAACAATACTATTAGGGTCAACCGTACTATTAATTGTAGGAACCATTATATGATGAGCAATATCATCCACTATATTTCAGAACCAAATAATTTTGATTCCCCTATAAAAACTCTATAATTTAACTAATTGATATAATTAGACAATTGGTAATAGTCCCTCACGTAGTAACATATATAGGGATCATTTTATCCAATTTGAACATATTACCATTTAACTAACCCTAAATGGTCAATTAATCATAGTCACCAATAGAGTTTAACTCTATGTTACTCCCTATAATATCGTATACCTCGGTAATACATATATCATCTCTCTCTCAATATAGGTATCTCCAATAGGTATCTTATAATTCGCTATTTGGAGATAACAATTATCCGTAGGGATATAATGATGAATTAATCGAACAAGTTGGACAATAATTAATGTCTCTCCAATATATTGACCATTTATATCCCTAAGGATAATTTTTATCTCCATTAATAGTTTTTGCCTTTATCTTTAACCTAAGGATAATTGTTATCTCTAGATATTTAAGGATCCCTAGTACATGAATTAATTAGTACAATTATCCCTATGCCTTGATAATATCAATACAATTAATATATTAGACATTAATTATTATCCAACTTGTTCATCCATAGTATTAGGGGTTAAATATTATAGGGAAATAAAATGTGGAGTCTATTTAACTAGATTGTCATAATATGTGGGTTAACTATATTATGTTTCAATCAATGACTATTATGGGCCTATTTGTGCAATCATTGTATAATTATAAATATATGATTTTATATTACTCGTTAACCTATTCTCTATAGATAATCTAGGTATTATATAATATAGATCATTAAGCCACTCTTAATATAAGCTCTTGTTAGGGACTATGGTGATAACCTATTAATTATGAGCATAACCAATTATACGTCATAACCTAGATTTAGTGGAAAGCTTGGATGGGAAAGATTATTCATGATAGCGAAATTGATTATGCTAATTAGCCTAATGATATTATCATATGAATGTACCTCGATAATAAATAAGTAGAGGAATTATAATTGACACTAGTAATGATGATTATAATTGACATCGATAATAAATAAGTAGAGGAATTATAATTGACCCTAGTAATGATGATATATAGGTAATAAATAACCGTTATGATTAATTTAGGTTAACTTAACCTCAGTATTATAATTGATATTAAACAATTAACCCCGAATTTTACTATAATTGATAGTAATTAATACCTTAAGGATGAATTAATCAAACAAGTTGGACAATAATTAATGTCTCTCTAATATATTGATCATTTATATCCATAAGGATAATTGTTATCTCCATTAATAGTTTTTGCCTTTATCTTTATTTACCCTAAAAGATAACTACCCTAATATCTACGACTAATCGGGATATTAAGGTATCACCATTATATCTCTCTCCCTCTTTCCCACTCTATCTCTCTCTCCAAAATTATGTTACTACAATCCTTAACTTAGTGTGATTATGGCCCTAACCTATATGGACAAAATAGACTAAATCCAATGAAATTACCAACTAGGATTATATCTAATAAGAGTGGTTATCCCATTAATAACCCTTAAATTGTTATATTTCTAACTGGTATGATTTAACACCTATATAAATTGACCCATATGTTAATATATGGAATGAACCTCCTAGAGGGTACTATCTCATAATATTAATTACCCCAAAAATGAACCAATGTCATTTTCATAGATTTAAAGATATTATTATATGGAATACTATAATTGTCATTTATACTTCAATATTAATTATGTCTCTCCATGATGGTCATTGAACTAACATTGTGTATACCATTGGTATCCCCATGAGGGATAATATATTACTATTGATTAGCTTGACCCCTAATATAGTGTAATATCATTATACCAATCAGTTAATAATATTGGATACTAATACCTTCATGATGAACTATCCTTAAAACTCTCCATTATACCTTTTGGGAATAAGCTATTTAATAGAGTATCCCAATAACCATGATTGGGTATGTTTAGGCTATTTTTGTACCGATAGTTTATCCCCAAAGATAAATTAGTTGCGTAGTAGTAACCCTATTATTACACTTATCTAATGGATCATAGCTAAAACATATGATAACCTTATTGAGGTTTATATTAATTATTAGGCCATTATATTAACCCAACTAATTTTGATAAGATTAAACCTTATAGCTTATATCGTATAATGAAATGAAATAAGTTAATGGTCTTCTCCAATATGATTGAGGGATGAGGAACCTTTCGTGAATAACATAAGAGTTATGTTAACTAGATTTAGTGGGATATATTCCACATTATGTTAAAGTTTAATATTGGATACCCTCTAAATCAATATAGCCATCTTCCAATATAGAGATGATAAGAATCTCAAATGATTTTAGTTATCTTGAATTTTGCTTAGTACCCATATTGTGATTGGGATAATATCTCGATATTTAAGTATAATTATGGCGATAAACCCTATTGGTCTAGATATACAATAACCTATTAATATTATAGGGTTATTTGGATAATTTTATGATCATTATACCAATGGGGTAATGATTATACCATTCAAATTATGTCTCTCCATGAGGCGTCAAACTATGATATTAGGTTAACTAATATTACTTATTGGGAACAAGATAGCCTAAACATACCCAGTCATGATTATTTGGATACCCTAATAGTATGGATGAACAAGTTGGGTCTATATAATCAATATTGGAACCCAATTAATGTCTAATGTATTAATTGTACCGATGACCATTTACATCAATACTATTATCCCCTTATTTAAGTAAGTAATATCAATACTATATGGTTTTAAACTATATATGTAGTAACCCTTTAAAGGGGTTACTTTATGTATTAGTACAACTGATATTAATAGTTTTTTAATAGTATATTATTTCCCCATACTATTACCCTAATAGTGATAATATCTAGATCATATTATGGTGAAGATATATGGTAATTTCTCCGATAGGGTAAACATTGTAAGGCATCCTATAATTCGCTATATAGGAATAGGGTCAAACTATCAATTAATAAATGGTCAATACATGTATCATCTCTCTCCCTCTTAATATTTATGAAAATTATAAATATAGTAAACTATATGTGGTCCAACTTGTTATAGGAACCATTTGTATGGGTAATCTATCCATACTAATGGACTATAGTAAGATATACTATTAGATATATGTTTAGGCTATAATGGAAACAATATAGTTGTCATTATATAGTTATCATATAGCCACTCCAATATCATCCCTAATATATTAACTCCATGGGCCAATTATAATTGTCATAATTGGGCCTATAATTGAAATATCAATTAGTGTCAGATATTATCACCTCATTAAAATCCCATAATATTTACTTGAATACCAATAATATAGGTAATATAATCCAATTCCCAATACTTAGATATAGATAGTAATCATATACGAAAATAGTCCTTGGTAATAGTCCTTAAATTTAGGGTGATACCTTCCAAATACGCCATCTCAAGATGAATAAACCATTTAGGGTTTATCTATCTAGTCATATCATAGGACTAGGGGTACTAATGATATCCCTAATATATAGGCATAACTATATAGGGATAATTGTGATATACCTATTAAGGGTATATATTCAAAGGTTATATTTCTCTTGAAATGGTACCCTCTATTACTATATCATAGGGTTATGATATATCATAACCTGTTTAAATAGCGAATAGGTTATAATTATTAGGCTACCAATAATAACCAATAAAATAATATCATATGGCCTTATTAGCCCCTGATTTACAAATTGATAACACCCTATCCACTATTATAAGTATTCATGAAGAGGTTAATGATAATATCCTAGGTAAAAGGTATATGTTAGATGACCATTTCAAGAGAAATATAACCTTTAATGATATACCCCTTGTTATCATTTATAACATTATCTATTCTTTAAGGTAACTTAGGAATTATCTTATCATATCGGTATAATCATCCGGGTTCTGTATTATTTGGTATTAACCACTATCCCCCAATACACATTTCACTATTAAAGAAATAGACCAATATAAGGTGGTTATATATAAGCATATTACGAGCATATTATGTGTCAAAAATACCAAGGTTAATAATAATAAGGGAAATGTTACCCACATATAATAATAGGGCCTTGCTATTTGGTGGGATAAACCAATGACCATTATACCATTTCCCCGAGGTTATAAGTACACTACCAATTTATGTAACACTTAGCATGGTTATCTCAGAGACATATATTAGGGAACCTTTGTTGGTCATAGGGTTAAGTTGGTCCGTACATTATCTATTATTCCTTCCAATAGAGAATGGCCCATTAAGATAGGTAATTAATGTCGTCACAAAGGGAGAATGGCCTCATCTACAAGGATACTATTATAAACACTAGATGATTAGGAGAGAATACAAGTTCAATATCCATACTTTATGAACCACCTCCCTATCCGATACCTTGATTATCCTTAGGATAACCAAATAGTTATCTATAATTCTCCTTGTAAAATTACTAGTTAAATACAAGAATAATTGAGTAGTTAAATATCTATAATTTATCAACTTTACGATGATATTATATACGAATTGGGTATTAGAAACACATGATTACAATGTGTATGATTTACTAATTGATTATACCCTATTCACTTATATAAAATATTATGCCAACCCTATTATTGGTATTTAACTATATGAGATGGCATATATGGTTTAGTTGGCAAATAAAGCCTATCATTTGAAAATTTAATCTAGCGATACACAATATTATCCTATATTAACTATGACCCAATTGCCCTGTAATAGTATAATTATTAACAAAGAACAATTATCATATCTTATCGCTTCTATTTTTATGAATAATGGTATATTATTATCAAGAACCAATAGATTAACATACCACAATAGGAGTATTTAGAGTGTAGGTGAATCTATTGGCCAATATATGTGAGATATCATAGGGGTATATTACACATTGATAAGAGTAATTGATGTCATACTTCGATTAACCTATGCGGAGGAATATTAACTATTAACCTTTGACATTTTGGAATACACATACCGCTTAATCCCCTAAGGTAATAATTCGAATGATGAACCTCGACTTCTATTAACCAGATATTAATCTCATCTCCAGATGGTTGTACTTACATTTAACCAAAGTTTAAATAGTCCAATTATTTACTTAAGGTAGAGCTAAAGGATATTCCAAAGGGATTTATATTGTAATATAAAATATAAGAACTCGTATGGAGATAATTGGACCATTAAAATGGTAATTCATAATTTATTAAGGATAGCCATAGTTTAATAATTGATAACTTTATAATAGAGTAACAATTATAATTTGCTATAGTTAAATGTAATAGTATGAAAAGGGGGTCCTATCTAGATATTAGTATTCAAGTAAATATAATAGGGTAGATTATATTTAAGTAATTATGATGAAATCTAAAGGGAGTCCTTTTAAAACAAATCTAATCGTAATTTGAAGTATCAAGAATAAATAGGGTTCTAATACTAATTGGGCTACTATTAGGGGATCAGCTCAATATAGTGTAAATGGTCAATATAGGAATACTATAGGGATAATATTAAAACAATTAGTACTATAAGGGCCATATCTATTGGTCAAACTATGAAATATTAGGAGGGTACTATCTCATAATATTTGGCTAGATTGGTATTTTACCTAGTTAGACTATATGATTAGGATAGATTGGTATTTTAATTAATAGGTTTTGACATATAACACATCTTACTAATATAGGCTATCTTGATATACTCCCTCTTAAGTGATGAGTAATCATATTTAAACAACGTCCTATAATATTTAAGTAAAATTAATCATCATTAAATTATAACCCTTATAAATGGTCAGACCATTTTATCCATGCTTTTATTGATGGTTACCAATTGTTTGATTATATATATCATTCCCTTGCATATTATTAGCATTTATATAATACCGATGACCATTTACTAGAGGATCGGTTACCATAGATAACCCTTTAAAGGGTTACTACACATATAGTTTATTCCATCTTGATTATAATATTTATAATCATATACTAAATATGGTTATTATCATACATTCATAGAGTATAGATAGGATATCACCGTAGGAATCTACCAACAAAATGCAAGGATAAGCTACAAATAGTTTTATGCCATGAGCTACCCCATCAAAGAGTCTATTAAACAGTATAATGTTATTCATTAGGATTAATTAGCTAGCCTACCTCTCATCCCCTTATCTATACCCATATATTGTAATATATTAATCTGTGATTAGCATTGGATAACTACCTATATACTCATAAATATGAAGGGGGATTAATTATAAGATAATTAAGATATAATAATTATATCCTTATTTATATGTTAGCCTATACAAGGAGTTATCCCTACCTTTATGACCAACTATTAGTGTATTAGGTGAATCATGGGATAACTATTTACATAATATCACGAAATTTATATAGGTATATCCAGCTATCATCATAATAGACACTTTGGGTAATAAAATCGTAGTATTGATTTTGCAAATAAGAGGTTACCCCTTATAATTTTGATTAGACATTCACGTCTATGACATTATCTAATGACTTCCCCTAATTAGGATGAAAAGGGTGACACAATAAAGAGTCCCTTATATGTTTTCCACGTTTCTTAACCTATCTCTCCTCTATTTATCATATATTTGGCCATATTATCATACTACATTTTATTTTATAAAGGAGTTAATTTATGTCACTCTCTAGAGAAATTCGATCAACCTCAAGGATGAGAGGAAGCTACTCATCCAAATGGAGTAAAAGGACAATCTATTAGTTCCCCTATATATGTATCATTATGTTAGGGTAGCTTAGTGAGGATGGCCCACTATAATACCAATATGGTTAATCCTATAACCAACATATCGGGACTTAGTATGTTATCAAATAACTAGATATAGAGTATAGATGAGAATAGTAAGAGACCAGATCATATATGATGTAAACATCTACCAAGAAATAATGGATATACGATAAGCTTTGGGAATAATCGTGTTATATGGATCACTTTTAGTAATATAGTTGATCAACTATCTTTTTGACATAGTATCTAAAAAGTGGAAATATACTAGTGATTAACATATTTATTCAATAAAAGGTTTCCCTAATATTATTCTACTCATAGTATCTTAGGGCCCTAAAGCATAGGATAGTTCATTCTTGATAATATATGATAATCTCACTATTACAATGATAGGCCTATCCTCAATATAAAAGATGATGGTCAATTATTTAAATTGTGATCTATTAATCTCTCATAACCAACATTTTCTCCAATCTATTCTCTCATAAAAACAATATAAACTAGGGACATACAGCTTAATTACATACTTTATAACTATTATTCCAATGGTATGCACCATTGATTATTAATTCTCTACTATTAAAAGACATGAGAACCATATATCAACATATGATTAGCCATGATAATCATTAAGCTTATTATAACTCGTTATTGATAGTAACATAATTATCGGTATGACTGAAAAATTTAGTGCTCTCAACACCAACAAAATCAGCAACAAGCATGGCCATCATTATGATTGAAAGTTTGAGTGCTCTTAACTTTTTTTTTCTCAATTTCTTGTTTCAAGCTCATTTGGTCCTTATAAACTTGCTTAGGTGCTAATGGAACAAGTGTTACTTTTCATCCCCTTATTTCAAATGAATATCTA
>CAWUPB010000026.1:1200000-1610000 GCA_963924115.1 Dovyalis caffra
TATTGTAGCGCCTAACGCCCCAAGAGGAGAGGTCGGAATGATAGGCGACGTCGAAGATTCGTGGAGCGTTGGATGCAGTCGCAACATACATGGATAGCGAGAGGTCGGGGCGCCATGACCATATCTCGTGCTTGCCAAATATGTGTCGATGCCCTATGACTTGAAACAATACGTGGGACATGCAATGCATAACGAAAGACATTTGGCTTCAAAGCTTACTTAAAAACTCAATCAATATCCGAAACGTTTTCGTCGACGTAAAAGTTACATCGCGACTCGAATTTTGTTGACGTAAAACTATGCTAGGCAACTCGCATCTATGACGACCTAAGTCCGTCGCAATTTCATGACAATCTACTTTCATGTGAATTCGCTTGTGGAAACTAAGTGGTCTAGCTATGAAAATATTATAAATGCTTTACATGGAATCTCTAAATATTTGAGGCAATATAAACATAAGGAATACAAGCTTTGGGCAAAATACTTTATTTTATTCAAAATAAACTTTTTACATGCTTTTCTTGGTCGTAAGGTCGTTTAGATTCAATGTTTATGAACAAAAGCATGCTATGACATGTAAACATAAGCTAGACATAGCTTACAACCTAAATGCCTAGACAAAAGTAAACCTTTTGGCAAACTCCAAAATTGTCCGAGTAACACCATCTTCATGGTAGCCTACTTGTAAGCATCGTTGCGGTCACCTACACCACAAGACATAAAGAATGAGCTAATGCTCAACAAGTGCAATCATGCATGAGTTTATGAAAGCATATTTTCATGAAGAAATTCATTTTTTTCTTTCGAACATGTCCCGTCGAACGTTTGATCCGAACCTTTTTTAAAACCTTGACGAAAACTATAAAACTAGACAACATCTAGTTGAGGACCAGCCCTCGAGTATACACTATATCATTCCTATGGGTGGCCTCTCTATGTTCAATCCTTAGGTATACACCATATCATTCCCGTGGGTGACATTTCCATGTTCATGCAATGACTTCTATTCTTGTTTAAAACATGAGTCATGAAAACCAATGTCATGCCATACCATGACTACATGCCCTTTTAAATGCTTGAACAACTAAATATCATCAATGAATTCAAGCTAACTTGACTATATTGCTAGCCTCTATGCTTTAAACCTATCCAATACAAGTTATAACCAAGCATGGCAACCACTCAATTCAACATTTCGACGTAAATACAAATTAAGCAATTTCGATAGAATCACAAGTCAAACGATTTTAGTAGAATCATATAAGCTAAGCATTTTTGATAGAATACAATCCAAGCATATTCGACATGATACAAGCCAAGCATTTTCGACAGAATACAATCCAAGCATTTTCGATAAAATACAAGCCAAACATTTTCAGCAGAATACAATTCAAGCATTTTCGACAAAATACAAGCTAAACATTTTCAGCGAGAATACAATTCAAGCATTTTCGACAGAATACAAGCCAAGCATTTTCGAAAAAATACAATCCAAGCATTTTGGCGGAATACAATCCAAGTATGGCAAGATACAATCAAGCAATTTAAGTATTCCACTTGGCCATAAAGGCACACCAAGTTTAGCCCACATTTGTCTAAGGTTTACATGGCAATTTGAGGCTTAATGGTCGATCCTAAGTCCACATGCATCAATTTTTAACCCCTTTTCATTTAGCAAACAAACATAGCAACAATCAAGCTCAACAAGTCAAAATTACGTAAACCTAGGTCTTGTAGTGTAGTTGAATGGATTACACTTATTTGGTCTAGAGTTAGGAGATAGAAAATGGCGACTAAAACTAGTCCAAGCACTTCCAACAAGCTACAACGGCTCCCACTCAAGCAATTCTCCCTTTTCTCTTATAGATTGTTCAAATGGCTAAAAGAATCAGCCATGGTTTCACCCTCTCGTTATATAGGCTAGCCATGCAATATAAAATGGCCTACAATTCTGGAGGATGACACCTCCTTAGCTAGGTCACCCCATGCAAGGCATGGTGGTGACACCTAACGATCCATTATCTCAAGGAAAAGTTAAGTCCCTCTCAATTATTTAATATATGCTATCCGAGTCCCTTAATTTAAGTATAAATCATACTTAATGTGTCTTATGTGATTTTCATAATAAAGGGACTAATATTTCATTATATATGGTTGGACATAAAATTCGTCAACAAAAAGCTGATGCCACGATAATGGTAGTTTTCGTTGATGTAAACTACAATGTCCGGACACGGCATTTTTCGTCAACGAAAAAATGGCTTGTCCGGACTTAGTCAATTTCAATATCATTTTCACATAGCATATTAGCATGGCATTGTGTAACAAAACCTAAGTTAAACATTAAATACATCAACAAAAGCAACGAGTCCGAATGCAACGAGTTTCGTTGACAAATAAAGCTTGTCTTAGTGCGGCAGCTTTGATAGCGAAACTAGTGCATTGAGACATTAGTGCTTTGAGCGACGAATCTAGCATGTCTTGACGCAATTGGTTTTTGGCGATAATCATGCATTAGCAAAATTTAAGAATCAATCATTAAGCAAATTAATTAAGCATCAAGCTAAACACATAAAAGCATGCATATGATATGCGCAAAGGTCCGGGTCGTTACACTTATGAAGTGACTTTCCTAAATGAGGAGAATGACACCCTATATATAGGCATGGGGAACCAAGACATTTTATGATTTTAAGTGCATGAATTAAAAAAAAAAAAAAAAGGACCATTAACCTTCTTTTTTTATTGCTAATAGGTGGCTTTCTTTCATGGCCATTCATGTCCCCTCTTTAATTTAATATATGTTTCAAAACTTTTGTTGTCCTTTCATGGCCATTAACATTCCATTTTAAAAAGTAATTAAAACATATTATTATTTTATCTATTATTATTATTATAATAATAATTTTTTAATTCCTAATATCTTAGGCTAAGATGTAGGACTCATTCCTATCTATAAAAATACTATCTATAACACCCAAAAATATATATATTAGATCCTCAAAGTCCATACCTAATCATCACATCCTCTAAACACATCAAAATATTAAATTGAATACACAAATAAAGTTCATTTTTACACATATACACATAATATATTACCATGTAAGGTTTTTATGTATGATAATAAATCAAGAATTTTTATTATTAGTAGTATTTTTTTTCATTTTTATTCTTTTCTTTCTTTTTTAATTAAAAATGGAGAATAATTAAAATGCTAAAAATTTATAGAAAAATGCCTAAAAATCATGAAAAAGAACAAACCATCCAACTCCCCCTGTTTTGAATTATTGAATTCCTTTTCTATTTTTTTGAATTTTAATTTGTATGAAAATTAGCGGGGGTAAAACTTAAGGTTATTATAGTTGGCCCCCTCTTTACTATATTTATGGAGCAAAGTCAAATAAAAAGGGTTTTTTCAATAACGTGGCATAATAAGCTTGTAAAGAAGATTTAATTCGACGAGTGAAAATGACGGGTTTGATTGTCCCGGGTGACCTTTCTCAAAAGGTAACACGTGATGGCCTACCCAAAAAATTAAAATAAAATGATCTTGTTATCTAGGCAACCTACTCGAGAAAGTAAAATACAATGGTCTTATTATTTGAGTAGCCTATTCAAAAAAGTAAATACGATGGTTGTGTTATCTTGCCATCTTGTCTAAAAAAGTAAAATGCGATAGCTTTGTTTTTTCGATGGCCAACTAGAAAAAGTAAAATATGGTATTCAAATGAGATTAGAGAAACAAACCTTTTCTAGGTGATCTATTTGAAAAAGATGATTGGAGAAACAAACATATGACAGGTGATCCGATTAAAAAAAAGACAAATCAGCTTTGAGTGATCTTTTTATTTTTTGAAAAATGAGATCAGAGAAACGAAATTTGTCCATTATAAACAAATTCAATATGTTTTGATGATTTTGGTATAGTATAGTGTGATCTCTGCGTAATCAGTATATGTTTGTTTGGACTGATTAGCTTTGACCCTGCAGGTACTAAGTGGTCCTTGCCAATGTGGATTTCCACAGTACCGTGACTCTCAAAGGTACGGGAAGCTGTTGGGTACCATTTGAGGACTCGACTGAAATTTTACTTTCCAATTTAAGATTGATTCAAAAAGATTCAATAGGCGACAATCGAATTGGACTAATCAATAATAAGGTGGTGGACCGAATCTTATGATCTTCAAATAGATGATCCCCACTACTAAATATGTGAGGGTTGCCTTTTCGCTAGGATTGATACAAAAATGAAGCTGTTAATGAAACGGACCTCAAAATTTCCCTTTAGAGGATGGGTTCTGTGGAGCCCAACTCACGAAGCAAATCTACTTTAGCCTGGAGTAGATACTACAAGCTAAACTGAGTTGACACGTGCATTTAGCATCAAAGTCTTAATAATATCAGATTATTAGTTTTCTAACGAATATTATTTTTTGGAAAAATATTTATCGATTTATATTAGCAAAAAATTTGTTTTTAGCCAAAGATTAAAGTATTAATGTTGATGCAGCAATTTCTTCATTACCATCATAATCACGCACACACATTACAGCAACTCCTTTGTTCATAAGTCTGTCATCTTTTATTGGTATGAACGTGGCACATGAAAGGAAAATTATGGAAGGTGGTCACTGAGCTTCAATTACTTTCATTATTATTATTTTGAAAGCAATTTTAGAGACTCCCCCATCCATGACAATGAGGGGTGGCCCCTAATTCATGGTATGGTACACAACGCGCCAGGCTTGGGGACATCATTTAACTTGTTGCTGAATCCAATGGACACGTTTTAGAAAGAAACAAATAATATCCTACCACCTAACAGTATGCTAGCATCCCAGGTTAAAACTACACCATATTACTTGCAAAAGCACAAGCAGTTGCCAAGGTTGCGGCAGGTTACACTGGGATTAATCCAGGTTAAAACTCTGGATTTTCACGTGGAGCCATGGCCTTCTGATGCTGATTAAGATGATAGCTGCATTGCGTAGGGACCCAATAATTTCAAACCATATATTCATATTCATACTTTCGGCATACAATAATCGACTCGTGAAGTTATGGCTACCACTGCTTTTCTGATGATAAAGCATACGGACTGCAATAAATTTTATTATCATTTTAGAACCAATCAGACAGGTTGACTGGTTTACTGAATGTGGACAATAATGGAAATGGACTGCAATAAATTGTATTATCATTTTAGACCAACCAACATGATTGATCGATAGTAATATGTCCTTTATTGGATAACAAGAGATCTTATAATGGGAATAGTTTCCAATAATGGAAATAGTTGATCGGTTTACTAAAAGTGAACAATAATGGAAATGGACTGCAATAAATATTATTATCATTTTAGACCAGCCAACATGATTGATCAATGGTAATATGTGCATTATTGGATAACAAGAGATCTTGGATATAAAGTATTAGAAATAAGTTATCAATCAGGTTCATTTTCAAGGTACAGCAAACAACTTGCATGTACCAGTTGAAATCAATGGATTCGATCAATCGAGAGAGCGTAAATGAGCTACTTCAAGCTCAAGCACATGTATAGAATCATATTTTCAACTTCATAAGCTCCATGGTCCTGCAATGTGCAGTTCAAATAGGCATACTAGATATCATCCACAGTCACGGCCAACCCAAGACCCTCTCCGAGCTGGTAGCTGCATTACCAATCCAACCAACCAAAGCTTCTTTTGTCTACCGTCTTATGCGTATTCTAGTTCATTCAGGATTCTTGGAAGCGAAAGTCGGTGACAATCCCTTGAGTGTAAGGCCATTCATACTTGGTATGCTTGACCTGAGTTTAATGGATCCCCATTTAGTGCTGCACATGGAAGGACGACATTTTGGGATTTTGCTGCCAATGACACTAGGTTCAATCATTTCTTTAATGAATTCATTGGTCGACGTGGCGGGTGGCACAGGAGCTGTGGCCAAGGTAATTGCTGTAACATTTCCAAGAGATTTGGTCCGATTGAGATTTTGACCAAAATTTCGCGAGTAAAGCTACTGATTGAATCCACAAATATTGCTAATTTGAAAATATGATTCCATACATGAGTTTGAGCTTCAAGTAGGTCACTTGCACTTTCCTCATTAATCAACGCCATGAATTTTAAGTAGTATACTAATGTTGTAATACCTCAAGAGACGATTACGATCTACATATATATAGGAGTGAAACTTACTACAATACTGTCACTAATCTACATGTATATATAGGAGTGAAACTTACTATAATACTGTCACTAACCGACATTGTTGGATAGGACTTCCAACAAAAATTTACGATTTAACATTTTTAAATTTGGTTAGGAGCTATTTATGATTCTCTTTGGAGAGGCGAGTTATTATTAATTTTGAGAGTTGTTAATTAATATTAAAGGAATTAGAAACAAAAAAATGATAAAGATATGAAATTTAGTAAATATCCAAAATAGTGACTAGTGGTTTTTATTTGGCTTATTAATTTAATATTAAATATCAATCATACCTTGCATAATGTCATTTTCTATTAAAAAAATCATAATAAAAACTAGGATGGTAGTTGGAGCTCAATTTCTGTTAAATATTAAATTTTATTTTCTCCACAACCAGCTTTGATTCTTAAAATATATCTATTCATTCTCAAACTATATTTATTTGTGAAATTGCAAGTGGTTTGATTTTTTTTTTTTTTCATTATGCATGTTTGGTGAAATTATTTAAGACTTATCCATAAGAAAGGATTTTTTTTTCCTCAAATTCCTAATTCTTTTTAATCTTTTTAGATTCTTTATTTCAATACATACCAAACACTACCTAGTACTACAAAAAAATAAATGTAAATTTTGAATAAATTTTGACATGCTATAAAAGAAATGATAACAATAATAAAATTAAAGAGAAAGATGCTAGAAAAATGAATTCATTATAAAATAAAGTGAATACAAGAGATAAATATTTCAAATAATTCTCTCAATCCATAAAATAATGAAAATCAAACCTACCTATAGGCTTCAAGATTAGGAAAAGAAGTGGAAGAAACTATGAACCATTAAAGGTGCATAAATAATTGAATTAATTGCATCACCCTTTCAATTTCTTATATTGAATGATGAATTGAATCACATTAAAAATAATAATTAATGGAAATATGAAATGGACATTCATTATTTCATAATACTCCCCTTAAATATCCATTGTATAAGGAACATGCCTCATTAAGATTTTACTAGAAAAAAACTAGTGTGAAAAAAATCCTAGTAAAGAAAAAAGAGTACAATATTCCTTGAACACATTAATCTTAGTGTTAGGCTCTCCCTTTCGAAAACATTATTTAAGATCTTTAAGACGATACATCTCAGTCTTATAAACCATTTTCTAAAAAATTGTGGTAGGTAATGCTTTAACGAATAATCCTTAAGATTACCACTTTGATATATTCTTCTTTTAATTGAATTATGCAAGCAACATCATATGTATATAATATTGCTAGAACTTTTTGCTAATAGATAAATTGCAAGTCTCTCGAATATGATGGATCCTTGATCTTAGCTAAACATATTCTCAACTTGCCTCATGAATTGGTATTTCTACATGGTCTCAATAACCAAGCATCTATAGTTTGCTTCATAGAACGTCATGATATAGCTGTATCACTAAGTGTAAATACATAACCAGTTTGTAATTGAGTTTTGTATGAATCGGATAAATAACTAGCATCTATATGATCAATTAAACTTGACTTTTATTTATTTGAGTAAATAAATACCATATCAATTTTTACTCAAAGATAACGTAAAAAATGTTTAATTCTATTTTAATGTCTTTGTATTAGAGTAGAACTATGACTTGCTAATAAATTTATAGAAAAGGCTATATCGAGTCGAGTATTATTAGCTAGATATATCAATGCACTAGTGGCACTAAGATATGGTACTTCAACACCAAATAGTTCTTTGTTATCTTCTTGAGGCTGAAAAATATCTTTTTTCGATATCAAGTGAACGAACTACCAATGGGCTAGTCAATAGATGATCTTTATATAGAATAATTTATAGAATAAATTTTTCTACATAACTTCACTAATGAATAAAAATATCATTCTCTAAGTGCTAGAACTATAAGTGAAGATAAAATTTTGTTTTCCAAGGTATTCACATCAAATTATTTTTTTAGACAACTTATGGCACTTTGAATCTCTTTAAGAGTTTGACAAGATTCAAAATTGTATTGTTTTGGCTCTTTGTCGGATGGAAAGGATTTTTCTACCATCATTCTTCATTATTATGGTGCATTTTTTGAACTCATTATTATTTTTAAAAAAAAATTGACCCAAACCATCTAAAACATATTGTTAGCTCTCTCTCTCTCTCTCTCTCTCTCTCTCTCTCTCTCTCTATATATATATATATATATATATATATATATATATATATATATATATATATACATCGATTTAAAAATATAAAAATAATTGATTGTATAAATTATAATAATATATTTAAAAAAAAACATTGATGTTCTAAAATTTTATTCCAAAACTTCATATGTTAAAAAACCAAATTTATTAACAAACAAAATTAAATCAAAAAATTAAAATATTAATTTAATGAGAAATTTAATAAGAAACAAATAATTGAAAAAAATTTTAAACAATAAGAATAAAATAATATATATATATGTTAACATCAATGTTAAAGATATAATTAATATTGGTTCAAAGACATTAAAGGAGCCAATAATATATATGTTTTCTTTCCCGAGTGAAGGGACCAATTATATATGATCGCTTAACTCCGTACATCACTTGCTGAAAATCTAGTTTTGCTATGACAATATGGATATTTTTTTAAGAGTTTTCTTTTGCCTTTTAGTGATCTAATCCTAAAACATATTAAGATTTAAAAACAATTAGCCAATTTTTTTTTTTTTGTTATATCATGAGATTAGTGGCCAGACTTTTAAAAATATTAAATAAATTATAAGAAAGAAAAAAAAAGGATCGTGGTGCATTTTTTGAACTCATTCTTCACTATTATGGATTTTTCTACCATCATTCTTCACTATTATGGTGCATTTTTTGAACTCATCATTATTTTTTTAAAAAAAATTAACCCAAACCATCTAAAACATATTGTTAGCTCTCTCTCTCTCCCTCCCTCCCTCTCGTGTGTGTGTGTGTGTGTGTGTGTGTGTCTAACACTCGATTTAAAAATATAAAAATAATTGATTGTATAAATTATAATAATCTATTTTTTAAAAAAAACATTGATGTTCTAAACTTTTATTCCAAAAATTCATATATTAAAAAGCATAATTTATTAACAAATAAAAGTAAATCAAAAAATTAAAATATTAATGAGAAATTTAATAAGAAACAAATAATTAAAGAAACAAATTTTAAACAATAACAATAAAATAATGATATATATATATATATATATATATATATATATATATATATGTTAACATCAATGTTAAAGATATAATTAATATTGGTTCAAGGACATTAAAGGAACCAATAATATATATGTTTTTTTTCCAAGTGAAGGGACCAATTATACATGATCGCTTAACTCCGTACATCACTTGCTCGAAGATCCAATTTTGCTATGACAATATGTATATTTTTTTAAGAGTTTCATTTTGTCTTTTGGTGATCTAATCCTAAAACACATCAAGATTTAAAAATAATTAGCCAACTTTTTTTTTTTTTTGTTATATCATGAGATTAGTGGCTAGACTTTTAAAAATATAAAATAAATTATAAGAAGCAAAAAAAAAAAAGATCGGGGTCTCGCTTGGTTGGTATATATATTAATTGTTTTAAAAAAATTGAGTTAGATTAATTTTTAACTGATTATTATTTTTTAAAAAACTTATGTAAATTTATCTAAAACACATTTTTAGCCTCTCTCTCATCGAATTTATATATGCAATTACGCTACTCTAATTGAAAAATCATTAAAAAAATCAATCATATAAATTATAATAATATATTTTAAAAAATAAAACAATCAATTTCTAAAATTTTATTTCAAAATCCATATATAAAAAAACAATATATTTCTAAATTATAATAATATATTTCTAAAATCAAATTTATTAACAAATAAAATTATATAAAACCAAAACATTAATTCGATGAGAATTTTAATAATAAACAAACAGCTAAAGAAATAAATTTTAAACAATAAAAATAATATAATAAGATATATATATATATATATATATATATAAACTAAAATTTTTAAAAATATTATATATATTCTATTACCATAAAAAAATGCACGCAAAACTAAAAAAATAGCAATCTTTTTTATATTTTCACACCTAATTTCATGATTAAAAAAATTTAAAAATAAATTATTAGAAAGGAAAAAAAAAAAAAAGAAGCAAATTTTGGTTAGGGCTACTTGTGCGAGCCTACTTCGACTCACTTCTTAAGGCCGACTCTATAAAAAAGAAAAGAAAAGAAAAAGAAATGCTTTTCCAAGCCAACCCTTGAAAAAAAAAAACAAACAAACAAACAAACTATAGTAGAATGAGCGAAGCCGACTACTAGAGCCCGTTTACCAGAGCCAGCACTAAAATAAATAAATAAATAAAATGCTATAGTAAATGAATAGGGAAAACCCTAGTTCTTTTAGTTTTTTTTTTTTAGAATAATTATTATATCCGAAACACACTTCTAGCTCTCTCTTTCTCATCATAATTTATATATACAATGGCGTCATTTTCATTAAAAATCATAAAAATAATCAATCATATAAATCATAATAATATATATTTTTTAAAAAATAAAACAACGAGGTTCTAAGATTTTGTTTCAAAAGTGATATATAAAAAAAATCAATTTTTTTTAACAAATAAAATCATATAAGATTTAAAAATTTATTCAATGAGAATTTTAATAAGAAACAAACAATTCAAGAAATAAAATTTAAATACTATAATAAGATATATATGTTCAAACTAAAAGTTTTAAAAATATCATATATATTCTATTACTTGTCAAACTATACGTGAAATAAAAAAAATAATGATCTTTTTTTATATTTTCAAACCTAATTTCATGATAAAAAAATATATAAAAAAATTATTTATATAGAAAGAGAACAAGTCATCCGATGTTTAAATAAATCATTTGTTAATAAATATTATATTATTATTATACCAATATATTTAAAATAATATTTAACTAATACAATGTAATATTAATTTAATTATATGGCATAATTATCAAATATATTATATTACTAAAATACTTATCAATTTTTATATATATTCAAATTCGTAAATTAATATATCAATATATTATTTATATCATAATATAAAATAATAAAAAAATATTATATTGTATAATAAATACAATATTCACAATCAAAATACAAATAACGATTTTATAATAATTATTTGATATTTGTTTGTAACATATAATGATAATATGTTATAATTATTAACTGTAAATACTTTTATTGTTTAAAAAAAATATATTTCTAATAAATAAGGATCTGAATAATATATTTGACCATATAATAATAGTCCTATAAATATAGAAACTGAAAAAAATAATGAGGCTAGACATTAAAAGTAAATAAATAAAAAAGCACTCGCATAAATACAATATTTACAATCAAAATACAAATAACTATTTTATAATGTTTTTTTATATTTTTTTGTAAAATATAATAATAATATATTATAATTATTAACTATAAATAATTTTATTATTTTTAAAAAATATGTTTCTAATAAATAAGAACCCAAATAATATATTTGACCATATAATAATAGTCATGCAAATATAGAAACTGAAAAAAAAAAAAAAAAGGAGGGCGGACGTTAAATAAAAAAACCACTACTATTTTTTTGTAAAATATAATGATAATATATTATAATTATTAACTATAATAATAGTCCTACAAATACTTTAATAGTGAGAAAGAAGATAAATTAATCAACAAATTGTATTAACTTGAAGGCAATGAAGGTTGTAGAGTCTATTCATTGGAGAATGGAGAACGATGCATTAGTGAATAAGTTAATATATATCATTGGACCTAGAAGAATGAACAATGTTAAAAAAAAAAAAAAAAAAAAGGGAGGGAGGAACTGCTACAGGAAACGGAAATGGTAAGAACCTAAATAATATATTTGACCATATAATAATAGTTATGCAAATATAGAAACTGAAAAAAAAAAAAAAAAAGGAGGCCAAATGTTAAAACAAAAAAAAAACAAAAAAAAAACTACTATTTTTTTTTTTGTAATAAATAAGAACCTAAATAATATATCTAACCATATAATAATAGTCATGCAAATATAGAAACTGAAAAAAAAAAAAAAAAAAAGGAGGCTAGACGTCAAAAAAAAAAAAAAAAAGGCAAAAAAACACTACTATTTTTTTTTTTTTGTAAAATATAATGATAATATATTATAATTATTAACTATAATAATAGTCCTACAAATACTTTAATAGGTGAGAAAGAAGATAAATTAGTCAACAAATTATATTACCTTCAAGACAATGAAGGTTGCGAGTCTATTCATTGGAGAATGGAGAACGATGCATGAGTGAAGAAGTTAATATATATCATTGGACCTAGAAGAATGAATGATTTTTTTTTAAAAAAAAAAAAAGGAAGGGAGGAAGCTGCTACAATAAACGAAAATGGTAAGAACCTAAATAATATATTTGACCATATAATAATAGTTATGCAAATATAAAAGCCGAAAAGAAAAGGAGGCCAGAGGTTAAAAAAAAAACCAAAAAAACACTACTATTTTTTTGTAATAAATAAGAACCTAAATAATATATTTGACCATATAATAATAGTCATGCAAATATAGAAATTGAAAAAAAAAAAAAGAGGCCGGACGTTAAAAAAAAAAAAGCAAAAAAACACTACTATTTTTTGTAAAATATAATGATAATATATTATAATTGTTAACCGTAATAATAGTCCTATAGATACTTTAATAGTTGGGAAAGAGGATAAATTAGTTAACAAATTATATTACCTTCAAGGCAATGAAGGTTGCAGAGTCTATTCATTGAAAAATGGAGAACGATGCATGAGTGAAGAAGTTAATATATATCATTGGATCTAGAAGAATGAACGGCGGTAAAAAAAAAAAAAACAAAACAAAGGGAGGGGGAAACTGCTATAGTAAATAGAAATGGCCAAAAAGACAAAAAAAAAATTAGTTTTCAAACCAAATGGACCAATTAGTTTATTCCCCAAAGAATTATTTTTTTCTATTTCTTAAAATAAAAAATAAAACTAGTAAAATGGTGAAAGAAAAAATAAAAATGGTAAAATGGTGAAAATGACAAAAAAAATTATTTTTCAAACCCAAGGGACTAATTAATTTATCTCTCAAAGAATGAAGGACCAAGATACAAAAAAAAAAAAAAAAAAACCATGAATAGTGACTTTGAGTGTGTAGCTATAGTGAATGAATAGGAATAACCCCACTTCTTTTAGTTTTTTTTTTCTTTAATTCTTATGTCCTCGATTTGATTGTTATTGGATAGAGCACTTGATACCTAAAGCCCTTCCAAGGTTGGACATTTGGGCAATGAATGAACAAAATGAATCAACTTGCTAGTCTACTTTGTCATACCATAAGAGACTAAGGAATGTCTATAGTCAATTAGTCAAGAAAAGATCTTTTAAAAAAGATGATATGGTGCTCTAAGCAACTAACCTCCTTATTTTTTCCAATGACAACGCCATGTTCATTTAGTCAAGTTGCGCATTGACCACCTATGAGTTTTTCATGCTTAGCTTACTTTGATGGCAACACCATGTTTATTTAGCCAAACTAAACGCTAGTCAAGTTATGAGCTTTCATGCTCAGCTTACTTTCTAATGCCAACACTATATCTATTTAGCCAAGCTACATGTTAGCTAGGTGTTAACTAAAATTTAATTAAGTAAATTTATTATTTATTAATTAAAAATATAAAATATTATTTAAAATAATATATTAGGTTGTTAATTGACAAAATTAGTTTACAATTATATTATTTAAATATTGTATATAATATATAATTAATTATTACTTTAATTTATTTGTTTGTTAATTAAGTCAATTACTTAATAAGTAAATTTAATAAATTGT
Organism: Dovyalis caffra; assembly: GCA_963924115.1. Taxonomy (NCBI): domain Eukaryota; kingdom Viridiplantae; phylum Streptophyta; class Magnoliopsida; order Malpighiales; family Salicaceae; genus Dovyalis; species Dovyalis caffra. The sequence continues at coordinate 1,214,134 of CAWUPB010000026.1, forward strand.
GTTGAAAATAATAAATTACCTAGTGAAATAAGAAAAATATGAGTTTATAATTAATTTAATACAATTAAATTCAAAATATAAATTACATGCGTCATTTCATTAATTTGGTTGTTAATTTAGTTTTTTATTTGTTAAATTAAGTCCAACGAGTTGGTAATTAATTTAGTAAGTTATTGTTTAAAATAATTAATTAGGTACTGATTTAAATCATTTAGTTTATAATTAAATTATTATAATTTGTTTAAAATATAAAATTACGTATTAGTATATTTAACTTTGTTGTTAATTTAATTTTAAAATTTAATTAATTTGTAATTGAAATATTAAATACATCATTGAAAGAATTAATTACTTATAATAATTCTTCATCGATCAACGAGCAAGAGTTCTCGAAGTAAGTTATTAATTTATAAAGTTATTTCATATGTATGTCACTTATATATATATATATATTATTGACATAACTATTCAATATTATATATTTGTGTACTTATGTAGGAGACCGTCGAAAAAAAATAATTGAGGAGGTTGCTAGCCGGTAGACGGAGGGTACTTCATCAACCGATATCAACATGAATGGGATTTTTGAAAAGGCTAATAGAGGGGGAGATAGTATAAGGAAAGGGATGTACGAACTCGGGTCACGGGCTTCTTACTATTACTCTAATGTACATACATCCTCTAGTTTGATCACTTCGCGAGTTCCATATCATTAATGAGGCATAGTAAAAAGAATTGGAGGATCTTACTTCTAGACATTTAGAACGGATCCAACATCTAGAGGGTTCCGTTATAACGCTTTTAGCTACTACAAATGAGTTAAAAGAGGACACTTGGGAGCAACATTCGATGATGCGGCGGATGCGGCAAATGTTGTTGAATACGAAGCGAGATAGTTCATCCATCGAACCTCCGACTAACAATTCCATCCAACCTTCAATCGACGACCCTACTAATCGCTCCTATATTTTATGTTTTATTTTTCTTGTAATATTAACAAACTTTATACCTTTTTCATAATTTAATATTTTAATATATATTCAATTTTATTAAATTTTATAATATTTAAAAATCTTATGTATTGGGGTTTTTTTTTTTTTTTAGTTTTTAAATTGGAATAGGTTAATTTAAAATAATTAAAATTTGGGTAAATATTAAAAAAAATTGAAAAAAAAATTTGCCAATGGATTTAGCGATTGTTTTAATCATCACTAAATCACAATTTTAGTGACCATTTTGACAAGTCATCGCTAAAACCGTCACTAATTTTGATAGATTTTGCAGCAATTTTGTAAAAATCATCACAAATTTATTCAAATTCAATGATTAAAAACCAAAGAAGTTGTAAATTTGGATAAATTTTGCGATAATTTTTTATTTAATTAGTGATGGTTTTTTCTATTGCTAAATTTGTGATGGACTGAAAAAACCATCACTAAAAAATTAACGACAAACATTTTACGAACGGTTTAAAACCATCACAAAACTGAATTTCATTTTGTGATGGTTTTTTAAGAATTAGCGATGGTCGCTAATTCTCATATTTCGGTAGTGAAGGTTTGTCGGCTCATGCTTTATCCACATTCTGATCATTAGATTGCTATAATTTTTTTTTTATAAAATATTTTATTTGCTTGATATATGAAATTGGAATATAAATACATTGACCTTGAAAAAGAAAAACTTCGCAATTTTTATATCCGTACATATTGAAAAGGAGGACGTCTACAATATTACTCTAATGTACATACATCCTCTAGCCCGGTCACTTCGAATTCCATATCGTTAATGAGGCATAGTAAAAAGAATTGGAAGATCTTACTTCTAGACATTCGGAACGGATCCAGCATCTAGAGGGTTCTGTTATAACGCTTTTAGCTACTACAAATGAGTTAAAAGAGTACACTTGGGAGCAACATTCGATGATGTGGCGGATGCAGCGAGATGTTGTTGAATACGCAGCGAGATAGTTCATCCATTGAACCTCCGACTAACGATTCCATCCAACTGACGACATTGATATGGACACGGAAAGATAAGTGTAACCAATAATTTCGAGAAAGCAAATCCTTTCTTTACCCTTGTTTCGTCCCGTGAAAGAATTAATTGGTTCTTTTTATATATAAATTAATTAAAATGCTTTTAGTGTTAACCGACAAAAAATAATTCAAGGATGGCTATAAAAGTTTTTACTATTCTTTTAAAAAAAGAAAAAGAAAAAAAGTTAAATGGAGAAAAAGATGTGTTTTTAATTATTGAGTTTCTTTCATTAACTTCCGCTAGTAAAAAGAATAAAGATTGGATTTTCTTTTTCTTTTTTCTTTTTATGGGCATTTAATAATGGAATTAAGAGGCCAAGAGGGAAATGATATCCAACAATTAATGTCACAGTCTTCTAATGATACGCAACTGTTTTGTTTTTTGGTAAAAAACTAGATAAATAACAAAAATTTAAAATCAATTCAACAAAATAAAATAATAAGACAATATATATATATATATATATATATTCTGCTATATTGAGTATTAAATACAATTTATAAGACAAAAAATAAAACAAAAAGGAGAGATAGAGAGTAAATATGAATACACTAAGCATAAATATGTAGGGACAATTTGAATTATAAAAATCCATTGACATTAAAATATTATTAACTTTTTGAATAATAATTGTATAATTAATTTTATTTTTAATCAAGTACTAATTTAACTAACTTTTATATTATCAACTAAAAGTTCACTCTCATAAACAACAACAATATTGTTAAACACTGAGGGCTATCCTTCAAGGAAATTAACTTACATTTTCTCTTTGTTATCATTTTAAATTCTAATTCTAAAGAGTATTTAAAATCGTCTCAAGATAAATTTAGTTTAAGTTAAAATGTAAATTGAACTAAAAATGGTTTTAGCGTTAACCAAAAAAAAAAAAAAGAAAAAATCTAATTCAAGGATGACTATTATCAATCTTTTTTGAATCCTTCGGGTCTAAAATCTCGGACTAATCTTTCGTTATTTTATAAGATGTATAATATGAGGATAGGTAGATAACTATTGTTTTGAGTAATGATATTTGATAAGTAAACTTTGTATGATACTTATACTGATATTTTTAAGTTTAAGTATAAATTTACTGTCTTCAATGGGATATGAGAGGTAAAACTCATCTTAGTACATAAAATCTAGCACAAAAACACAGCTTAAAATGAAAAAATATAAGAGTCATGGACCGGTTGCCCTGTTGTCTAATTCGTTTAATGCGGTTTGGAACAAACTTTGCAATGCCATGCCACCACAAACGTGGCATTCCAAGACAAATTTGTCTACAATATTTACCTAAACAAACGCTGTCTAGACTTTGCTAACAAGGTATAAGAAACCATAGCCTCACCATCTTTTTGCTTACAAAACATCATAAACCAGTTAGTTAGGCTTTTTGATCAACCTTTAAAAATAAAAAAAAATAAAGGTATGGCTGAGGTTGATCCAGCTTTCATTCAAGCTCAAGAGCATAGGCCAAAACCTGGGATCATCAAAGCAGAAGGCATACCCTTCATTGATCTTTCCGTAATCAGTTCTCCTAACACCAACTCAAACGATCCTCGTGTACTTGATAGTCTTGTTGAGGAAATAGGCAATGCATGCAAAAGTTGGGGTTTTTTTCAAGTGATCAATCACGGGGTGCCACTGGCTAAGCGACAAAACATTGAGAAAGCATCAAGAGAATTTTTTGGTCAGCCTGTAGAGGAGAAAAATAAGGTTAGGAGAAATAAGGAGAAAGTGTTGGGTTATCTCGACACTGAGCATACCAAGAATGTCAGGGACTGGAAAGAAGTGTTTGATTTCACTGTCCAAGATCCAACTATTGTTCCCGCTTCATACAAGCCTGGTGATAAGGAACTAACCAAGTGGTTTAATCAGTGGCCTGAATATCCTCCTAAACTAAGGTATATATGTAATATTAATTATTTTCTTATTCTTTTTTTTTATTAAGGTGAAAATTTAGTTCTTATTTTTATTTACGCACAATTTAAAGGTTGAATTACCCTAGAAAGTGTTATCATAATCCAAGTAGTTTAATCAGTGGCCTTAATTACTCTATATAATCTGGTAAATTTCAATGAACAGAGAGATCTGTGAAGAGTATGCTAAAGAAATGGAAAAAGTAGCTTTCAAATTGATGGAGCTAATAGCCCTGAGTCTAGGCTTGCCAGAAAATAGGTTCCTTGAATTCTTCGAAGAACAAACCAGCGTCATTAGACTCAACCACTATCCATCCTGCCCAATTTCCCATCTTGCTCTGGGCGTTGGTCGACACAAGGATGACACTGCCTTGACCATCCTTGCTCAAGATGATGTTGGAGGGTTGGAAGTGAGGAGGAAAACAGATGGAGAGTGGCTTAGGGTCAAGCCACTCCCAAATGCCTACATCATCAATGTTGGTGACATTGTTCAGGTATATCATTTTCCAAACTCGCAAATTAACAACTTAATCAATGTTGTTGTTTGTAAATGTTAATGTATTTGTAGGTATGGAGCAATGACATTTATGAGAGTGTGGAGCATAGGGCGATGGTGAATTCAGCAAGGGAAAGATTTTCCATTCCTTATTTCCTTAGCCCGGCACACTACACTAATGTTCAGCCTCTGAAGGAGCTGATAAATGAGCAAAAGCCTGCCAAATACAAACCATTCAACTGGGGGAAATTTTCTGTCACAAGAAAACGTAGTGATTTCCAGAAGCTTGATGTTGACAACATCCAAATTTATCACTTCAAGATACCCGAATCAGAGTTGGCAGAAAAATTGGATGGAGCATTGTCCATTAGCAAGTAATAATATGCTGCTGCTTATAAAGAATGTTACCTCTGTGAAAATAAAAAATGAACTTAATTTGGAGACATGGTGTCTGTCCCTTCCAAGAGATTCATTCGTACTATGTATGAAAGTAATGGAATTTTCCTATGAATAAAGGAGAATAAAATTGCATTTTGGATTGAAAAAAATGTGGGAAGGCAAGTCTTATTCTTAATTAAAAAAAAAAAAAAAAAAGACAAAGAGAGAGAGAAGAAGACTAACAAGAAATAATTAGTAACTAGAACCAGAAATCGGAGGGATGTGAAAATGTGGCAACAAAATACAAATTGAAAATATATGATGAGGAACATTTCATATATTTATTTACTTCGAAAATAGTTTTGCTAAAAAAAAATGCATAAAAGAAAATCTATCAAAATAAGTAGAAATAAACTGAATGCCATTTATCACGCTACCAAAGCTAGATAAGTCTCCCTGCAAAAAGGGATGCATTAGCCATTAACAGCTTGTAATTCTTTCTATTCAATTGTCCTGCTTAGAGCTCATTTGATTAGGCCCAGGATATATAGAAACTTCTGATTAACCAGTGGATGGAAAATTTTGTCTTTACGAATACTTGTTTTTTTTTCTTTTTTCTTCCGTTTTCCCCTAAATTCATGACCATATATAGACTAAGTTTTAGTGGACCAAAACATTATGATTTGGTTATTATGGTCGATCCTGCTATTTATGTGGTTGACGCAATTGGACATAATAGGTATGACAAAAAAGAATGTCTGTTTTCCTCTATGACTTTGTCATCTTGCTTTTCGTAGTTACATTGTAAATAGATAGAAAGGAGAAAAAAAGTAAAAGGGAGGATGGAAATTCTTCCGGATGATGTGATTCTGAAATTGTAAAAAGAGTGATGATGCACATGATTCCTTGCTTTTCCATAGATAAATAGACATTGCTAATTTAAGAGTTGCGGAGCAGTTAAAAAAAAGTAGCTAATCTAAGAGTTGCGGAGCAGTTAAAAAAGGAGGCAGTTGGCACCCAAATTTAGTGCATCAGAGTACAGTGAAGCATTGATATTTATTGCAGGAACTAGGAAGAGAAGAAATTATTCTAATGTGCACTAGTAAGCAGGCATGCAGATGTTTTCAGGGGAGAGGTAGGCCTAGAGATGTAAGAATCGAGAAAGGAGGTCTACTTGATTAATAATTTGATATTTTAAAGGAACTTGAAAGAATGTCCTTAATATGATTTCATGTATAGTTGACTCGAACATATTAAAAGATCCAAGAATAACAACATTAGACAATTTGACGTTCAAAGCAAAATTGACACCGAAGCATACGTACTATGTAGTAATCAAATTAACAATGAGACTTGCTTGTAAGCTTTTTTGGTACGTAAACTATTTTATATATTATTAGTGACTTGGTTACCTAGTAGGCTTGTATTGTTCATGAATCGTGATATTTCAAACTTCGTGTGCATCTGACTTGCTTTAATCCTGATCCCTAGCAAATACAATGTACGAAATTTGCAAATAGACCTCAGTTCTACATTTTAAAGGAAATAAATGGCAAATTGGCAACTTAATTTCGTGATTATATATATTATATGCGTTAATTGAGAAACCAGACAACGAAATGTCAAGCCCGGAGTGATTAAGGTCAATTAAAACCACATTGTTGGCATAATTATAGGGATTATGAGTGTGTTAGCATAATTTCTATAATTACGGGTATTGTCCCTACCCGACATTCGCGGGACTTCCAAAATTTTATTTAAAACTTATTATGTTAGAGATTTGTTTATTTGGGGATTTGGGTTTTTTTTTTTAATTAATTTTAGAGTTAAAGGAACTAAGAACCTAAAGTAAGCATCGATTCGGAAATTCATAAGTAAGAAGTTGGCTACGTTTTTAGGAAGATATTAATCACGCAAATGTATCGTTTCCTAAAAAAGATATCACATCTAATTTAATCTTAAAGTTTATCTCCTAAAAAAATATCTATTTTGCTAAGATTAATCCAAGTCAAAATTTCAAGTTTTATTTCCTATGCTAAACTAAGTTTTTTTTATTTTTACTTGTGGCTTCATGTTGAATCAATCGTCGGACCCCTTCAACGGACATCTCGTCGATTCGACATCGGATTTAGTTAAAGTCTCGACATAATTGACATGTCGTAAAACAACCTAATTACTAGAATGATTGATTTGTATTAATATCGAGTCCTTATTAGATAAAAGACTTTGTTAATTTTCCTAGTGTTTTTTTATGTTTTTGCTTTTCTTTTTTCTTTTTTTTAATTATTTTCCTAGCACTTTCTCTTTTATTTTTCTTATCTTTTCCATGGCATTTCTTTTTTCCTTCCTTTTTTTTTTAGCTTTTTCTTTTTTCTTTTTTCTAGCATTTTTTTCCTTTCCTAACATTTCTCTTTTTATTATTATTATTTTTCTTTTCTTTTTCCCTAGATTTTTTTTTATCTTTTTCTTAGCATTTTTTTCTAACATTTTTCCTAGCACTTCTTTTTTCCTTTTTTGTTCATTTTTTCGTTTATTGGTGGAGAATCATCACTAGCCCTTAAAAATTAGGAGACTTGATAATTTATCCACCTATTAATTACTTAACTCAATCATTGAAATACATCCTAAAATTAAATATTGACTAAATAAAGAAATTCAAAATACTAAATCTAAATTAAGCATGAAATAGAAACATGCATACATAATTTAAGTTTTCTAATACAAATAAAAGTAACATTATTACAAACTAACAACATAAAGTAATTAAAAAATAAATGGATGAGAGAAAAAAATAATGAAATTATGAATTTACCATCCGAACGATGAACAATTGCTATTGATTACTCGATCATCGTTTAATGGTTCTTCAAATGTGTGAACCACTTCGCGTTGTAGAGGAGGTCGTCATAAACTCAACTGTAAGGGTTGCAATCTTTTGCCAATGTTGGAAGAGTGAGATGGGCGACACTAAAGTTTTGACAAAATCTCTTTCTCTTCCCGGTGAAGATTTTGCCAATTATAAGGGACTTTGAAGGCATCAATCGACTCATGAGGTTGAGGGGAGTGTTTCGTAGTGGTTAAGAGGTCCGATTGATCGACCAATTTTTTAAGTTGCTCAAAACGGGTGTCATACCCTAATTTTTATCCATTTCTCATTTCTCTTTTTTATTTTAGTTTCTTTTACTTTTGTTTACTTTTATTTGTTTTTAGTTCATGCTTAACTAAATAAAAAATAATAATTAAGGAAATTAGACAAAAAGACAAAAAAAAAAAGAATTTTCATTTATTTGCAATGTTATACAAAATACAAAAATACAAAAAAGAGAGGAAAAAAAAGGAATTGTGGGACAATTCTCCTCCATCTCCTATACAATTTTCCAGCATTTCCTAGCTACCCTAGACTAATTCCACAATCTAGTTTGCTAACCAAGTCTTCCGCCCCTTTACCGTAATTCTTGCAATTCCTTCACAACCTCTCCCCCAAGCCAATAATTCCAGCTACTAGCGAGTTATTGAAGTACCCCCTAGATAAACCTTATGCCTCCTTTGAATTATTTAGCAACCTCACCATGCTGTACCTTTTGCAACATAACCTCTCTCCTCGAGTCAACAATGTCGGCCATCTACGACCCTTATGCACGACTCACGAGTCTCCTCCACTTCCGGCCTCAACTTACGACCACCTTATTGCTGTAAATCCTAGCACAATCTCCATCGGCAGCCTCCTCTACAGTAACCTTATTGCTGCAACTTCTATAACACCTCTACACAACTACCTTACACGACCCATAACCACAATCCCATCAGCCCCACTTTATATCCCGTAACAAAATCTCTCATCATCATGGTGGGGAACCAACTAAACATTTCACACACACACACACACACATAAAAACATATATATACACAATTCACATATAGAAAAAAGGGTCTAGAGGGGTTAGTTTGAGAGAAAAGAAAAAAAATCAGAAAAAAAAAGAAAAGAGAAACCGACGAGTAAGCAAAAAGAGAACAAATCCAAAAGAACAAAAAGAAAGAGGAAGAGAATTTACTTGTTGGAGCAACTACATCTCATTATTTTTCTCAAATCAATTTCACTTAGGTAAATCAATTTCTCTTAATTTTTGAATTGCAATATCAACGTTCAAATTTAAGGGTTTTATTATTTGATTAGAAATTGATGTTTAGGGTTTAAGATAAGGGCTAACCGAGTTCAATTAGGTTTCAATTTAGGTTTCTAAAACTAAAATTACACTCAATTGAATAAGATTGAAAACTTAGGGTTCTTAAAACTTTTTAAAAAATTGAATTGGGGATTTTTCAAAAATCGAGCCCTAAAAGGTTTGAATTAGCGTGATTTCAAGAGGGGTTAAGTCAATTAGGTCTAATTGGAAGAAAATTAAGGAAAATCAAAACCTAGGATTTGGCTAAAAAATTAGGAATTTCGAAAATCAATTTGAGGCTTTTCAATTTAGAGGGAAATTAAGAGGTGAGGAAGGAGGAAAGGAAGGAAAGAAGAAAAGATAAGGAATTAAGTGGCCATAGACGAACCATCATTAGTTCATCCATGGCAGGTGTCGACCTAGAGAAAGAAAGGAGGAGAATGATGGAGATTTGGTAAAGGAGGAAGAGAAGAAATGAAGTAAAGGAAAGAAAAAGGAAGGGGAGAGAAAGAAATAAGGGGTGAACAAGTTATAGTTTGTTTATGGAGGGCTGGATTCGAGGAAGAAGAAAAAGAAGAAAGAAAGGGAAAGAGAGAAAATAGAGAGAGAGAGAGAGAGAGAGAGAGGAGGAGGGAAAATAAAAAATGGTTTTTGGTCCTTTTTTTTGTCAAAAGAGGAATTAAGAAGTGTTTATGGGCTAGGCTATGCCCAACTCGCGTGTGTGGCTAGATTGGGCTAATCTTAGCCCAGTACAACCCCAAAATGAAAAATCTCTATTCCATCCCGAACCCTTCAAAAAAAAGAAAAAGAAAAAGAAAAAGAAAAAGAAAGAGTCAAAAAATGTGTGTCTTTATTTTTATGCATGTTGTTATTTCATATTTAATTTAGATATTGAATTATCTTAAATTATTTTAATTAATATAATTTTAATCTTGAGTTTATTTTGTGCCACTATCGATTACTCAATCATTGTTTGGTAGTCCATCGAACTTGTGAACCAACCGAGCATTATAGAGGAGGTCATCGCGAACTCAACCGTAGTGGTGGCGGTCTTTGCCAACGTCGGAAGAGGAAGATGGGCAACACTAAAGTTTTGACAAAATCTCTTCCTCTTCTCGATGAAGATTTTGACAATGATAGGGGACTTTGAATTCATTAATCAACTCGTGAGGTCGAGGGGAGTGTTTCGTAGTGTTTAAAAGGTCTCGCTTTGGCATTGATCGACCAATTTTTTTGGGTTGCTTAAAACAGATTTAAAAAGGATTGTCATCGATTAGATCTTTTCTTATGGTTATTTGGCCATGATTTCAAAGTGGAACTACTAGGGGAGTCGGGCGAGCAAGTATGTGGTAAGGACAATAAATAGTTTGGCTAGAATTAGAAGATATGACCGAGTCACCAAATGGGTCGGGTTCGCTATGGTTCAAACTCGGATTTCTCTCTCCTTCGATGTCCTCTCCTCCTATAACCGATGAGGATGGTGGATCTAGAGATAGGCTATCTATGGATGGTGGCGAGTTAGAGTCAAAATTGATTGGATGGTAGTTGATTGAATAGAGAAAGTCTTAATGGGTTTGGTGGGTTACCTAATTGTATGAAACAAGTAAGAACGTGTTTGGCTATTCTTTATTTTTTTCAATATTTTTTATGAAGGTTTTTTATGGTAATTTTTGTGTGGTTTTTAGGTGATGAGGGATGGCTAGATGCATGAAGGGTGTTGTGGTGGTTGGTCAAGTGAAAAGAGGAAGTTAATGGTGGTTTTAATGAAGGATGAAGGCTTGCATAATAGAGAGATATGGTTGTTTTATGAGTTTAGATGGTAAGACAGACTTGAAAACCAGCTATGGAGGAGAAAATAGTTGTTGAAAAATTTAAGGAGATGGAAGCTAGTTTTTTTTTTTTTTTTTTGGATAGAAAGATGAGTGGGAGGTTAGGGTTTTTGGAGTAGGGTGATGGTTGTGGAGACTTCCCTAAAAATACAAAGAAAGGGTCTTTATATAGGATTTTTTAGGGTTTAGAGATAAATGTAATGCTCATCAATCAAGACACCTCACTTGAAAGGTTACGAACGAACGGGTTAATACTAAAACTTATATCCTTTTGCTTTTATTAAAATTTATTTCTTAATTTAATTTATCTTTAAATGTGTCATTAATAATGTATAAGCATAAGATTTTCTCATTAACATAGCAGAAGCATTATTCTAAAATTTGATCATTTATAAAAAATCTCTCACCATAATTAACATTTGTAAATAACCTTGTCCTAATATTCATACTCAAATTCTATGTAAAATCTTTTAACTTTTATAAGTTTAACATCCTTACATTTATTACTTTAAAAATAATTATTCATTTAAAGCATAACCTAATCATTAGGGACATGCAAAGACATGCATATGAGTCATTGATCACCGAGAATAGCATTAACATCCTTAACATTTACATTATTACCTACACCACAAAACGGATGTGAGATACGAATATCCCAATAAGTATAATATGCATGATTTATATTTAAACTTTTTGTACATGAATGTCTTCAAAATCCTTTTCCTCATTTAGGCCTCCTAGAAGATACTAACACCGAGTTAATAGGGTCTAGCCTAAAAAAAAAAAACATGCATAAAAATATTAACCTCAATATTTAATTGTCTTTAAACTTCAATGTTTATGCCTCGATAGGCAACTTCAACCTTTAAACCTCAATATGCATTAAAAAATGACCTCATTCGTTTACTTAAAATATTTTCTTTCAATCAACATGTAAAACGTATGTATGCATATCAATACACCTTAAGACCATCACATCACATCAATTACATAAAAACACATAGCATTTAAGTCCATAGTGTAGGAGAGTTACACTTACCCGATTTGCTTAAGATCACTCGTTTTTTGTAATCTTTCTTTAAAAATCGATACCTTGACTTGATTCAATACCTTGAATACACACACCATATAACATAAGAAATTAAATTTTATTATTTTATCTTTAATGATTTAATTTTATTAATTTCTATTCTTTTTTATTAATTTTTTAAATTAAAAAACCCTAATTAAATCATCAACTCTACTCTAATTTATTAAATTCCCCCTTAATTATATCCATATAATCTAATGTTATTAACTTTTAACTTAACTTTTTAAATTTTTATTTAAATGCACTTAATCATCAAATATTCTCTAAAACATTAAGATTTTAGTAGTAAAATATAATTTTTACGTAATCAATCCTAAATCATGAAATTTCCAACTCAATTATACCTAAAATCATATAAGAACAAATAATTAAATTAAATATTTTTCTTAAATTAAATATTTAATCACCTACTTTCGATTTCACTTCTTACTCAATCATATTGTCTTTCTATTTTTTTTGAAGTACAAACTTATGAGGGCTTTCCTAAATGAGGAGAATGACACCCTATATATAGGCATGGGGAGCCAAGACATTTTGTGATTTTACGTGTATGAATTAAAAAAAAAAAAAACCATTAACCTTCTTCTTTTATAGCTACGAAATGACTTTCTTTCATGGCCATTCATGTCTCCTCTTTAATTTAATATATATTTCAAAACTTTTGCTATCCTTTCATGACCACTAACATTCCATTTTAAAAAGCCATTAAAACGTATTATTATTTTATTTATTTATTATTATTATTTTAACTATTATTATCTATTATTATTTTAATTTTTTAATTCCTAATAACTAGGCTAAGATGTAGGACTCATTCCTATCCATAAAAATACAATCTATAACACCCAAAAATATATATTAGATCCTAAAACTCCATACCTAATCATCACATCCTCTAAACACATCAAAATATTAAATTGAATACACAAATAAAGTTCATTTTTACACATATACACAAAATATATTGTCATGTAAAGTTTTTGGGTATTATAATAAACCAAGAATTTTTATTATTTTTTCATTTTTCTTCTTTTCTTTCTTTTTTAATTAAAAATGGAGAATAATTAAAATCCTAAAAATTTATAGAAAAATGCCTAAAAATCATGAAAAAAAAAAACTATGCAAACCCCCCCCCCTTTATTTTTGAATTATTGAATTCCTTTTCTATTTTTTTTTTTTGAATTTTAATTTGTATGAAAATCAGCAGGGGTAAAAATTAGGGTTATTATAGTTGCCCCCCTCTTTGCGATATTTATGGAGCAAGTCAAATAAAAAATGATGTTTTTCAATGACTTTGCATAATAAACTTATAAAGAAGACTTAATTCCACATGTGAAAATGAAGGGTTTGATTGTCCCGGGTGACCTTTCTCGAAAGGTAACACGTGATGACCTACCCAAAAAATTAAAATAAAATGATCTTGTTATCTAGGCAGACCTATTCAAGAAAATAAAATGTGATGACCTTATTATTTGAGTGGCCTACCCAAAAAAGTAAATACGATGGCCGTGTTATCTAGGCGACTGTCTAAAAAGTAAAATACGATAGCTTTGTTTTCTAGATGGCCTACTAGAAAAAGTAAAATACGATATTCAAATGAGATCGGAAAAAGGGACCTTTGCTAGGTAATCCGTTCGAAAAAGATATATGAACCGCTTTGGGTGATCTTTTTCTTCTTAAAAAATATAATTTGACAAATGAACTTATGACAAGTTATCCGATCAAAAAAAATATACGAATCACTTTAAATGATCTTTTCATTTTAAAAAAAAATGAGATCTGAGAAACGAACTTTATCCATTACAAACAATGTTTTGACGATTTTTGCGTAGTATAGTGTGATCTCAGCATAATCAGTATATGGTTGTTTGGACTGATTAGCTTTGACCCTGCAGGTACTAAGTGGTCCTTGCTAATGCGGATTTCCACAGTACTGTGAATCTCAAAGGTAGGAGAAGCTGTTGGGTACCATTTGAGGACTCGACTGAAATTTTACTTTCCAATTTAAGATTGATTCAAAAAGATTCAATAGGCGACAATCGACTTGGCTAATACAATAATGAGGTGGTGGACCGAATCTTATGGTCTTCAAATAGATGATCCCCACTATTAAACATGTGAGGGTTGCCTTTTTCGCTAGGATTGATATAAAACTGAAGCTGTTAATGAAACGCACCTCAGAATTTCCCTTTAGAGGATGGGTTCTGTGGAGCCCAACTCACGAAGCAAATCTACTTTAGCCTGCGGTAGATACCAGAAGCTAAACTGAGTTTACACGTGCATTTAGCATCAAAGTCTTAATAATATCAGATTATTAGTTTTCTAACGAATACTATTTTTTGGAAAAAATATTTATAGATTTATATTAGCAAAAAATTTGTTTTTAGCCAAAGATTAAAGTATTAATGTTGATGCAGCAATTTCTTCATTACCATCATAATCACGCACACACATTACAGCAACTCCTTTGTTCATTAATCTGTCATCTTTTATTGGTATGAACGTGGCACATGAAAGGAAAATTATAGAAGGTGGTCACTGAGCTTCAATTACTTTCATTATTATTATTTTGAAAGCAAATTTAGAGGCTCCCCCATCCATGACAATGAGGGGTGGTCCCTAATTCATGTTATGGTACACAACCCGCCAGGCTTGGGGACATCATTTAACTTGTTGCTGAATCCAATGGACACGTTTTAGAAAGAAACAAATGATATCCTACCACCTAACAGTATGCTAGCATCCCAGGTTAAAACTACACCATATTACTTGCAAAAGCACAAGTACTTGCCAAGGCTGCGGCAGGTTACACTGGGATTAATCCAGGTTAAAACTCGGGATTTTCACGTGGAGCCATGGCGTTCTGATGCTAATTAAGATGATAGCTGCACTGCGTAGGGACCCAATAATTTCAAACCATATATTCATATTCATACTTTCGGCATACAATAATCGACTCGTGAAGTTATGGCTACCACTGCTTTTCTGATGAGAAAGCATACGGACTGCAATAAATTTTTTCTCATTTTAGAACCAATCAGACAGGTTGACTGGTTTACTAAATGTGGAAAATAATGGAAATGGACTGCAATAAATTGTATTATCATTTTAGATCAACCAACATGATTGATCGATAGTAATATGTCCATTATTGGATAACAAGAGATCTTATAATGGAAATAGTTGATCGGTTTACTAAAAGTGGACAATAATGTAAATGAACTGCAATAAATATTATTATTACTACAATAATGTAAATGAACTGCAATAAATATTATTATTACTACAATAATGGAAATGGAAATAGTAATATGTGCATTATTAGATAACAAGAGATCTTGGATATAAAGTATTATAAATAAATTATCAATCAGGTTCATATTTCAAGGTACAGCAAACAACTTGCATGTACCAGTTGAAATCAATGGATTCGATCAATGGAGAGAGCCTAAATGAGCTACTTCAAGCTCAAGCTCATGTATGGAATCATATTTTCAACTTCATACACTCTATGGTCCTGAAATGTGCAGTACAACTAAGCATACCAGATATCATCCAAAGTCATGGCCAACCCATGACCCTCTCTGAGCTGGTAGCTGCATTACCAATCCACCCAACGAAAGCTTCTTTTGTCTACAGTCTTATGCGTATTCTAGTTCATTCAGGATTCTTTGAAGTGAAAGTCGGTGATAATGACCAAAGAGAATGCTATTTGCTTACAAAATCTTCTCGTCTTTTACTCAAAGACAATCCCTCGAGCGTAAGGCCGTTCGTACTTGGTATGCTTGACCCGAGTTTAATGGATCCATTTCATTTTATGACCACTTGGTTCCAAAATGATGATCCCTCCTCATTTAGGGCTGCACATGGAAGGACATTTTGGGATTTTGCTGCCAATGACACTAGGTTCAATCATTTTTTTAATGAAGCCATGGCTAGTGACAGCTCAATAGTTACCAAAGTGCTGATTACCATGTGCAAGGAGGCGTTCCAGGAGCTGAATTCATTGGTCGATGTGGGGGGTGGCACAGGAACAATGGCCAAGGCCATTGCTGAAACATTTCCCGGCTTGAATTGCACCATATTGGATCTTCCACATGTTGTTGCTGATTTACAAGGCAGTGAGAACTTGAACTACCTTGGAGGGGACATGTTTAAGGCAATACCTCCGGCTGAGGGAATCTTACTAAAGGTACACACACATGCAAGAAGACTCCGGATTTTATTTATCTTCACAGCATCCCTATTTCAATTAGATATTGATTACTATTGCTGGCTTAGACATGCATGGTTTGAATCCTGAGAGAGGCTATAAAAAATAAACTTCTTCTAAATATATCTGCCCAGGTGTTGATGGCCTACTTAAAACTTGATCAGAAAGGCAATTATTCTCAAATAAACTTTTTGTTTTTAATTCAACTAGACTCTCAGATATGCATTTCACATCCTACAAATAGACAGTTGAGTTTGAAACTTTTTCTCATTTATTTTGACTGTTGAGGAACAATTAACGTATAATTTGTAATCTAATTTTAAATAGCGATTACGATTGAAAAAACATTCACAATTGTGATTTTGGATCGCAGTTTATCGCTATAATAAAATAACGATTATGACAATTAATGGCACAAATAGATTAACAGCTATTAATAAATTTATTTGAATTCATATATTTTTAATAATTTTACTAATTTAGCATATTAATAAGTAATAACATATTTTAATTTTTATAAATTTATTCAGCGTTAATTATGTTTAATGTAAGATATTTTTTCATCATTCTTATCATGATGTAAATTTTTTTTCTAATTTTTAGAACAAAAAGGAAAAAAATTAGAAAATAATATAAAATTTAAAAATATGATTAAATAATTGATTTTTGAAACAAAAAGGACTAACTATTTTATTTTTCCAAACTAAAAGAACTAATTTATAATTTACTCAATTAAAACCCGCATTTATTTCGCAACACACAAGATAGACAACTCGAAGTAAATTATACATTAGTTTCTCTAGTTTTGATAAATAAATTAATTAGTCTTTTATATTTTAAAAAATAATTACTTAATTTTTTGATCACGTTTAATGTAATATATTTTGTTCCAAAAAATGTTTTTTCATAAATCTTTTCATAAGATAAATTTATTTTTTCATTTTTTCAAACAAAAAGGAATATAAATTAGAAAATAACATAAAATAAACAAAAATAAATAAATAATTGTTTTTGAAATAAAAAGGACCAACTAATTTATTTTGCCAAAATAAGAAAAAACTAATTTAATAGTTATTCAATTAAACTTGCAACTCTAGTATTTGATTCTTATTATCTAATAAAATAAACTCTCAAACTATAAATCTAAAATGGTTGAACTCTAGTTTTTTTTTTTAATTATTACGCATATCACCGTTATATAACGACAAATAATGACATTATATAATGATAATTAATGTCATTGTTTGCCATTATATTTATGAAAAAGTGTTGGAGCATCCATAACTTCAAATAATAGTAACGAGATGTTTCAAAATCATTATATAACAATCATTACGTAATGTAACATAAGGTTTTTAAAACTATGATTTGTAATGGTGATGAAAATGTACAGAACATACTGCATGATTGGAATGATGAAGATTGCGTAAAGATACTTAAGCGTTGCAGAGAGGCAATTATGAGCATAGGCAAAGGAGGAAAAGTGATAATTATAGAAATTGTGCTGGGTGGCCAAAACTGCAGTGATCAAATCATTGAAACGCAACTGTTACTTGATTTGCAACTGATGACACTTGTCACTGGACGGGAAAGAAACGAGAAAGAATGGGCTAAGCTCTTCTATGATGCTGGTTTTAGCAACTATAACACTAGCCCGATACTAGGCCTAAGGACTCTGATTGAGGTTTTTCCTTGAGCTATTGTTTGTGCTTGTAGATTAAGACACAAACACAACTTCGTGCCAAAAAGTCTTTAGTTTCATCTCTGAACTAAATATGTTTCTAAGTTTGTATTAAGATCGTGTGCTAGTTATTAACTAGCTTAGCTTATCTGGTAATGTTAATATTTGAGATTGTAAAAAAAAATTGAATCTTGAACTATAAATAATATTGGTAGCTAGGGCATGTGATTGGAACATAACCCTTGGTTATTCATACATGCCACACAAATAAATATGAGTTTTTAAATACTCTAATTGCTTCAGTGATTTTAAGTCAGATTACTTTTTTTTATTTTTATTTTTTGAAGAAATGATATCGTTTTGTTGAGAACTTATCATTTTCTATTAAGAAATCCTAATAGAGGACCCCGATTGAGAAATAAAAATTGTTTGGGGACAAAATTAATATAAAATATCTGTTGGTGCAAAATTGATACTTATTCAATAATTGAGGGACACTTGGAAGGTTTGCCTTCTATTTTTTATTTTTTATTTTTTATTTTTTTTCTCATTAGAATTCAAGCTGCTTAGATACCATTACCGTGTGAAGGAGATAAATCTTCCAATACAAGACCAAGAGTATTAGGTGGGCCCGTGCTTCCAAAAGCTCTACTAAAAAGTATTCTACTAATTTCATTTAAAATAAAGGAAGGAATTTGCTACAACTGAAGTGGTAGACTTGGAAATCTATGTTAAATAGTAGGAGCTTTTTTTTTTCGTTTTTCTTACAATGAAAGTTTTCTCCAAAATAGTTCATCTCTGTTACTTAATAATATTCAAAAGAAGAAGAAGAAGAAGAAGAATTAGCGAGAAAAACTACTGATTGAATCCATAAATATTGCAAGGCTAATAATCTTCTCTGAATTGTCTCTGTGAAATTCCCCACCTATGCTCGTAATCATCAATTAAAGTCATGGGTATTTTTACGTCAAAATCATTAGTTACTTCATGTTATTGAATGACTTCACTAGATTTGCAAGCTCTAAAAAACGATTTTGATAATACAAGTTATGTCACGATCCAGCAGTTGGAAAGACAAATAATTGCTATAAATCCAAGGAAATAAAACAAATTTCTTTACACTAAATAAAACTACACCCAATTCTATTTCATGTCACTCGGTGCAATTCATAGCTTAACTGTACACAACATACTTTAAAAACCATAATATATATCATTGATTTTCAAATTTCGTTTTTATACCCGGGCCATACCAAAAAAAATCAAACATAATAGAGAGCATTAAAAAAAAAAAAAAAAAAAAAAAAAAAACCTAAGAGCTGATCAAGGATAAAGCTCAATGAGAGCTCTAGTGCCCAGCACAGGGCGTATCTTAATTATAGTTGACGAAGCCAGCATCAAAGAAGAGCTTAGCCCATTCCTTTTCATTTCTCTTCAGACCACTAACAATCATCAACATTTCTAGATTCCAAAGCAGCTGCGTTTCAATAGACTCATCTATATTTCGGTTTCCTGGTTTCCTCTCGCTATATATATAATTATCACTTTCCCAGCTCCCTGTTGTCGGTTACTAGTAATAATTGCTTGTTTGCATTGTTCAAGTATTTTCCACGAGAATTCAGATGCGTGTGTATATATATATATATATATATATATAGTAGGAATTTATGCCTTCCAATTTAAAGAAAGGCTATGTTACCTATATATACATTACTTTTTATTTTT
The DNA here is from genome assembly GCA_963924115.1 of Dovyalis caffra. Taxonomy (NCBI): domain Eukaryota; kingdom Viridiplantae; phylum Streptophyta; class Magnoliopsida; order Malpighiales; family Salicaceae; genus Dovyalis; species Dovyalis caffra. Next base: position 1,233,674 of record CAWUPB010000026.1, read on the forward strand.
TTCGTAATAAAATTGAGCATTTGGTAATACTTTAGGGATGAAAATGAGGTGATCCAAAAATAATATATATACGCACGACTTTTTATTTTTTCGTAATAAAATTGAGCATTTGGTAATACGTTAGGAATGAAAATGAGGTGATCCAGAAACTGATAAAATTTACTTTCAGTAAAATTTCATCTGCAGAAGGAACTGCCTCAAGGATATATATCTCCTCCTACATAAGTTTTTGCTGCCTGGCAAGTCAGAAACAACATGGCGGAGATCAAACACAGTGCAGTCCACATGGGCGAATGCTTCAGAAATGGCCTTGGCCATACTTCCTTAGCCTCCCCCAACATCCACCAAAGAATTTAGCCCCACAAAGATGCCTTTACATTTGCTCACAACCATCTTACCAGCCAGTATGCTATCACTAGCCATGGCATCATTAAAGAGCTTGTTGAGTCTTGGATCTTGGCCAGCATATTCCCAAAGTGTCTTTTCATGGGCAACACTAAATGCATTGAAATCATCATTTTGGAACCAAATGCTCAAGAAATCCCATGGTTTTATCAAGCAACATAAGTAAAATTGGTCTCATACTCAATTGGTTATCCTTGAGGAGGAGACGAGTGGATTGGGTAAGGGAATAGGCTTCTTGGTTGTGAATATGATCAAGATTTTGTAGGGAAAAGAAACCAGAGTGAACGAGAAGATGCATAAGCCGACAGACATATTGAATATTTGGTGGGTGGATTGGTAGAGCGGAAACAAGTTCAGAGAGGGTCATGGGTTTGCCATGTTTTTGGAGCACATCTGTTATGCCAAGTGGAACTGCATATTTCAAAGTCATGGAGTTTATGAAGTTGAATATATGATTCCATATATGAGTTTGAGCTTGAAGTAGCTCACTTTCACTTTCCTCATTAATCAACTCCATTGATTTTTAGAAGTACGCTAATGTTGCAATACCTCAAGAGACCATTAGCTCTTCATATATATATAGACCATTAGCTCTTCATATATATATATAGGAGTGAAACTTACTACAGTACCATCGGAGATGGCTAAATTTGTCAACTTTATCCAACAAAAAAATTTAAAAGGATTAATTCCACTACAGTTCAAATAACGACTTAAGTTGTTTTGAGTCAAGTGATTCTATTATCGAATCAAAATTTACCAGTGCAAAGTGTTAAAAGAATCATATATGTCATAACCCAAATTTTAGATTATATATCTTCATTCAATTTCATTCCTTTTTATTATTATTATTACTATTATTATTATTATATATTTTTTATTTTATTCTATTTATTCTTTAATTTTGGTATTTACTACTACTACCAGAAAAATAAAATTCAAATATATATATATATATATTATACAAGATTGATTAGGGAATTGGCGTATTGTGTGCCTTGTTATGTAAATACAGGATTAATTAGAGACTTGCCGTACCGTGTGCTTAGTTATGTAAAATAAGTGAGGGAACTTTGACCTTTGCTTAACTTATTTTTAGCTTTAAAAATAGATATTAGGTTAAATAATTTTTAGTATGTAAATGATGAATTTTATGTTTGAGAATTAGATTGTATGTTTATGTCCTTAGTTGTTTAGTTTAGTAGCTTAAGGAATTAATTGACAACTTAATTAATTAAATTGGACTTAACAAATTAATGTAGTAAGCAATGAAAATAATTTGAGGTTAAATAGAAGTATTAATTGAATGGTAATTGGTTTAGAAGCTAAAGTTTTAACGGTAAGAAGTATGAAATTAAAATGGCAAGGCAAAATTAGCTTCAAAGGTTAAGCCATTAAATAGAATTTAATTGTTAATAAATAAATGAATTTAATGGGCTGGTTTAATAGGCTAGTATAAATAAATTTGGAACCAAAGTTTCATAGGTGCAAAAAATATTTTGAATGGTTATAACTCTAATTAAAAGCCTAAATTGTTAAGAAATAATGAATGTCCATCATCATGTTCATCCACTTTTTATATCCTCGCTACTCATGATTCAATTCATCATTCAATATGAGAAATTGAAAGGGTGATGTAATTGATTATTCATAGTCCCTTCCAATTCTCTCCTTAATTTTAAAGCCTATAAATAGGCTTGATTTGTTCATTCATGGGTGTACAAGTTTCCTAGAGAGAATAAGAGAAACTTTGAAGTTCTTATCACTTATATTCACATTATAGTGATTTCATTTTCTTGTCATCATTTTCTTCAATTCTCCTATTATTTATATTTATTTTATAACACGTTATCAGCACGAAACTCTAATCAATCGAGACAATAGACCATGAGGTATGTATCTATCAAAAGATTTAATCAATTATTTCAACAATTGGATTTCTTCTATACAAGTGCTCTATCAAAAGATCTAAATTATTTAGATCATTAAAAGGTATGTATCTAATTTATTCATGTACTTTAAATCTATTAATACATGAAATATATATTTGAAAAACTTAAATGATCTACCACTGATCTAATATATGTTATTTGAAAAGATTTAATTTTATTATTATATTTTTTTTTATTTTTTAATATTATTATTATATATTGTATTATTGAATTTTTATCATATCAAACCTCATAAACTTGATTTGGTGACTCTTGATATTTTGAATAAGTATTACTGATTATGAGTGCTTGATTTTGAAAAACTATTCTCTACTTTTTATGTCTTGGATATGCTCCTACAGTAGCATATCAAGAAAAAGAGTTTAAGAAGTATTTTGGATCGATTTTATACTTGTTAGTGGCTAAATAAAATTAAAAAGAATAAATCTCATCCAATTGAATCTACTCCATTCCCCGAAGTGAATGTGACAATTTATAAGAATTTTAGACATGGATGAAGATATGGTCATAGCCATAGATATGGTCAAAATAAATATGATTATAATCGTAATGACCATAATATTATATCTCACCATCATAAGTGAATAATTATGAAGAAAAGAATTAAAAATAGATAAAGTCAGTATTCGAAAAATAAATAGTATAGATGTGGAATGAATGAATATTGATCGTGTAACTCGTCGTATACCAAAGCAATTCATTAAGGCTTATCAAGCCTTATTGAAAAATAAATAGTAAAATATGAAGGCCACTTTTATATATCAAAGTAATAATAATTGAAATTAATTACTTGTTAGTTTTTCTATTTATAAATAAAATGTTTTATATTTCTTATAATTTATATCGTATATTGATGGTTACAAATTTATTTTACTATTTATTTATTTGTTTATGTTTATGAGACATATATTGATTTATTTATTTTGTATTGATTTATTTGATTATTTATTTTATGTTAATATTATAGATGATATTATCAATCTAATAGAAAGCTCTAGAAGAGCGATTATATCATGACTTGAAGAGATAAATTTTTGAAGCTCTAGAAAAGTGAATAAATTATTACTTGAAGAGAAAACGTTTAAAGGCTCTAGAAGATTCAATATATTATCACTTGAAGTGACTAATTTAAAGGCTCCGGAAGAGCAAATATGTTATTATCCGAAAGAATAAATTTATTATGAATGATGTACTATTCTCTTCAAAGTCTCATAGAAATTTGTTGAGTTTCAAAGATATTCATCTAAATTGATATCATATCAAAATAGCAAATGTGAATACTTATATGTTATAATCATTATATTGGGTAGAAAATATCTATCAAAAAATTTATCCGTTTTCTCTTCTAGTCTTTTTTACAAACATTGAAATGATTGAAACAAAATATATTATAGTAAACCGAAGTTTACTAATTCAAATGCTTTTATCATGTGACATGACCAGTTGTGCTATCTTGGGTCTTTCATGATGCAAAAAATTATCAAAAATTCATATAGACATCAATTGAAGAGCTAGAAGATTCTTCAATTTAATGAATTTTTATGTTACGTATATTCGTAAGGCAAATTGATTATTAAGTCATCACCAAGTTAAATTGAGATTGAATCTCTAGTATTTTTAGAATATATTCAAGGTGATATATATGGATCAATTCATCCACCATGTGGACTATTTAAATATTTTATGATTTTGATAAATGCTTCCACAAGATAGTCACATATATGCATATTATCTATTAGAAACTTGATGTTTTTGAAATTACTCGGCAAATAATTTGATTTCAAGCATAATTTTTAGATTATGCCATTAAAATAAGTCACCTTCATAATGTCGATGATAATGCTCGGTGAATTTATTTCCTAATCATTAAATTATTATTGATTGGCTATTAGAATAAAGAATGAACGTACTGTTGCTTATGTTCATACTTAGAAAGGTTTAGCAAAATCATTTATCAAAAGGTTCCAATTGATAGCTAAACCATTATTTAAGATAAAACTCCTTGTTTATGTTGGAGGACATGCAATCTTACATGCGAGTAACACTTATTAGGATCGGACACATAAGTTATCAAAAATTCTCTCCTCTTCAATTGATTTATGGTCGGGAGTCAAATATTTTTTATTTAAGAATTTTTAGCATTGTGGTACATATCCATAATGCTCCTCCATAATGAGATATAATGAGCACTTAAAGGAGATTGGGATTATATGTTGGATTTGAATCCTCTTTCATCTTTTGATTCATGAACAAGAGATATTTTTACGACTCGATTTATCGACTTTCATTTGATGAAAAAGTTTTACCAACATTAGGGGGAGAGAGCAAAATAAGTAGTTGGAAATGTTGAAAAAAAGATTACATGGAGTACTCTATCTTTATATCATATTGAATCTCGTACAAAATAATGTGAACCGAAGTTCAAAAGATAATTCATTTAAAAGATATTACAAACCAACTACAAGATGCATTCTCGGATCCTAAATAAGTAACTATAATGCATGTCCCCGTCGAGAATGCTCATATTAGAATTGATATCCCGGAAGAACAATCTATTAATGTTATAGCTAATAAATCTAAAGCACGCCCGAAGCATAAAAGATCGATCGGTTCTAAAGATAAAAATCCTCGAAAGAAAAGGATAAGATGAAAATATAAAGAATGTAAATATTCATAAAATAGTCCAAGATATTTATGATAATTGGCTTCTAGAAGAAGTCCAAATGCTTGAGAAAAATCAAAAGATTTTGATAAATTATGTCAATATAGGGAGAAAATAGGACCGAAGAGAAATATTTATTGATAAGATTTTTATATGTAAAGTCACAATTGATATTTTGAATGAAAATAAGGATCCCGAGCCTAAATTATTGAAGAATGTTAATATAAAGATGATTGGCCTCAATGAAAATAGCAATGCATGTAGAATTATGTTCTCCTATAAAAGAATAGTTTTTTGAACCTATAGCTAAAACACCCGATGATGTTAAGCTAGTGGGATACAAATAAGTATTTATATGGATACAAAATAAGAAAGACGAGATTGTAAGATACAAAGGAAAACTTTCAAGCACAAGAGTTTTTGCAAAAAACTGACATTGACTATAAGGAGACATATAATGGATGCAATTATATTTTATTATCTCATTAGTCTAAAAAAATATATGAAAAACATTCATATGCATGCATTTAATGAATGTGATCATAATTTATTTTTTTCATTTGAGATTAATCCGTATGAAAGTCCTAGAAGGATTTAACATGCTAGAAGCATGTAATATATATTCTCGAGATAAGAATTCAATTAAATTATAGAGATCTCTATTAGGATTATTTTAGTATTTTTTTATCATTTTGGCTTTTAGAGATTCAATTTATACTTTTTATATTTTATTTTTATATCTATTGTTTATTACTAACCCTTGTGCATGTGATATAATCACTTCAATGATTATTTATTGAAAGAAAGTTATAAAAAATAACTCTATTGGTTCATATGTTTTTATTTAAAAAAAGGTATGTTGTATATGTTGATAACTTAAATATTATTGAAACTCCCGAAGAGATTTCAAGTGTCATAAGTTAACTAAAAAAAGAATTTGATGTGAATATCTTGGTAAAAAAAATGTTATCTCGACCTGCAGTTCGAGCACTCGGAGAATGAGATTTTCATTCATCGGTCAATTTATATCAAAAAAGTTCTACAATGATTCTATATAAAGATCATTCATTGACTAGCCCAATGGTAGTTCATTCACTTGATATCCAAAAAGACCCTTTTCAACCTCGAGAAGATAACAAAGAACTCCTTGGTCCCGAAGTACCATATTTTAGTGTCACTGGTACATTGATGTATCTTGCTAATTATGCTCGACTTGATATAGTCTTTTATATAAATCTTTTAGCAAGTCATAATTCGTTTCAATAGAGAGACATTGAAATAAAGTTAAATATATACTATGTTATCTTCGAGGAATAATTGATATGGGCTTATATTACTCTAATAAATCAAATACAAAATTAATTGGTTATGCAGATATAGGTTATTTATCCGATCTACACAAAGCTCGATCACAACCGGTTATATATTTATATATAGAGATACAACTAAATCTTAGTGTTCTATGAAGTAAACTATAGCCGTCACATCTTCAAATCATGCGTAAATATCAATTCACGAGGAAAGTCAAGAATGTGTTTGGCTAAGATCAACAATCCATCATATCCGAGAGACATTTGGCTAAGATCAATGATCCATCGTATCCGAGAGACATGTAGTTTATCTACAAGCAAAAGAAGTTCCAATAATATCATATGAGGATAATGTCGCTTGCATAATTCTATTGAAAGAAGAATACATCAAAGTGGCAATCCAACATATTTATTCGCTAAAGCATTACCTACCATAACTTTTGAGAAGATGATTCACAAGATTGCTCACAAGATTGAAATGCATCGTCTTAAAGATCTTAAATAATGCCTTCAACAGGAGGAGACCAAAATGAGGATTAATGTGTACAAGGAATATTGTACTCTTTTTCCTTCATTAGGATTTTTTTCCTACTCGGGTTTTTTCTAGTAAGGTTTTAACGAGGCATGTTCCTTGTACAATGGACATTCAAGGGGGAGTGTTAAGAAATAATGAATGTCCATCATCATGTTCATCCACTTTTCATATCCCCACTACTCATGATTCTTAATATGATTCAATTCATCATTTAATATGAGAAATTGAAAAGGTGATGCAATTAATTATTCATAGTCCATTTCAATTCTCTTCTTAATCTTGAAGCCTATAAATAGGCTTGATTTATTCATTAGTGGGTGTACAAGTTTCCTCAAGAGAATAAGAGAAACTTTGAAGTTCTTATCACTTATATTTACATTATAGTGATTTCATTTTCTTGTCATCCTTTTCTTCAATTATCTTATTATTTATATTTATTTTATAACATAAATGAATTTATTAAGTGCTTAATTGAATTAATTAAATGAATTTCTAGCCTATGGAATTTTTATAAGAATAATGGCAATAAATCAAGATTTAATGGTTGAATATATATATATATATATATTCTAATTCAATAAAACATATTATAATTAAATTATTTTGGGAATGAAAATAATGTAGAATAATCCTACCATATTTTATAGAATATTTTAAAATTTAATAGTTCTATTTTAAATTAAATATGAATTTTTAGAAGGAATTTGAAAAAATTAATACTCATGGTACTAATAAAGTATTTTATTTAAATAGTTAAATTGGAATCCAGGAATATGTGTTTTTAACCAAATTATGAAATTTAATATTTCTACACATGACTTAGGAATATTAATTGATGTTAGTGTAATTTTCAAAAAAATTTATATCTAAGTTTTAATTAATTTGAACCTATTATTTCTTATTTATTAGGGACTTTGTGTGAAAACTATCATTTGCTAGTATTTTAGAAATGTTAAGGAATGAAGTTTGTTGGTTTGCATTCATTGCACATATAATATGAGCCAACTCGTCGGACTATGAGTCAACACCGATAATACTCTCGACCTATCTAGATCCAATTCGGGGTGTTACGAGTGGTATCGAGTAAATTTGACCCTAATGGTTTAAGTTAGAATGACCAAATAAGCTCATGCAAGTCGAGTCTCGACGACAAGTAAGGATACAAAGGTATATGTTGCTTAGTAAATGTATGTTTGTATGATGTCTTTACATGATGATGTGCAAACATTATTTTTTTTAATGGTTGAATGTTAATGTAATTATGGCTACATTATTTAAAAAGATTTGATGGAGGTAAGTGTAATGTAGTAGGTGATTAAATGTGTGACTAAAGTAGGATGCCATCAAAAAAGGAATGCTAATAATAATAGTGGAGTTGATCCGTATAGGAATACCATAGACCAAGAGGAACAATTAATGATGTTGTTTATACAACAACAAAATATGATGCGATAAATGCAAAGGATGAGGGAAATGAATTAAGTACTAGATGGTAAAATGATTAGTATGATTGCAAAGAGCATAATTTATAGGATACCTTTTGCAAAATTGGCAAGATTGCCATTATGTAAGGTAAATGAATGGATTTATGAATAACGAAAGGAATTCATGTTTAAGGAAAGGAAAGGATTAAAAAGAGAATGATCTAATGTGTATATTATTTGCAAAGCATACAAATACAAGGCCTGGTATGTGGAGGGGGTATCCAAGGAAAAGGCTAGCAAAGAGAATGATCTAATAAAAAATCTTTGTAAGGCATACAACCGAATGATAGAATGAATAACTTATGTTCAAATTGAAAAAGGACATGCTAAAAGAATGATCTCGGTCAATACTCTTAGTGTGTGAAGGAAATGATCCGGTGAATACCCTTGGATTATTTAAGGAGGACATGTCAAGAGAAAGATCTAAAGGTATATAAAGGAAATGGTCTAATGAATACTCTTGAGTTATAAAATGAGGACTCACAAAAGAATAATCTAGTGTATACTCTCGGAAAGGGGATAGAAAAAGAATGTTGCACTATAAAGATGAATAAGAATTAAAGGATTAATGAAAAGATGTATATAATCATTAAGTTTAATGATCAATTATTAAGGAACCGTTCATGATAAATGATTAATGATAACTACAGGATATTAGTGATCATGATGGACATTCGAAGGATAGAATTTTTATGAGGGAAGGATGTAATATCCTCAACCTAAAATCCTCCTTAAAATAAATATGTTGGTAAGTATTATCTATTTAATTCATATATGAATATTTATTTAAAAGTTATGATTGATAAATTATGCTTGAATAAAGAATAAATTAATGCCATTATAATTATTATGGAGGGTAAATAAATTAAATTGAAGATGAATAAATTAATTAAAGTATGAATTAGAGGATTATAACACTAATTGATATGGTTATGCTTTGACCTGGGGTGAAATCACAAAACCATAGGGGTGTAATTGAAATAATTAAAAATTTAGATCCTGAAATAAAATAATTAAGAAATTTTAGGGACCATAATCACTCTAGAAAAGGTCTAGAATAAGGGTTAGATTGTGAAAAATTGTGAAGTTATGGACTAAAATTGGAGAGACTGATTACATGAATTAAAAGTTTAGGGACTAAAGCATAAAATGTAAAGGATTTGAGGGATTAACTAAATTGTTTTGGGGAGATTATTCTAGCAACTACTAGCCTAGAAATGAGGGAGAAAAATATCTCCCAAATTTGGCAAAAGGAGGAGAAGAAACAAAGAGAAAATTCAAGTAAAAATCTAAGGGAAAAGGAGGAAGAAAAGAGAAAAATGAAGAAAAATCTAGAGAAGCCATTAATTGTCATGGTTTAAGATCAAACCAAGTATGATACACTTGGCTTAATCTTAAAGAAAAACCTTGGCTATAAATTTGGAAGAAGAAGATGGAAGAGAGATTAGAAACTTTAGATGTTTAAGGTTATAAAAAAATGAGGTTAATTGAAACTAAGAGTGAACACACCAAAAAACACACCAAACCACCTTAGCTAACCTAGAAACACCTTAAAAACCACCTTAGAATCAGTTTAGAAGATCAAGCAACGAGAGGAGGGAAAAAGTCACTTTGGGTCGAAATTAAGAGGAGGAAAGAGGAGGAAGAAACCCGAAGTGAAAAAGGAGGAGTATTGATCAAACTTCAAGTGAAGCAAGTATAACCCTCACTGCACCACAAGTAACTTATGTTATTTGTGGTGTAGGTGATATAAGGTTAGAAAATGACTATCACCGAGGAGGAGGATTGACTTGCCACATCTTATGCTTAGTTATGTATAATAAGTGACTAACGTTTACCTTTGTGTAACTTATTTTTAGATTTGAAAATGGATATTTGTTTAAGAAATTTATGGTATCTAAATGATGAATTTTTTGTTTCAAAATTAAATAGTATGTTTACATCCTTAGTTGTTTAGTTAAGTAGCTTAAGGAATTAATTGGCTACTTAATTAATTGAATTCAACTTAAGAAATTAACAAAGTAATGAAAATAATTCAAGGTTAAATGGAACTATTAATTGAATGGTTAATTAGTTTAGAAGCTACAGTTTTAATGATAAGAAGTATGAAATTAAAATGGCAAGGCAAAATTGGTTTCAAATGTTAAGCCATTAAATAGAATTTAATGGTCAATGAATAAATAAATTTAATGAGCTAGTTTAAATAAATTTGGAACCAAAGTTCTATAAGTCCAAAACAAATATTATGAATGGTTAAAACTCTAATTAATGGTCTAAATGAATTTATTAAGTGTTTAATTGAATTAATTAAATAAATTTCTAGCCTATGGGATTTTTATAAGAATAATGACATTAAATCAAGATTTACTCGGTTCTATATATATTGATTATTTTCTAATTAAATTGAATATATTATAATTAAATTATTTTTGGAACGAAAATAAAGTAGAATAATCCGACCATATTTTATAGAATATTAGAAAATTTAATATTTCTATTTTAAATTAAATATGAATTTTTAGAAGAAATTTGGGAAAATTAATACACATGGTACTAATCAATATAATATAAGGTTGTTTTTTAATGGTTAAATTGGAATTCAATAATATGACTTTTTGACCAAATTATGACATTTAATATTTCTACACATGATGTAGGAATATTAATTGATCTTAATGGAATTTTCAAAAAAAAAAAAAATACATATACCTAAGTTTTAATTAATTTGGATCAATTATTTATTATTTATTAAGGACCTTGTATGAAAACTATCATTTTCCTAGTATTTTAGAAATGTTAAGGAAGGAAGCTTGTTTGCTTGCATTCGGAATGTAAGTCAATGCATATAATGCTCTTAACCTATCTAGGTCCTAGGTCGGAGGTATTACAAATTGGATACGCAGTAAGATTTTCCCTTCGATTTGTAGTTGTAATTGCAGCTATATAGCCACTAGCATTTCCAAGATGAACGATGACAGTGATAATCATCATCGCCATCCTATAGAAACCCCTCTCCCCTCAATTTCCCCGTGTATTGTATTTGATTTTGTGAGACAAAGGGAAAAAAAAAGGTTTTAATGGTTTATAATGGTTTGATTTTAGCTTTAATCATTCAATCTTGGGTTTTAAACCTAGGTTTGGGACTAGATTGAGATAAGGGATGTAACTTAGGTTTTGGAGATTTGTAAGATGAAAGAGAGAAGAGGGATCGGAGGTTGTGTAGAAGCACAATATTAGATTTTAGGCTTTCTCTGTTCAATTTTGGTCTTTGATTTAAGATTGAGATTAGGTTGAGGCTAGAGGCATAACTTAGGGCTTTTTGTTTGGAAAAAAAGGAAAAACCTAAGGTTCAAGTGCAAATGGAAGAAGAAAAGTTTGAGGAAGCGATCAAAAGCCTAGATGCTATTGTTTAAGAGGAAAAAGATGAAGGGTTAGAGGGTCTTGGTAGTTTAATCGCTAGGGGTTTGATTCTAGGAGGAATAGGTAGTCTAGCTTTTGGATTTAGGAAGGAAGATGGGAAGATAGGTTATTCTTTTCAGGGCGAGAGGCTAAAAGGATTGAAGAGGAAGAATTTTAGGGTTACGGAATGAGATAATTTAGGTTTATGATCAAAGAGAAAAAGGGGAATCAATTTCTTTGTTGGGTGCTCATTTAGGATAAAGAAGACGAAGATGAAATTTCGAGTGAAGAAAATGAGATAATAAGCTAGGGAATTGAAATTTGAGGAAGAAGAAAGGCTAGGGATTTGATCTTGAGTGATTTAAGACTCGGGTTAGGAAATGTTTTAAGAGGGCCTAAAGGATTTAGTCCGGGTGAAAAACAAATGTGATAAGGGATGGGCTTAGCCTAGCTCGTGTGAAGGGTTAAACAGACCGAGCTTTGGCCTAACCCGCGATGACCAAGCTTGGGCCGAGCTTAGCCCAACCCAAGCCTAAGAAAAGGAAAAAGGTTAGCCTATCCAAGTAGGCTAGCCTAATAGTCCAACCTCATGGGCTTGGCCCAATACCCCTAATTTAGTCATTTTTCTACACAAATTAGTTCTAAAATTTTAATATGTGCCATTTATTTTTATGCCTAGTCTTTGATTTAATTTTTAAAATTTTTTAGTTCTTATATTTATTTATTTATTTAGTCAATGTTTAGGTTTTATTTTGTTAATTACATTAGATAATTAATAAGTGGATGAGTGATTGAGACTCTTAATTTTTTAAAAACTTATCATGACTCCCTATCAACAAAAAAAAAAAAAAAAAAAATGATAAGAAAAAAAGAAAATAATAAAAAAGGGAGAGATGATAAAAAGAGAGACAGAGAGAGAGAGAAAGAAAAAAGGGAGAAATTGCTAAAAAAAAGAGAGAACAAGACATAAAACAAAAAAAACAAAAAAACAAAACAAAACAAAAAACAAAACAAAAGAAAAAGCGAGAGAAAATGTTAGGAGAAAAATAACAAAGTTCATAACAAAATAAAACTTGGAGTTTTGACTTAGGATAAATTTTGGCAAAAATAGAAATTTTTAGGAGATAGACTAAACTAAACGTGGTATCTTTTCTAGAAAATGATGCTTTTAAGTGATTATATCTTTCCAAAAACATAACCAACTCCTTAACTTAGAATCTCTAGACCAGTTGTCTATTTTAAATTTCTAGTTACATTTAATACCGAGGTTGGGATTTTTAAATTAATAATAACTTCCATCCCTAAACAAATAAAATTTTTAGCAAATAATCGTAAAATTTTAGGTGTCCTATCAAACGTTGGGTAATGACAATTTAAACCTCGGTAAGGGTGGTTATATTCGAATATGCGATCGTTTGGTCATTAAAATTATAAAGTCATGTTAAAAAACTATTTTAATCCAAAAACTTAAACTCGTTGAATAAGACTTTAAAAATTATTTTATATTACTCTATAACACAAAATAGTTGTGAATTTTCACTTGAAAGGTTGGGCTATGTAATATAATATAAAATTATATTTTAAGCTTTTTCTAGTATTTTAAACTTTGGGGCAAGTGTTTTTTTTTGGGAAAAATATTATACTTGTGTTTTGGTGCATAAAATGGAGATGTAGATATATTGATCACGCAACTTGACAAGAATGTATGCAACAATTACATCTCTATTCATTTAGAAGGATCCTTATTGTACTTATATCGAAATTAAAGATTAAAAATAACCATTAATTTGAATTAATTGCACTTCTTATTATAATTATATCAAAATAAAAGATAGATTAAAATAATTATTAAGTTGGATTAATTGAATTCAGATATGAAGCAAGCTCTCTAAATTGCCACTAACAAGCATTCATGTTTGATCCCTATTGTATTTTTTAAGGTCTCTGTTTGCAACAGTGTGAGTCTCATTTTTTTTTTTTTTTAGAGCACAACATCTTACGTATTTGGTATTTTTAGTTTTTCTTTATTAAAAATGTGTTTTGTTGCTCGACATTAAAAATATAAAATTGAGTATATTTTAATGTACTTTCGAAATTGATGACTGAGTAATGAAATTAATAACGTTTTTAAATTTTCAAATGTTTTTGTGTCATGGACTTATATAAAGTTTTATTTAAAAAATTTTGCAATATTAATTATTATAAATTTTATAGTGGAAGCACGGTTTTGTCTAAAAGGCAAGTGGTTCATTTTTCTCACTATCGGACATCGGATCTGGACTCCTAAAAAATAAATTTAATCTTTTTATTGAAAATTTATTACTTATAGAGTTATTTATATGTTTAGAGTCACCATCTAGTATTAAGGAACCAAGAATCTAAAAATAACACTAGTTCGGAGATTCTTAAGGTAAGGAATTGATTATGCTTTTAGAAAAATATTTAATCACTCAAAATTGTCATTTTCAAAAACCCTTCAAACTATGCATTTCCCTGTAAAAAAAAAAAATGTCAAACAATTCAGATTGAAAATAAAACAAAAACATGTGTGTATGAAGTAGTAGTTATATATATAGGTTTTTAGAATCAACATATAACAAACAAACAAAGAAAATTACTATTCAATTATTATTATTATTTATTGCTTAATTTTCTTCCACCATATTTATTAAACTATATATTTTTTAATAATGGATAAAAAAACAAAAACAAAAACAGTTCGGGTTGAAAGCATTTAAAAAAAAAAACACGTGCGTGGATATGAGTTATGAGCTTTCTTTCCTTTTTCTCGTATAGGATTTATAATGGAATATAATAAAATAAAAATAGTTATTAAATTATAATATTTATCATTTAATTAAATCTGATTCACTTAATAGTAGTGCATTAATTTATGGTAGGTGATAACTATTATATTTTTTTAATAATAAATAATAATTATCATCTTTTCTTTCTTTCTTTCTTTCTTTTTTTCCAATTGTTAATTGATAAACACTAATTGACATCAAAAAAATTCATGGATAATTGAAAAATATATTAATAATTTAATCAGTTAAAATTTATATATATATATATTTTTTCTTTTTTCTTTTTTTTTTTTTTGAAATGTCACATGCCAAACAATAAAAATGACATATGTATTCAGATGGTTTAATACAAACCAGGTCTTCTGTGTTCATATATATATAATTTAGTTTAATATAGTGTTTAAAATAATAACACATTAATTAAGTTGTTGTGAAAAGTGAAAACCAACAATAATGAATACAAATGGTAAAAATTTGACTGAAAAAAAAATCTTAAATTTAAATCTTATTTTTAGATAATTTATGTACATAATTTTTGTAGACTATCAAATATTAGACATGATTCTTTCTGAAAAAAAAAAAAAAAAGTACTATTGTGGAATAAAAGATTGGTGTTTCAAACCATAAAAGACTAATTATAAAAATGTAAGGGAACCACAACTATCTCTTTGTTTATATATATAAAAGTTGATGTGAAGTATCATCTTACTATATTTTTTCCTTTGTTTGTCTTTTTACATTATTAGATTTGTGTTAAATCAAAATTTTCTGTTCTGTCAGTATTCATTGTGTTTAACATTGACA
The DNA here is from genome assembly GCA_963924115.1 of Dovyalis caffra. NCBI lineage: Eukaryota > Viridiplantae > Streptophyta > Magnoliopsida > Malpighiales > Salicaceae > Dovyalis > Dovyalis caffra. The sequence goes on from CAWUPB010000026.1 coordinate 1,249,032, forward strand.
TGGATATGGAAAGATAAGTGGAACCACTAATGGAAAGTCAAATCTTTTCTTTGCCTCCTCTCGTTCCGAACGAGTCGTTCGTGCATGAGAATATATATATATATATAAGCTTTGTTCTGTCAGTATTGCACTGTGTTTGATATGGAAAGATAAGTGGAACGCTAATAGAAATCAAATCTTTTCCTTGCCTCCTCTCGTTCGTGCATGAGAAGATATATATTTATTGCTGACAAGCCTTGTTCTGCCAGTACAGACTGTGTTTGACATTGACATGGGCGTGGAAAGAGAAGTGAAACCATAGTTTTAAAAAACTGATACATAACATAACAACCATTACATAATAAGGGAATATCTTACTATTGTTAATTAGTGTTATAAATATTTTAATATCGTTCCACGTCCATAATAATAAATAATATTGTTATCATTATATAATGTCATTATTAAAGATTTTATTTGCCGTTATATATCGACATTAAAAAAAAAGTCAAAATTGCTATAATTTTAATTGCTCATAAAATTCAAGTACGAGAGGCAGATATGAGAGACAAAGACGATGAGAGACAACGAGGAAGAATGGTAAAGACAAGAGATAGATAGAGAGAAGTTTTAGGTGATAACAGAGATGAGAGATAGAGAGTGTGAGATGCATAAAGGGAGAGAGAAAGAGAGAGAGGATGAGAGGCAAAGAGAAAGAAAAGTTTTGAGTGAAAACAAAGATAGAGAATCAAATGAGAAGAGAGAGGAACTTGGAGAAACCCCTTTTATTTTGAAAAGCAAAAGAACCATGTGAAAACTTTAATATTAAATAATTGCATTTGGTAGTGTTTTATCATCACATAAACAATAACAACCCTAAATCTTTTAGTTTTTTTAGTAATATAGCTAACCAATAAATTTAAAATTTGAGAGTATAAAGCGTAAGTAAACAAAAATCTTTGGTAGTGTTTTACTATATTTGGCACGAATTATTGACCAAAACATATCTTTAGATTTAATAACACACATTTGTAAATAAGAAAAGAAAAATAAAGGCTTTTAATTGTATAACCTATATTTACAATTTTTTTTTAATTAATTGTTGTCATAACCCAAAATTTACCCTTTTTTTATTTATATTTTTAGTTTTGTTATTATTATTATTATTATTATTATTTTACAATTTTTTTAATTAATTGTTGTCATAACCCAAAATTTACCTTTTTTTTGTTTTTATTTATATATTATTATTATTTCTATTTCTATTTTTATTTTGTTTTCATGTATGTTTTGTTTTAATTTGAAGTTTACTGAAAAAAAGATGAAAAACACAAAAATTTTTATTTAGGGACACAATTGAAGTAATTAGGGGTGTAATCGAGTCGATTAAAAAATTTAGGCCCTAAATTGCATCTCACGGGAACCTAATTGATAAGATTGTGTTGAAATTATACCACAAAAGGGCATGACCGCTGGACTTGAAATGCACGAGGACCAAACTGGAAGTTTTGAGTGAACGATGAGATCGAAATGGAGAAGACAACCACTTGTCCACTCCAATGCAAATTCTCTCCGAAAATCTTTGGGAGAAATATACCAAATCCTCCATCAAATTTCCTATTTTGATTTTGCATTTATCATCATTATTGGACGGAATTAATACCAATAGAAAATTAAGCAATTTCCTGTTTTGATTTTGCATTAATCATGAATTAAAGAGGAAAAATTTTTGAAAAAAATTCGAGATTTGAGATTCGATTCTAAGAGAAATTCTAAGAAGTTTCGGCTATAAAAAGGGTTTAATTTCACGAGAAAAAAGGAGAGGAATTCTAGGTTGGAGACGGAGTGAAAACCAAAAGCAAGAAGATTTGATTCTCGATTTTTAGCTCATGCGTTTTTCTAGGGAATTTACAGGCGGGGGTTGGTGTTCTTATTTTCTAGGTTTGTGTTCTTCCATTATCAACCTTTTCGGTGTTTTGTTTAGGGTTTTTTGGGACCGATTTTCCATCCCCAAGTGTTTTTCAATCCCACTTCTTAAAATTTAGGTTCCAATTCTTCAATTCTTGGGTTTCCTGTTTGGAATTTCTCGGCGACCTTACTTTTGTTCTTATTTATTTGGGGGCATTGTTCTTCATTCTAGGTTCGAGATATTCAGCCCTTACACCAATCGAAAAGGGTTTTTGATTTCGTTTTTTGAGGAAAATTCTTGGTTCTTTGGGCGAAGAGAAGGAGAATTCAAAGGTGAGAGTAAAAAAAAAAAACTCGCGATTTCGGCCTTCATCTCCGGGTTCCCGGGTTTCGTTCATCCTGTTCTTCAACAGAGAAAATAAAGATCCGAAGAACGGGAGAGAGAGAGGGCTAGGAGTTTGGAGATTCACGTTTGATCGAAAAAAAATAAGACAAGGTAAGAGACTTTGTTTTTAGGCTTGGCCGATTATGATTTTATTTAAAAAAAAAAAAGCAAAAGCAAGGGGTTGGACTGATCGTTTTCAAAAAAAAAAAAAAACAAAATGGAGGGCTCGGATCATTAGCGATCTAGCCGTAGCCCACCCTTCAAAAACCCAAAAATAAAAATAAAAAGGAGGGTTGGTTCCATTCCAGCCTTCCCTCTCAATAATAATAATAATAATAATAATAATAATAAGGGGTAGTAAAGAAATAAAAAAAATAGAATTAGGGAAAAAACAAAATATAAAAAAATATAAAAAAAAAAGAAAAAGGAAAAAGAAGAAGAAAAAAGATTGTGGGTTAATGGATTAGGTCTAAGATGAATTCTTTTTGCAATATTATTTATTTATCTATCTTTTTTTTTTACTTGTTTATTTCTATTCCTTTTTTTTTTTTTTTGAATTGTTACTTCAACTCTTTATTTTTATTTTTTTTAGTTTCTTTTCTTTAGTATGTATTGTTAGAAAAAATTATCGTATAAAATCTTGACGAAGTCTCCTACTTGGTAGGGATTGATGCCACACAAAATAAATAAATAAACAAATAAATTTGACAAAGTCTTCTATCCAAAAGGACTAACGTCACAAAAAAAAAATATTCAAGATTTTCAACGAAGTCTCCTATTTGATAGAGACCGACATCACCAAAAATCATATTTTTTAATTAAGACATTCTCCGACATGCTAATTATGTCAAGGTTTTTAGTGGATCCAATGTTTGAACCGACGTGTCACTCGACGAAGGGGATCGACAATCATTTTAATATGATGCCACGCTCAAACTAAAGAAATTAGAAATGAACCCTAATAGGACTCCCGTCCGACGTCGAGTAACGACGGAATGGCGACTCCACTAGGGACTAGAGTTTAGCCATAAGTTTAGTTTTTAATTTATCTCCTATATTTACTTTTGTCATTTCATTTTCTAAATTTTATTTATTTATTTATTTGTGTATATATTTAAATTTTTGTCTTGCAAGTTTATTTTTTAATTTGGTTGTATGCCTTTTCTTTTAATCGTTGCACACACCACGAAGGAAACCCCTAAAAGCTCTAGACCGAGCTGAACCCTAATAGGAATTAGATAGAGTGATTTGGAGGCGAGTATGATGAAAATCTACCGATGCTTTTCCAAACACTCGTTTAGATCGAAACTCACCCTATACATTGGAAATGGTGGAATGACCTTCACCTACCTCCTAACGTATAAGGTTAGAGGCTGGATTACCCCATTGGTAATTTAGGTAATCTAGATGCTTGAAAAATCTTTAGGACTAGTCAAGCTTTGCCCAACCATAGAAAAGCTAGATCCTATCCGTTAGGGTTGACCTAATTAAGACACGAATTATTATCAAATGATATTGATACTAACCTTTGGTTTTACGAGTTTTCCTTCATATTAAATCATGACATAAGAAATTAAGAATGAGGTTGAGGATTTTAGGGTCAAATTTGAGTGGGCCCAAACTAAGGAAGGAGATTGTACGCCCTCGAATTTCGTATCGAGACAACCGGAAGGGTTAAATGGGGCGACAGGATGGCCAACTCGGTTTGCTTCTCGGTTGTTGGGAGATGCTCACTTCCAAGGACCAACTTGATTTCCGGAAGACATATGGTAACATAGCTTATCCGCTCAAGATCAAAGCCTAGACCATATGCTTCCAAGCCATGATAGGCCATTGGGATCCGGATTACTTGTTGCTTCACCTTTGGGAGTGTAGACCTGTCACCTACACTTGAGGAATACGAAGCTCTCCTAGCATTTTTCAAAACGAGGTCGTCTACTTCTACAGTCCACTTGAACACGCTCCATCAAACTTTGCATGGCTAATTGGAACTAACACCACTTTAGCTAAAAAGCAACTAACCCAAAGGGGTAAATCTCGAGGTTGGTTTTGGGACATCCTTCAAGTAGAATTCATTAAGCATTTATAAGATCTTGATAACCAAGTTAGACTCCAAATCTTGGCCCTAGCAATATATGGATCGGTGTTGTTACCATCGATCGAAAGCATGATCGACATAAAGGCGATCAACGTATTTAAAAGTATGGTATCTCCGAAGGTTAATCCCACCACGAGTAATCCTAGCAGAAACCCTCTCTTCATTAAATTTTTACGGAAGAAAGGGAGATAGAAATTTGAGGTGTTGTATCTAGTTGTTGTTTGTATGGACTGTGAGGCATGTGGTGACTAAGGAAGCCTCCGGTATTTTTTGCACCAATGGCACCTACATTCTAAGTTGAAAAATTTTGCTTGTCACGCTCTCAACGAGTTAGGTAAAACAATATGGGCGAAGTTATTCTTCGGTTTAGAAAAGTCAAAATTTCATTAGAGAGCACGATATGCTTTCTTTTGGAGTTACACGGCATTTTGTGGCAACTTTACTTAGGTGCCACTAATTGGAGCTCGTTATCGCATCGGTTACTATCCGAACATGTTTTTAAGACAGTTGGGGTTCGAGTAATTTATTCGAGGATGACTAATTTAAATGAGTATTATGAGGATCCGAGGGTCTCTAAGAAGTTTTTAGAGGGAGCTAAGACTACTTGGAGAAATAGAGGGATTATTACTCCTGAAAGAAGAGTGGATGGAAGAACCTCACCTAGATATCCGAAATGACAAAGCACTAGAGGGAAGGGATACCATGTACCACCATTCGAGGGTCCATCTCGACTAATGAATGAGACAATGGAGGATGTTCGCCAGAAGTGAATGCCCAACATGAGATACTCAACGAGGGCTTAAATGCTCGAATAGTTGAACTAACTCAAAAAAAGAGAAGGTTAGAGGAAATTCTACATACTAAAGATCGGATGATGCAAGCTATAGAGGAAGAAAATAAGAAGCTTTATAGTCAACTCCAATCGATAAAGGGAGTTGTTGACAAGCTTAGAGATAAGAAGGATAGCCTCGAGGAATTTAGAGACATGACATGAGTACAAATGGCTAACCCAATCGGATGTAATACGGTATTTGAGTACTCGTATGGAGGAATTGAAAGAAAAAGATAAGGTCAACCAAGAATGACTAGCCGGATCTAAAAAGGAGCATGTCATGGCTATGCGAATAATGATAAAAGAAAGGGATGCCTTAAGAAAGGAAGGCTGTTGAGTGAGAAAGTAGAACCATGAAGTATCATTTGCAAGCTCGGAATGTTAAAGATTATGCTTTAGGGATTTAAAACACTATAAAGCTCTTAGCCGATGGCATACGCCTAGAAGATGAAGCGGTTCAACTATTTAATGAGAAGCTTCGAAGGCTCATAAATGGCATGATTTCTTATGAAGGCTTGAGACGTGGCCAAACTTAAAATAGGATTTCCTATGTAATAGGGCTTTTCTTTCATTGTAATGTTTCTTTAAATCGCATTTAGAATGTGATAAAGATTTAGATTGCAATAAACATGTTATTTCGTTTCTATTTTACTTTTTGTGGGTTAATGAGATGGTTTCGTCATTCTAAGATCTAGTCAAGACTCGAAATTTGAGCAATTCATATCTCCCTAATCGTCCAAGTATTTATGGGGTAATTTTTCCCTTAGCGAGTAGTAGTAATCAAAATGAGAAAGACAAAGGTCGATCTTGTAGATATCATCGGATGGAAGGACATGATATCAATGATTGCAAAGAGTTTCATAAAGAGGTGGAGACCATGGTAATTTTAGGGACTTTGCGATTTGAGAAAGATAGGGAAGGACCACTAGTAGGGATGATGTCACTAACGAGAAAAGATTATTCGAAAGTACGTAGGTATCAACCAACGAGAAATAGGCCTCCTTGAATGATTCTATCCAGAGCTAAAGAATCGTCTAGCCTCGTCTTATAATACTGTAAGCCATGCTTATCCAATATTAAACATGTCATTTAATACCGATATTGTTGGCCTTATCCAAAACGAGAGATACTAAACCCTAGAAGAGTTGAGGAGATTTGAAAAGGGCAAGGAAGTAATAGACTTCATTAAGGTATGTGAAGTGAATAAGCTCGTCGATGATGAAAAAGCCATTGAATTTCTCAAGGTGATGAAAAACAATGATTATAGTGTGGTAGATCAACCGAAAAGGACACCGACTAAGATCTCTTTATCGTCACTAATCTTGAGTTTAGAACTTCATCGGAAGGTGTTGTAAAAGGTTTTGAATGAAGCATATTTCCCTTAAGATGTTACTTCGGATAACATGGAGCATTTGGTGAGAAGGATTCAAGCAACCAACTACTTGTCATTCTCCGAAGATGAATTGGGCCCCGAAGGCACGGGACACGATAAGCCATTATATATCACGGTCGAGTGTAAGGACCAAGTGATTGCTAAGGTGCTAATTGATAATGGGTCTACTTTGAATGCCTTACCTAAGATGGTTTTGGATCGGTTGCACTGTGGATACATCTCATATGTGTCCTAGTAGCATATGGCTAGAGCTTATGATGGGTCTTCGAGGCGAGTGATAGGAGACATCGAGATTAACTTGGACATTGGACCCAATCAATTCTAGGTCATTATACAAGTTATTAACATAGAACCATCATATAGCATGCTTTTGGAAAGACCATGGATCCACTCGGCTAGTGCTCGTGACATCATCGTTACACCAAAGGTTAAAGTATGTGACGAATGGCAAGTTGATCACGAGTAATAGCGAAAGAAACATTACCTTATATTAAGGCCGAAAGGAGTCGAGATGGTGATCCGCATGCTTTTAAAATCATGAACACGGATTGGGTACCCCAAGCATGCTATATTGAGACAACCAAGGGTATCTAATGTTGTAAAAATGACGACAAAATACTTGATGAAGTGTGAATTTTTAACGAGTAGAGATCTTAGTGATGAAACATGGAAAGCGAGTAGGTAGAGCCAATTCGGAGTATCATTTTGGGCAAGGGTTCAAGCCCATCGAAAGGATTATCTAAGAGCTTTGGAGTTGAAAAAGAAAAAGCAATTAGGTAGAATCGAGGGTCGAGAGCCCAATGAAGAGATGATGGTTATTCCTCATATTTGAGCTATCTTCCCCTACCCCACTTGCATAATCAATCGAGTCAAGAAATGGTGAACTTGGGGTCAAGAATGGTTGATCTATCCATCAATTACCTAGATGAAGAGCGAGAAGACGGAAGAGGTCATTGGCCCCGAGATATTAGTGGTCGTTTCTCAAGCAATAACGCCGCCACAACTGATCGCCAATGTCGTGGAGGATATGTTGCCTATCGACTTGCCGATCCGGAAAGGAACACCAAGCGAAGGGCTTAACAACGGGGAGGAGAAAGAGATTTTGCCTACATACACTATTGAGTAATTCACTATTTTTCTGTTTTTTATCTTAATCTCTCGGTTATCTAGCTCAAGGTGCGAGAAAGACTTGTGTGGAGCATTTATTTCTAGTATTAATATGAGATCATGAATTTTCTTTTAACTTTGTATCCTTTCTTTTCCATCCTTTTTATTTTTGTATTTTTTTTACTTTCGGGGATATAAAAAATGAATATCCTCTAAAAACCCAAAATAATTGCATCAAACATGTTTGGCTTAAATGTGATACGAATTTGATTGCTATGGATGAAGAAGAGAGAGATATGGATGAATTTGCCAAGCTTGTAAAGCTATCCGAACAGTCCATAAAACCCCATCAAGAGGAGTTAGAAATCATAAATGTGGGGACGAGAGGAAAACCAAAAAGAACTTCAAATTGGGACCCTTGATTTCAAAAAGAGAAAAAGGGAGTCGATCGCTTTACTACATGAATATGTGGATGTGTTTGCTCGGTCATATGAGGATATGCCTAGTCTAGATACTAGCATAGTGGTGCATAGGGTTCCAATATTACCCAATCATAAATCGATAAAGCGAAGTTAAGGAGGATGAGGCCGGACGTCCTTATGAAGGTTAAAGAAGAGATCATCAAATAGTTTGAGGCGGGTTTTCTCAAGGTGATCAAATATCCAATGTGGGTGTCAAGCATCATAATGGTTAGCAAGAAAAATGGAAAGATCGGAATGTGTGTTGACTTTCGAAACTTGAACAAAGCCGACCTCTAAAGATGATTTTCCCTTACCACACATTGACATGTTAGTAGACAATACCGCAAAGAACTCTACTTACTCCTTCATGGATGGTTTCTCATGATACAATCGGATCAAGATGGCGAGAGGAAGATATGGAGAAGAACACCTTCATCACACCATAGGGAACCTATTGTTACAAGGTTATGCCGTTCGATCCGAAGAATGTTGGGGCAATTTACCAACGGGCTATGGTCACTCCTTTTGATGACATGATATATAAAGAAATTGAAGTATATGTCGATGACATGATTGCCAAAATGAAGCTCGAAGAAGATCACATTCGGACAACGAGGAAGCTATCCGAACGACTAAGAAAGTATCGAGTGAAGCTAAACCCCGCCAAGTGTACTTTTGGGGTCAAGTCGGAAAAATTGCTAGGTTTTATCGTGAGTAGTAAAGGGATAGAAGTGGATCCTGATAAAGCCAAAGCCATCTAAGAAATGCCAGCACCCGTAGTGAAAATAAAGTTCAAGAGTTTTTGGGTCGGTTGAACTACATAACCCGATTCATCTCTCAACTCACGGTGACATGTGAACCTATCTTTAGACTATTGAGAAAGAACAATCCAGGAATTTGGGATGATGCATGCCGGTTTACTTTTGATAAGATTAAGCGATATTTGAAAACCCTCATTTATCGGTTCCACCGAGTCTAGGTCAACCTTTGATTTTGTATCTAACGATGAATCGAGTCCGTAATGGGTTGCGTTTTGGGTCGATATGATAAAACTAGAAGGAAGGAGTAAGCAATTTACTTTACGAGTAAAAAATTCATAGGCTCGTGAGTCCCGAGTATAGTACCTTAGAAAAGATGTGTTGTGGCGTGGTATGGAGTGCCCGACGACTCGAGCAATATATGTTGTATTACACAACATGGCTAATCGTGAAAATAGACTCTCTAAAGTATATTTTTGAGAAACCATATTTGTCAAGCGGAATTGTAAGATGGCAAGTGTTATTAGCGAGAATATGACATTATGTACATGATCGGAAAGTCGAGTAAAAGGAGTGCGATTGCGGATCATTTGGCGAGAGAATGCGATCGATGATTATGAACCGTTAGATTTTGACTTTCCTAATGAAGATATCATGGCATCCGAAGTTACAATGGTCAAGTTAGACGATGAGAAATGGACTATGTACTTTGATGGGGCGAGTGAATGTATCGGGTAATGGTGTAGGGGTTGTTCGATCTCGCTAGATGGAAAGCGGTATCTAATAGCCATCCGACTTTGTTTTGATTGTACCAATAATATAGCCGAGTATGAAGCTTGCATACACGATCTAGAGGCGGCTAGAGAGAGAGGGATCATAAAGCTTGAGGTATATGGTGATTCGATGCCGATAATCCGCCAAATAAAAGGAGAATGGCAAACTAAAGATGAGAAGTCGAAGCCTTATCGGGTTTATCTTACCAAATTAGTCGAGGAGTTCGATGACATTGAATTTGCTCATATGGGAAGGGACAAGAATCAAATTGCTCGATGCATTGGCAACTCTAACCTCGATGACTTGACTTGATCCTAAAGTCGGGGTACGACCCATTTGTATTGAGACTAGAAATGTACCGGCCCATTTTTGTGCTATTGAGGAGGAAAAAGATGGGAAGCCATGGTACCACGACATTCGGATGTTTGGTAAAAATTGAGAGTATCCTCCGGGTATCTCTAAGATGGATCGAAAGCCTTAAGAAGGCTAGCCATGGATTTTTACCTAGATGATAAAATGTTGTACAAACGGAGTTTTGATGGGACATTGCTTCGATGTCTAAATGCGAGTCGAGGCCGGGAGAGTGATTGAAGAGGTCCATAAGGGAATTTATGCAACTCATGCAAACGGACACACTAGGACCCGTTAGATACAACGATACGGATATTTTTGATTGACAATGGAAAGGGATTGCATAGAGTACGTTCGTAAGTGCCATAAGTGTTAGGTCTATGGAGATCGGATCAACGCTCCTCCTGTTTCACTCAATAATATGGTATTCACCTTGGCCTTTTTCCATTTGGGGTTTGGATTTCATTGGGACTATTAATCTAAAAGAAAGTAACGATCATCATTTCATCTTAGTGGCAATTGACTATTTTACTAAATGGGTTGAAGTCGCTTCCTATGCTCACGTCACTCAAAAAATGATCCAGCGGTTCATAGAGAAGAGTCCGGTTTGTCGGTATGGTTTATTGGATACGATAATCATCGATAATGCTCAAAAATTCAATAGAAAGATGATCGAAGAATTATACGGAAGGTGAAAAATTAAATATCTAAACTCGACACTCTATCGACCTAAGATGAATGGGGTGGTTGAAGCCGCAAATAAGAATATCAATAAGATCATATAGTAGATGGTTGTCACATACGAGATCGGTATGAAAAGCTCTCATATGCCCTACATGCATATCGTTCGACTATAAGAACATCCATAGGGGCAACACCATATTCTTTAGTTTATGGGATGGAGGCGGTGATGCCTTTGAAAGTAGAGATCCCTTCTCTTAAAGTACTCATGGAGACATAGTTGGATGAAGTAGAATGGGCTCGGATCGGATATGAACAGTTGACCATGATCGGTGAAAAGAGGCTAATGACCATCTATCATGCAAGAATGTATCGGAAAAGGATGGCTAACGTATACAATAAAAAGGTTCGACTAAAAGAATTCAGTGAGGGAGATCCGGTGCTTAGGAAAGTTTTGTCAATACCCAGGGAGAATAAAAGCAAGTGGTCACCCAACTATGAAGGCCCTTATGTAGTGAGAAAAGTATTTTCGGAGGGAGCACTCCTTTTGACCGGTATGGATGGGGATAACATAGTCAAACTTGTAAATGCTGATGCGATTAAGAAATATTATGTTTAAGGGTTGTTGTTTTCTTCTTCATGAAATAAAGAATGAAATTTAGGCCAAACATGTACATTGCATTCTTCTTTCCATCTCTGTTTTCTCGACCCCATAAACACATCACCTCTTTTGTCATTTCATGATCTCTATTAATATTATTTATAAATAACATGCAAGTCAATTAAGATGTTATAGTAGTGTTTTACTTAACGTATGACATGCTCGATCTTTTCTCTTAAAAAAAAATCGATAAACCCCGGAAGAACTTAGGATCTATATGCATTTTGAATTCTAGCCACTTCAAACATATTAAGATTACTTAGGACTAGGGAAATCAACCAAGATTTCAAGACAGAGGTAATCGCTCAACGTTATATTTGTCCAATAATAGATAAATAAAATGTTGAATTGGGTGACAAGGATGAGTACGTCTTGTCGACACTCGAGGCTTATCATGCAACATGCCAAAAGAAAAAGAAAAAAATTGAGCCAAAATCTTTTTCATTGATACATGTCCCAAATTGCTCCTACGACACTCGCCCATGAAAATGACATAGAAAATGTTTAGATTTGTAGGTCCTATCTTGATATTATTCTAATAAAAGGGATTCAAGAAAATAAAACTCGTATAGATCGGATACTATTGTCGATAGGATGAGGAAAGGCCTTCTTGGGAATTTTATCATACTCATGTGAGCCGTATTCATTGAAAACCAAGTTTAAGCCTTCTATTTTTCTTCATGAAACCCGGACTAGGATCACCCCTCACACTCGGGGGCAAAAAAAACAAAATGGGATTTGAGAGGCATGTCACCAAGCAACTTGTGATCTAAAAATCCAAAATGGAGTCACTACTAAGGAGGATTTGGAATGAAAGAGGAATAAGGTCATGATCTTTTCACGCACTCAACAAAAAAAAAAGACTAAAGTTTACCAAAAATGGTTCCTAATTCATTAGAGAAAAGAGTTAATCACCTCATAAACACCGATCCCAAGTTAGGTTGACAAAATCACAATCAAACATGCCTCTAATCAAATCTAATTAAAAAAAAAGTGTTCCTACGTCAAGCGAACCCTAAAACACTATTTGAGCCTATTTTATTCATTTTTCAAGAAACCATGCCTTAGCCTACATTACGTACCAATAAAAGTCCTTTTTGACCACAAACACCGATCCCAAGTTAGGTTGATAAAATCAAAATCAAAATCAAACATGCCTCTAATCAAATTTGATTAAAAAAAAAAGTGGTTTTACGTCAAACGAACCACGAAACACTATTTGAGCCTATTTTATCCATTTTTCAGGAAACCATGCCTTAGCCTACATTAGTACCAATAAAATTACTTTCGACTAGAGACGAGTAATCCGTCGGACGAGTGTCGATTCGTGAGCCCCTACAAAAGAATTTTTATTAAACAAATAGTCAAAATCGAGGCATAGGCTAGTCAAAATCATGGTTGGTGCCAATACACGGGGGTAAACAATATCTTCTATCATCGAACTTGTAATTTTTCCACTATTAAAGTTCAATATTCATACTAAAAAACCATTATTACTATCCTCGAAACATTTGGATGATAAGTCCACGAGTCCGATGGGTTTTTCGTTCGAGCTTTAAATCCAAAACCTTTGAATGAAATCTACCTAGCTTTCCCTATGAAGGAGAAAATTCACGAAAGGGAGAAGTGTCAAAAATTTCAAAAAGCATATGGAACCTCAAGTTACAAGGAAGATCACCAAAGCAAGTAACCAATCCAAAGCAACAACCAATCCATCATCCTTCTCATGAAACGTAAACGGTCGGTAGATAGGCGATTAAGCTAGGAAGCGACCATTACCATCAATAGACCGAGGGGATTATTGGACTTCTCATAAATTTTTGAAGGGTAGATTAACCAAGTTCATAAGAAAGTAAAAAACAAAATCAAGGGGCGAGGGCCATAGAGCTCGAGCATAGGTAGGCGATCGACTTCTAATAGTCAAAAGAGAGAAGTCAAACAAGGGGATTCGAGCAAGGTGGCCTATGTTTCTTATAGGTACCTTGACTAATCAATATGTTAAGCTTATGTTCGGGCGCATTGCAATCCTAACGGATACAAAGGAAATGGGAAAGCGATGCCCTCACAAATCTACCTCGGGTATGGTTGCCTCACAATAGACCACCGTCCAAGTGCGAAATCCATAGTTGAACAACCACTTTCGAGTGAGGACAATTAACTCAATTCGGTAAGTAAGATTGCCAAATTTTCTTTGCATGTTTAATTTTCGGGATAGGTCGCCCTTTACAATAAGGTCACGCACCTATGTTTAAATTTCTAGGGCGAGCTACCCTCTACAACAAGGCCACACATTTGCATTTTAATTTTTAAGGTAGGTCGCCCTTTACAATAAGGCAACACACTCGTATGTTTAAATTTCTAAGGTAGGCTCCACTTTACAACAAGGTCACGCATTTGCACGTTTAATTTTCGGGATAGGCTACCCTTTAATAAGGAATGCATCGTACGTTTAAATTTTTAGGATAGGCTACCCTTTACGACGAAGGTTACACATCACATATTTAATTTCTAGGGTAGGCTACCCTTTTACAACAAGGCCACACATTGCAAGTTTAATTTCTAGGATAGACTGCCTTTTACAACAAGACCACGCATTGCACGTTTAATTTTCGGGGTAGGTTGCCCTTTACAATAAGGTCATGCATCACATATTTAATTTCTAGGGTCGGTTTCCCTTTACAATAAGGCCATGCATTGCACGTTTAATTTTCAAGGTAGGTCGCCCTTTACAATAAAGCCACACATTGCATATTTAATTTTTAGGATAGGCTACCCTTTACAATAAGGCCATGTATCGCACATTAATTTTCACTACACGTTTAATTTTCGGGGTAGGTTGCCCTTTACAATAAGGCCACATATTGCACGTTTAATTTCTAGGGTAGGTCGCCTTTTTGCAATAAGGCCATACACTTGCATTTTAATTTTTAAAGTCATCCCATCATAGCTTTACTTTTAGTTAAAAAAAAAAAACCTTTCTTTACAAGCTTATTAAACAAAGTCATTGAAAAATATCTTTTTCACTTGACTTTGCGCTATAAGTATTGTAAAAAGAGAGCAACTGTAATAACTCAAAATTTACCTTTTTTTGTTTTTATTTTATTTTTATTATTTATTTTTATTTATTTTATTTTTATTTTTTTCATGTATGCTTTGTTTTAATTTGAAGTTTACTAAAAAAATGATGAAAAACACAAAAAGTTTCATTTAGGGACACAATTGAAGTAATTAGGGGTGTAATCGAGTCGATTAAAAAATTTAGGCCCTAAATTGCACCTCACGAGGAACCTAATTGATAAGATTGTGTTGAGATTATATCACAAACGGGCGTGATCGCTAGACTTGAAATGCACGAGGACCAAATTAAAAGTTTGGAGTGAACGACAAGATCGAGATGGAGAAGACGACCTTTCGTCCACTCTAATGCAAATTCTCTCTAAAAATCTTTGGGAGAAATCTACCAAATCCTCAATCAAATTTCCTGTTTTGATTTTGCATTTATCATGATTATTGAACGGAATTAATACCAATAAAAAATCAAGCGATTTATTGTTTTGATTTTGCATTAATCATGAATTAAAGAGGAAAAAGTTTGAAAAAAAATTCAAGATTTGAGATTCGATTCTAGGAGAAATTCTAGGAAGTTTCTAGCTATAAAAAGAGTTTAATTTCACGGAAAAAAGGGGAGGAATTCGGGTTGGAGACGGAGTGAAAACCAAAAGCAAGAAGATTTGATTCTCGATTTTTAGCTCCTGTGTTTTTCTAGGGAATTTCACGGCGGGGGTTAGTGTTCTTATTTTCACGGGTTTGTGTTCTTCCACTGTCAACTTTTCGGTGTTTTGTTTGGGGTTTTTTGGGACCGATTTTCCATCCTCAAGTGTTTTTCAATCCCCATTCTTAAAATTTAAGTTCCAATTCTTCAATTCTTGGGTTTCCTGTTTGGAATTTCAGGCGACCTTACTTTTGTTCTTATTTATTTGGGGGCATTGTTCTTCGTTCTAGGTTCGAGATATTCAGCCCCTACGCCAATCAAAAAGAGTTTTTGATTTCGTTTTACGAGGAAAATTCTTTGTTCTTTGGGTGGAGAAAAGGAGAATTCGAAGGTGAGAGTAAAAAAAAAAACTCGCGACTTCGGCCTTCTTCATCTCTAAGTTCCCGGGTTTCGTTCATCCTGTTCTTCAATAGAGAAAATAAAGATCCGAAGAACGGGAGAGATAGAGGACGAGGAGTTTGGAGATTCACGTTTGATCGGAAAAAAATAAGACAAGGTAAGAGACTTTGTTTTTGAGCTTGGCCCAATTCTGATTTTATTAAAAAAAAAAAAAAAAGGGAAAAGCAAGGGGTTCGACTTTTTGCGAGAAAAAAAAACAAAACAAAAGGGAGGAACAAGTCTACCCCGTAGCCCACCCTTCAAAAACCCAAAAAAAATAAAAAGGAGGGCTGGTTCCATTCTAGCCTTCCCTCTAAAAAAAAAAAAAAAAAAGGTAATAAAGAAATAAAAAAATAGAATTAGGGAAGGAAAAAAAATAAAAAAAATATAAAAAAAAAGAAAGATAAAGGAAGAAGAAGAAGAAGAAGAAAAGATTGTGGGTTAATGGATTAGGTCTAGGATGAATTCTTTTTTTTTTTTTTACTTGTTTATTTGTATTCCATTTTTTTTTAGAATTGTTATTTCAATTTTTTATTTTATTTTTTAGTTTCTTTTCTTTAGTATGTATTGTTAGAAAAAATTATCATATAAAATCTTGACGAAGTCTCCTACTTGGTAGGGACTGACACCACACACAAAAATAAATAAATAAATAAATTCGATGAAGTCTCTTATCCAATAGGGACCGACGTCACAAAAAATCATATTTTTTAATTAAGAAATCCTTCGACATGCCGCTTGTGTCAAGGTTTTTAGTGGATTTGATGTTTGAACCGACGTATCGCTCGACAAAGGGGACCGATGATCGTTTCAATACGATGCCATGCCCAAACTATTTTTTTTTTTTAACTTTGAAAAAAATAGGAGTTTAAAATTATAAAATAGTTTGACATGGAATTTTAGGAGATGAATTTTGAACTAAACATACATGGTACCTTTTTTTTTTTTAAAAAGGACACTTTTAGGTGATTAAATATTTTCCTAAAGGCGTAACCAACTCCTTATCTTAGGAATCTACGAACCGAGTGCTATTTTTAGGTTTCTAGTTCCTTAAATATTAGGTGGCAACTCTAAAAGTCTGTAAATAATTTTATAAATAGTTAACGCTTAGATTTAATTTTTTTGGGAGTTCCGTCCAACGTCGAGTGGGGACAATTGTCACCACCAACATATCTTCATTTGTGAGAAAAGAATACATTGAGTGCCCCATCCAAAGCTTATCAAACTTTCTTTTCGTCATTTTCTTTTCTTGATAAAATCAGTCAATTTTCCTATAGGCGGAGGCTACCAAGTAGGGAGTTTCTTTGGCATTGGAAACTAATCTATCTAACCACAAGAACAACTAAAGTCTAGTACACAATGTGGTTTAAAAAATATAATATCATGAATGTTCAAACTTAATAATTACAATAAGAAAAAAAAAAAAAAAGACAAAACAAGAACTTGTCAAGGATAAAGCTCAATGAGAGCTCTTGTGCCTAGCACGTTATGTATCTTATAGTTGATAGAACCAGCATCAAAGAAGAGCTTAGCCTACTCCATTTCATTTCTTTCCAGACCAGCGACAGTCACCATCATTTCTAGATCCCAAAGCAGCTGCGTTTCCATTGGCTCCTCATCTCCATTTTGGTAATTCCCTCTCACTATGTCTAAGACTATCACCTTCCCTTTCTCCTGTCCCTTACTCACTATTGCTTGTTTGCATTGTTTAAGTATTTTCACGCAGTCTTCATCGCTCCAGTCATGCAGGGTCCACTGTTTGACATTTGGCATATATAAGACATTATATATGTATAGCTATTAAGAATTTACACATTCTAGAGTGCAAAAGTCTAACATGATAACCAATGCGACTGTGTTTGTGCATATATGCTTTGGACAAAGAGTTCTTTCAGACCAAAGTTTATTCACGACAACAATTGTAAGTTAAAATGTAGCTAAAAAAACATATGAATCTATTTGAAACCCGAAATTAGAGAGGAAATGATGATATAAAATGATATGAATTAGTTTAGTGCATATACTGGATTAGAGAGTAAGTGATTGTTTTCATGTCACAGGTCAAAACTTTTGTTCCATTACTTATCAAGACAAGCTTGTCATGTCTTGTGACATAAAAGTACCATTCTCTTCTGTATAATATTTAAATTGACGGATTTTCTCAAGCCTTATGGGCATTTTAAGCATAAATCATTTAATTGAAGTTCCAAGTTCCATGTCAGCAATATTAAAATTATGTTTTTGTTTCACAATTTTTTTTTAAGCAAATAAACTTTTATGGGGCTTTTTTATTTATAAAGTTGCAGCGATTTGTTTGAAAAAACATTTAAGCACGTTACTCGCTACATGTACGACCTTTCTTTTGTTTTGGATAACGAAAGAAACTGAGACTATTCTTCAATGAATACAGCTTATATACATACCTAATCCATATGATTGACAATTCTCTTTTCATAATTTTGCATCTTCAATTTCTCTTATTTCTTTTTCAAACTCACTATGGCCTTTCTCTTCAACTTATATATATATATATTGCTATGAGGATATAGCTTCTCATCTGTATATATTTCGCCATTTTTCTATAGTCAGTGATTTAGACTTCAAGTTCCAATTTGTCTAGGTACTCTCTTTCAAATGCACTTAATTCAGAAGATGAAAAAATATAATCCACGATAAGATTCAACAATGACGTGGTTGTGAATTATTTGTAAAAGGTATGCGATATAGGCTATTCGAAGTCTAACTAGAACGGGAGAAATTTTGTCTTATTCTAATGGTAACTAACTATACTTAATTCACCAAAAAATAATAATAATAATAATAATAATAAATAAATAAAAACAAAAGGAAGAGAAAAATATGAAAGAGAACTAAAAAAATTGAGCTTGATGGAAATATTATTATTATTATTGGTGCATCTAGTGGGATGTGATTTTTTCCTTTTTCTTTGTGGTTGTCTCTTTTTCTCAAAATGAGTGCATTTGAGAGACTTAAAAAAAAAAAAAAAAACAAAATCTCATTTCAATCTATCAAAAGTGATAATAATGTTTTTATTTAACCTCAATTTTTTTATAATTCTTTTATTTATTTTTTTTCTCTTTGTATTTATTTCTCGCTAAACAATGTATAATGTTAGTTAATACTTAAATACTTCTTGAGTACGATAAAATTTATCTATAGAGTAGTGGTTAATCTCTATACAATTAATAAGTATTGTTAGTTAATCTTGAGAGAGTAATTATGATTTACATAATTAATTAGTTAGATAATTTCATTGAAATAGCCTCTAAAAATTTAGAGTCATTTTAAGCATAAATCATTTAATTGAAGTGCCATGTCAACAATATTTAAATTATGTTTTTTTTTAAGCGAGATAGACTTTTAAGGGGATTTTTTATTTATAAAGTTGTATTCTTTAATAAAGGATCATGTCACCTAAAAGCTTAAGCTAATAGGTGAGACCTCGGAATATAATTTATATTAGTTTCTAACACATCCTCTCAAGTGAAAGCCCTAACATTTGGGCTTGAAACTTACACGAGTCCATATTGCTTTGTGTTTAATACTTGAGAAATTAGGAATAGTGAGACTTAAACTCGGGACCTCTTGGTCAATCAAGCTTTGATACTATATTAAAGAATCATCTCACCTAAAAGCTTAACCTAATAGATGAGGCCACATAATATAATTTATATTAGTCTCTAACATTCTTCGATGAATACCACTTATATACATACCTAATCCATATGACTGACAATTCTCTATTCATAGTTTTGCATAGTCAATTTCTCTTATTTCTTTTTTGAACTCACCTTTCTTCTTCTTCTTTTTTTTTTTTTTTTTTGATACGAGGATGTAGTTTCTCATCTGTATATAATTCGCCATTTTTCGATAGTCAGTGATTTAGACTTCAAGTTCCAATTTGTCTGGGTACTCTCTTTCAAATGCACTTAATTCAGAAGATGAAAAGATATAATCCACGATAAGAATCAACAATGACGTGCTTGTAAATTATTTGTATTTCTATTTGTAAAAGGAATGCAATATAGGCTATTCAAAGTCTGACTAGAACGGGAGAAATTTTATCTTATTATAATAGTAACTGACTATACTTAATTCACCAGAAAAAATAAAAACAAAAGGAAGAGAAAAATATAAAAGAGAATTAAAATTAAAAAAAAAAAATTGTGCTGGATGGACATATTATTGTTACTTTTGGTCAGTATAGTCGGATGGTTTTTTTTTTTTTTTTTTTTTTCTGTGTAGTTGTCTCTTTTCTTTTTTCTTTGTGGTTATCTCTTTTTCCCAAAATGGGTGCATGTGAGAGACTAAAAAAAATTTCACATTTAAATGTTTTGATAATGATATTTTTATTTAATGTTATTTTTTATAATTATTTCTTTTATTTATTTTTATTTAACGTCAATTTAATAAGGAATATAATGAAAAAAAATTCACTATTCATAGACTATGCAAATACTTTGGGACAATAAAAAATGGAAACATGGACAAACAAATCGGAACCAAGGGAGTAAATATTGTTTTGCATGAATTATTCTAAAAATTAAATAAAATTTATTAGTTCAAATTTTAGTTGAACACACCAAAAGGAGTTTATAAACATAAGCCAAATTTCATTAAATAAAATGTGCAATTTCTTTCCATCCTTGTCTTTTCTCTCTTCCTCTTTCTACATCTGCATCTCATTGTATTGAAGGCATGAATAGTTGAGACAGTTTTTGGGTTATATTTTTTTCCTGGTAGTTAAAAGGCTTATGGCGCCATTAAATCCTAATGCTGGGGGTTTTTCTTTGTATTATCACATGATATATGTTTATAATGATTGTATTTGTTTTCAGTCCTATTTTAAGTATTTGTAATTATGAACTTGCATACTTTTTTATTATTAATGAATTTCTTCCTATAAAAAAGAAAAAGAAAACACTAGATAGATTCTGTAAACAAGTAACCAAATTCGGTTAAATAAAAATGTAATTTTTTCCCTATGTGAAACCACTATTACGTAAAATTAATAATTCCTTCATATCATAGAAAAAACAATTTGCATCCCAAGTCTAGGATTGCCCTCCATCAATCCACCACAACCAACAACTTAGAGTACTCAGAATTATTCCGTCTACACTACACAAGCGTTGGCAATTGTTGTCAACCAATCAGTATCGAAAAAAATAGAAATTGAAAACACTATTTTAAAACAATTTTGGTAAAAATAAAAAATAAAAAATAAAAAATTGTGCATATATATATATTCAAAATGAGGTGATCCATAAATAAAAACTTGATGATAAAAGATATGTATATGCAAATGTAATATAGTGCTAATTAGTACAAGGAAACTGCTAAAATTTACCGTCAGAAAAATTGCATCTGCTGGAGGAACTGCCTCAAACATATTCCCTCCTACATACTTCAAGTTTCTGCTGCCTTGCAAGTCAGAAACCACACGGGGGAGATCAAATACAGTGCAGTTTATGTGGGGAAATGCTTCAGCAATGGCCTTGGCCATAGTTCCTGAGCCTCCCCCGACATCCACCAAAGAATTCAGCCCCTCCAATATGCCTTTACATTTGCTCGAAACCACCTTACTAGCCAGTATGCTATCACTAGCCATGGCGTCATTAAAGAGCTTGTTGAGTCTTGGATCTTGGCCAGCATATTCCCAAAGTGTCTTTTCATGGGCAACCCTAAATGCCGTGACTTCATCATTTTGGAACCAAGTGCTCAAGCAATCATGTGGTTTGGTAAGAACTGGATCAAGCAACAAAAGTAACATAGGTCTCATACTCAAGGGGTTATCCTTGAGGAGAAGACGAGCGGATTGGGTAAGGGAATAGCCTTGTTGGCTGTGAACATCATTAAGATTTTGCAGGGAAAAGAAACCAGAGTGGACAAGAATACGCATAAGGCGATGGACATATTGAGTTTTGGGTGGGTGGATTGGTAAGGAAGAAACAAGCTCAGAGAGGGTCATGGGTTTGCCATGTTTTCGGATCACATCTGGTGTGCCTAGTTGAACTGAACATTTCCAAGTCATAGAGTTTATGGAGTTGAAAATATGATTCCATACATGAGTTTGAGCTTGAAGTAGCTCCCTTCCACTTTCCTCGTTAATCAAT
Source organism: Dovyalis caffra (assembly GCA_963924115.1). NCBI lineage: Eukaryota > Viridiplantae > Streptophyta > Magnoliopsida > Malpighiales > Salicaceae > Dovyalis > Dovyalis caffra. Next base: position 1,270,707 of record CAWUPB010000026.1, read on the forward strand.
TGATCCATTGATTTTAACTTGTGTGCTAGTGTTGTAATGTCTTAAAAGACAATTACCTCTCCATAGATATAGCAGTACGTGGTACTTACTGTACCCTTTGAGATGGCTTAATTTCTAGACTTTCATCCAATAAAAAATTAATAATGATTGTGTATGTTTAAGGAAATTACTGTTTTTTATTTTGAAAATGTGTGCGAAAGAAGACAATTTCATCTTTGGCATAGAATAAAAGTCTCTTCGACTTTTCTTTTTTGTTTTTTTCTTTTCAAATTTCATATGATTTTTTTTCAGCACAATGGCATGGTTTTTCGGTAAACAATTTAGTGAGTAAACGTTTTCAATACTATAAGGAATACAAATTACCAATTACCAATGACAAAAGTAAGCTTTAGATACTAGGAAAGTATGGGAATTTTGCCTTTTACATTAATACCATTAAATAGTATCAATATTCAAGGCTTTGTATTCAAATTTAAGGAAAGTAGGTTTATTTTATAATTCTTCCAGAGACCTACATTACAAGAGTAGTCTTTTCATTTTATATATATATAATAAATAAATAAATTGAATCTAAATCTATTTAATTGAAAAAAAAAGTTATTAAAATATATTACCGCAAAACTGTATCTACTAGGAATAATTTAGATTGGTTTTGTTGGGAATGATTTGGTTTTGGTTACTTTCAAAAAAATAAAAAAATAAAAATTAATGAGGAGCGGATACATATAAAATAGCACATTACATTATGATTATGGTGGGTGGACTATATATAAGATAAGACACGAAATAAGAGGCCTGTAGCGATTAAGGTCAATTAAAACCACATGTTATTGTTTCTGTGTTAGGCATTGATATGGATATGGAAAGATAAGTGTAACCACTAATTTCGAGAAACCAAATTCTTTCATTACCCTTCAAGATTAAGTTCTTGATATATATATAGACACATATCATTGCCCAACAACATCAGGAAATCCTAAATGCCATACAAACCGATCAAGAAAGATCGAGAACTAGAGGCAACATCGGAAAATCTACTATTGGTAAATTTTTTGTTAAATGAGAGTCTAACACTCTCATCTAAATGTTAAGCTATAGATCTTATTTGTGTATTGGGTTTCGGACTAGAATTGATAGAGATTCGAGGTTGGCTTATACCTTCTAAGATCCATTCGTCTAGTAGGATTATGTCTTTTCACGTAATAGGTCTAGGAATGATAGTATTGTATTTGGTCGGATCTGTTTGTAGGAGAAGGGTTTCTCTCTTGGTTGACTTGTCTTTTGTAGTTTGAGGCAAAGGCGAGTTCATGACCTTATAATAGATTCTTGTGATCAATGCAATTGGGATTGATCCTTCCATTATATTATAATTATGGGTTTTGATTTGGAGTACTAAGGACTCTAGAATGTTTTTATCATTCAAGGAAAATGTGAAGTTTGGGTAACAATAAAAAAATATCGGTCCACTACATAAATCTGGATTCTATAGAGCTAAGCGAGAGAATCCCGAAAATTGGTAAACCTATTGTCTCTAAGGACTTCCGGGATTGAGGTGTTCAATCCTTCTTTTGTAAGTGGTTTAATCCCACTTGAACTAAACCTATATGAATGTATTTGAAGTTTTTGTCTTTGTGTTCTTGAGGAGTTTTTGAAGAAAATATTAAAACATCATCATGTAAACAATGCGGAATTGTGAATATGGATGGAATATATCATTCATAATTCTTTGAAATTCAAAGGGTGCATTTTTTAGACCAAAAGGCATAACATTTCATTCATACTATCCAAACGGAGACGATGAAAGTAGTTTTATATCTATCCTTAGGATGGATTTGGATTTGCTAGAAACCCGACTTTATGTCAAACTTAGAAAACACAAAGGCAAAATTGAAAATTGAAAATAGGGAAATAAAATTAGGTGGCGAGCCGACCACTAATTTTCATATTGGTACGTGGGGTTGTTTTATCACGGTTAAGCTCTAGTAATACTATATATCGTTAAGGAGCTATGTTGTGGTTTCCAATCGATATACCTTAATATGAAGATATAGAAGACATAAATGAAAGTAAGAAATTTTATTTATTGATAAAATAACTTATAATTTTGGATAAGCAAGAGTAATTTGCTTCGGAGTTTTGAAGATAGTGGTACAATCTTAGAGCATTTGAGAGAGCAAAATTACGGAGAGAGAAATGTTCTTAAACAAATATCTAAAATTTTTTGCACCCCTACAAAGAAGAAATGAGCTTCCTTTTATAAGAGAAGAAAGTTTCTTGAATAGTGAACGAGTGATGAATAGTATCTCACGTGAGTGAATAGTAATGAACGAGTGAGACACCGAAAGTTCACATGAATGAACGATGATACGCCAAAAGTTATTTTGTCTTAAAATGGGAAATTGCTCGAAAGGTGTAATTTCTATCTTGGTGTTCATAAGTGTTGAACTCGAAGGAAAGATTCCAAAGCAGTCATCTTCATTATCATCACCCAAATTTATTATGGGTTTCGACTCAAAGTCTTCTGCTTGGGAGGAATTTGATCTATTTTGCACCATTTTAAGCATGATGGCAAAATATTCTTCTTCGATTTTGCTTCTTGCTAACTCGACACCGACAAAAGCTTTTTGAGGCAAGAAACTTGAAGTGGTAGAACTGGGCTTCATAAGACCTTGTTTTGTAAGTCATTTTTCTACCGAACCTTTTGACGAGAGAGTAAGGAATTTTAAATGAATCTCACCATTTTACTTTGAATCTTCGTACAAGGATCATAATCTATTCTTGGTAAATAGTATCATAATACCGGGAATAAACCTATGGAAGAAAGAATTTTGTACAAAAGAGGAAAAAAGGTGTAAATCTTTTTTGCTCTTTACGTAGGTTTATAGTATGTCTTAAACAAAGCAAAAATCTTAGAAACCAAGGGGAAATAATTTTTAGGAGAGGACCAAAATAGTTCAACCATTGAAGGAACCACATGAGAATGTTTGTTGAGATAAAATTTGAATCAAAATAGAAAAGTCATGAGTGACTTTTCTTTTTGTTTTGGAGGAAGATAGTGTTGAACCACACTTCGTTGGTAATCCTAGTAAGAGTAGGAGAGCTAATGGTTGACACTTGGTTTGAAATTTACTAGGAAACTAATTTGTTTTGAAAGGTCGTGTCCCCAATCAAGAGGATGGGCTATTTTGTGAATTCAACAAGTAGAGTAGGTTGTTTCGGTTTTGTCGGGGGTAGGAAAGTTTTTGAAGGTTGTTGCTCATGTTTGTTCATGGATATCCATATATTAGGCTTGGTTTTTGATAAGTCCCATGACTTGAGATGCCATCCTGGAGGGAAAAACATTCTTCACCTTTATCTCCTACTGCATCCGTTGTCACCGAAAATATTACAATTGAATGTAATGCTTTGTTTGATGATGCATTTGAAGTAGATAAAAAATATATGCATAATGATTTATATGCAAAACATAATTTTGAAAAAAGAATTTGGTTCTTTAAAAACTTTCTTGACAACAGGAAACATATTCAAAATGAATAACTAAATGTAGAAGATGTTGTAGTTTTTCAGCGATCAACGCATTAATCTCAAAATTATAAATAGAGCATGCTTTTATAATATTAAGATTTCGAGTTCTAGGTTTTTCAAGGAAAGGGAAAACAAGTTTTATTTCCTTAGTTTTAAAAGAAATGCAATCATCACAAACCTTATATGGAGTAATAAGATTTATAAATGGTATTCCTAAAATTACCATAAGATGCATATCTTCAACAAGCAAGAGGTATAGATGGTATCAAAGCCTAGTGTTTGTGGGGGTTGTATGTTTATTGTTTATATTGTTCATGTTTAGATTCTCGCTAAAGAGTTAGGGGTATAGACAATTGAGTTGGTGTGGCTATTATAAGTCCTTAAGGTTAGGCGAGTAAATCGGAGATATCACCTTCATAACCTATGTATACCATGCTCCAAACCATAGTCTAGTCATAGACTCTATATTCCGTAGATCTACCTCCTTTATGAATTCTTTTGCTTCGATTCTTCGAATCAAGAAAAATAATTAATAGTGTAGAATATGAAATTGAATATTTTGAAAAACAAATTTGATGATTGGGCAATACCCAAGATTCACAAAGATGAAATTTACAAAAACTCAAAATATAATCTTTTCAAAATCGATTTTACTATCAAAATTGAGGAGAGGGATATTCAGATTTTGAAACCCTTTGAAATGATTCATCTTCAAAAACTCTTCAAAAACACGAGACAAAGACTTCAAATACATTCATATAGGTTTAGTTCAAGTGGGGATTAAATCAACGACAAAAGAAAGATTGAACACCTCAAATCCGAGTGTTTTATGAAATAGCATTTTGTGAAATAATTTTTGAAGAATCATTTGATTCTTGAGAAAGGGGTTTTGATGAGGAAGAACCTTTTGTGGTTTTGAAATAGGCTGAGATGTCATACACGAGATTTGTTAGAGCGTCGAAGGAGTTCAGTTGGTTCGTCAAGTTTTGGACCTAATTCTCAATGGATCGGGCTTTGACGAGAGTTTCATTTTCCTGTTTTGAGGTGGCATCAGCCCAAGATAAAATGGGTTTTGCTGCGAGAGATAGGTTTTAGGGAGGGGTTTTCCGAGTACGGAATAAGGGATTTTTCTCCTTTGTTCTTTCTAGCCATCAAGACCTATTTTGCAAAAACTCCCTAGTTAGAAAATGCGGAACTAAATTTTGTTCTTCCTTAATAAATTCAATTTTGAAATAAAAAATACTAAGGATTGTTTGCCATATGGCAAAAATTTGTTTTGATGCAATGTTTTGAACATCCTTTTGTAAAACTTATTTTGCGGATTTATAATCAATGCGTAAAAGGAATTTCGATTGAGTAAATGACTTTGAAATTTTTGGATGCACATAACAATGCTAAGGACTTCTTTTTTTATTATTATGGAATAATTCTTTTGACAATCATTCCGGTGAGTAAAAGTAAATTGAATAATTTTTTCTTGACCTATAAACACTTGTTTTAGTATCCCACCATATCCTAGATCGGAGGCATCGGTCTCTACAATTTTGGATAAAGAGGGATCTACTAAATGAAGGCCAAAAGGGAAATAATGTCCGGGAGAGGACCAAAATAGTTTCACCATTGAAGGAACCACATGGGAATGTTTGTTGAGACAAAATTTGAATCAAAGTAGAAAAGTCATGAGTGACTTTTCTTTTTGTTTTGGAGGAAGATAGTGTTGAACCATGCTTGTTGGTAATCCCAATAAGAGTAGGAAAGGCAATGATTGACACTTGGTTTGAAATTTATCGAGAAACTAATTTGTTTTGAAAGGTCGTGTCCTTAATCAAGAGGATGGGTTTTTTTGTGAATTTGACAAGTAGAGTATCGTTGTTTCGGCTTTGTGAGGGGTTGGGAAATTTTTAAAGGTTGTCGATCGTGTTTGTTCAAGGATATCTATATAATAGGCTTGGTTTTTGGATGAGTCCTAAGGCTTGAAATGCCATCCTGGAGGAAAGAACTTTTGAACAATTTTATAGGGATCACCGTAGTAATACCCAAATTGATACTATTGCCTTGTTCGATACCGGTGTTGATTTGAATTGCATTAAATTAGGCATAGTTCCAAAACAGTTTCATTCCGAAACCCATGAAAGACTTTTTGCAACAAATAATTCTAAAATGACCATTAAAGATAAAGCTGAAGCTTCGTGGTCAACGAAATTACTACAATAAAAACTCATTTCTTGCTTGTTGAAGATATGCATCATATGGTAATTTTAGGAACACCATTTATAAATCTTATTACTCCATATAAGGTTTGTGATGATTGCATGGTGGAAATATCAAATTGTTTACGAAACTACCTAATTCCTGTTTGGTTTTCTTCATCTCCCACTTAAGGTGTTTTTGAAGTTTTAACTATGCCTAATTTAATGTAATTCAAATCAACACTAGTATCAAACAAGGCAATAGTATCAATTTTGAAAACGTTTTGAAAAAACAAGAGTTATCTTAATCAAGTATTTCCTAGAAGTAATTTCTTTAAGCACAAAAAGAATGGACTTGGCTTTGACGGGAGTTTCATTTTCCTGTTTGAGGTGGCATCGAGTCCAAGATAAAATAAATAGGTCTTAGAAATCCCTTGCTTTCACTTATCGGATCCCTCTTTACCCAAAATTGTAGAGACCGATGCCCGTAATCTAGGTTATGGTGGGATACTAAAACAAGTGTTTGCGAGGTCAAGAAAAAATTATTCAATTTACTTTTGCTCATTGGAATGATTGTCAAAAGAATTATTCCACAATAAAAAAAGAAGTCCTTAGCATTGTCACGTGCGTCCAAAAATTTGTTTTTTCTTTAACCTATCATGTAAGGGTTTTGTTGTACTATATATATATATATATGTCTAATATAATGTTTTCAATAATCTAAGGACATACAAAACCAAGGTTTGGACACGGAGGACTAGCTTCACTTACATTTTCTCTTTGTTATCATTTTAAATTCTAATTCAAGAGAGTGTGTATTTAAAATCATCTCAAAATAAACTTCGTTTCAGTTAAAATGTAAACTAATCTAAAAATGATTCTAGTGCTAACCAAACAAAAAAATAAAATAAAAAATCTAATTCAATGGTGACTATTATCTATCTTGTTTTTGGAGGTATATAAAAGTTTGTGCTATTCTTTTTTTCTTTTTCTTTTTTTTTCTTTTTTAAAGTAAAGTGGAGAAAAAGATGTGTTCTTAATTATTGAGTTTCTTTCATTAATTTTCGCTAATAAAAATAATAAAGATTGGATTTTCTTTTTCCCTTGACATTAAAATTTATTAATTTTTTGAACAATACTTGTACAATTAATTTCATTTTTAATCAAATACTAATTGATCTAACTTTTTATGTTATTAACTGAAAAATTCACTCACATAGATAACAATTAATATTGTTAAACCCTTTTAACAGCTAGCAGATACTTGGCAATAATTACACACTACAACTGAGGAGAATGGTTTGGTAATAAGTGGGAAGAGTGGTCTCCAATATCTATGATTACTACGTATTACCAGCCATCTAAATCTGTCATGATATCAGGTTTGCATTTGCTAGCTAATTTGGAAAAATAAAGAAATGCTTACAGGGCCGAGTGTAGAACTACTTGTGATCAGATTATCTTGAATTTGTACTTGAAAAGCAGGCATTGCTACAAATAAATTACTAGCATATATTAAGTCAAATCTTTAGCTAATCACAAGCCTAATCGGATGAGTTTGTTCGTTGGTACCTACAAAAGGGATGATGCAGACCATGGTTTTTGGATTGGAACATTAAAGATGGGCAGAAAAGGAACATTTTCCGTTCCCAGAGTTTGCAAATAGCACAACCAAATGTCCTATAGTGTATGTAAAAAATAAATGCATTTAAATCATACTTGTTATCCTATATTCTAGACTGAAAATTAAGTCCATAATTAAGCAGCACATAAGAGTTCCTCAGCAGTAAAATATTGAAATAAATTTCTTAAGAAGAAATTTCGTGCTTGAAGAAAACAACCAAAAGAAAACTTCCCCGAAGTGACCTTCAGAATTTCAGTGGTAGGTCTCCTACTGGTCAATTGATCCGACCAGGCCATTGGTTTGTTAATCATCAAGTCAACATATATGGTTTATATTCACAAGACACAAACATTTTGAGTTTGAATTAGAGGTTGCTAAGTTGCTTTCGTGCGGTATGTGGAAGTTTATCTCCCCCGGCCAATTGGCGTGTTGCCAAAATCTGATTGTGATTGACAAGGTCTAATGTGATCAGATTCTCCAAATGTAGAACTACTTCTGGTGGTGAAACACTCCGTATGAACCCACTTCTTATTCCTATATAATAATAATAATAATAATAACACTAGAAAACACAATAAGGAAAATGAACAAACTGTACAAGAAAGTTAGAAAAAAAATTGCATAAGAATTCATTTGGAATAAAACATTAAGGGAATGTTTGGTAAAAAAATAAAATAAAATGGTGATAATGAGAATGAAAATTTTATGCCTACATGTAGGTGTTTGGATATAAAGAATGAAACAAGAATATGAATGAAAAGTGAGAATAAGAATGAAAATTAAATATAATTTTATTCTTATTGAGAATGTGGAAATAAAAAATGAGAATTATTTTTTTAAATAATGATATATTATTTTTATATATTGTATATCAATTACTTTAACCACTATTACCATCACTACCTCCATTACCATGAAAAATATTGATAGAGGTGATAATTTTTTTTAAATAATAATTATTATTCTGTCATCACACCTTTTTTACTACCACTTCTATTGGTGTGTTGCTAACATAAATTTTAAAAATTATTATTATTATTATTATTTTGCTATCATTTTTTATTCATCACCAACACTATTATTTTTATTATACCACTACCATCTAAATTTAGTTTTAGTTAAAATGTAAACTGCACTAAAAATGCTTTTAGTGTTAACCAAAAAAACAAATTCTAATTCAAGGATGACTATTATCAATCTTAGATAAGTAAATTTATATGATATTTTTTAGTTTAAATATAAATTCATTGTCTTCAATGGAATACGAGGAGTAAAACTCATCTTAATACATAAAATCTAGTCCAAAAACACAGCTGAAAAATAAAAATATAAGAGTCATGGACCTATTGCCCTGTTTGTCTCATTCGTTTTATGTGGTTTGGAACAAACTTTGCAATGCCATGCCAGCACAAACGTGACATTCCAAGACAAATTTGTCGACAATATTTACCTAGTTAATTCTCCTGCTGATGTTACAACAAACTCTGTCTAGATTCACTTTTCTAACAACGTATAAGAAACCATAGCCTCACCATCTTTTGCTTACAAAACATCATAAACTAGTTATTTAGGCCTTTTGAATTAAAGGTATGGCAGAGGTTGATCCAGCTTTCAGTCAAGCTCAAGAGTATAAGCCAAAACCTAAGATCATTAAAGCAGAAGGGATTGTCGAACAATTAGATCTTAGCTCTCCTAAAAATACTCCTGCAAATTGCATGGAGAGATATTCTCTCCAAATTGGTTAACGGCAGAATCCTTGTCCTAATATTATTCATTCAAATCAGTTGGAATTAATGTAATATTTTCTTTCCATGTTGATACATTGGAAAGTCTATTTGTAAATGTATATATATAGACGTAATGAATGTAAATAAAATGTAGCCTTTCACATAGAAAACCTTTGCTGGTCATTTTTCTTTACATGGTTTTAGAGCCATACTGCTTAAATGCATATTCTTCTTCTTCTTCTTCTTTTCCAATCCTATAATGGCAAACCAATAAGAACAAACCAAATCCAATCATACTATCATTCAAATCAATGCTCCAACGCATCTTCCAATCAAACTCAACCAAACCAATTTCATTGTCGATCGTAGATAACTCTTTTCTACGCTCATTGGATTTGATCTTTTGGGATTTTTAGATGGTACTAAACAATCTCCTGCTCAATTTCTTGGCAGCACCAAGGATAAACTTAATCCAGACTATAACTCCTGGTACCGTCAAGATCAAATCATCAACAGCGCGATGCTTGGCAGCTGCATCGACACCATTCAACCCCATATCTCCATGGTTGAAACATCCCAAGAAGCATGGGAATGCCTCTCTATACTCTATGCCAATAAGTCCCGCACCAGAATCATGTCCCTAAAAGAACGACTATTTGACAATCCCAAGGGCACTCGCTCCATCTTTGATCACTAACAGGACATAATAAGCATTGTCGATGACTTGGCCCTAGCAAACAGCCCTGTCAATGAAGATGATTTGGTGATCCAAATCCTGAAAAAGCTCGATGATGAATACAATGAAATATCCGCTGCCATACGAGCCAGAGACTCTACCATATCTTTTGCTGAATTACATGACAAGCTTGTTGATTTTGAGATGCAAGTTCAGAAGCATAATAAGGAAGTCATCCCTACAATTCCTACTGCTAACTTTACAGCCATGCACACCAACAAATCCTACCGACCCTCCAATCCCAAGCCTTACTGGCAAAACATAAAACATAACCCCTACCAATCCACGAAGATACATAAACTATTGCTCTCAAGGGCTGCCACAACACCACCACCAAAATTGCTTCTCTTCCTACAAAGGTAATGAACATTGTCAATTTTGTGACCGATTAGGACACTCAACCAAAGAGTGCCGATAACTTGCTCGCTTTCTTCGTGAGAATGATGTTCAACCATCATCATTTCAGTCTACACCACTAGTGGCTAATGCCACATCTAGGACCTCTCCTCCGTTGACTCCATGGCTATTTGATACTGCAGCATCACACCATGTGACAGCTAATCCTAATTAGTTGGAAAATTTTTCTACCTACGGTGGACCTGATGAAATTATGCTTGGTGATGGTACAAGTTTAAAAATCTCTCATGTCTCCAGCACCACCCTAAACACCACTCATAAGCCACTTATCCTCAATAATGCTTTATGTGTCCCTAATACTAAGAAAAATCTCATCTCTCTTGCTAAATTTTTTCATACTAATCATGTCTCTGTTACATTCTTACCTTTTCCTTTTTGGTGAAGGATCTTCACACGGGGGCGAAACTCATTCAAGGGCAGAATGTAGGTGATATGTACTTGGTATCATCTTTAGCTCCTCGACCTCAACTCCATCTGACTACAAAATCCTCCATTGTTGATTGACATCATCGACTTGGTCATCCATCAAATCAAGTACTTCGTTTCATTTTACAAAGTCATTGTTTCCTTCCTAAAATTGCCAATAATGTAAATTTCTCTTGTAATTCGTGTGCTTGTTCTAAAAGTCACAAACTTTTGTTTTCTACCAACTCACTCACAAGCTCCAAACCGTTGCAACTAGTTTATATTGATGTTTAGGGATTAGTTTCTATGTCAATTGATGAATTTTGTTATTATTTAATCTTTGTGGGTCACTTTACCAAATATGCGTGTTATATCCCATGTAGAAAAAATTAGAGGTTGCCATATTATTTCCACAATTTAAAAAATTAGTTGAAAACTATTTTTAATTTCCTTTAATTACTCGTGTATTCTAACAATGGAGGTGAATATAAAAAATTAATCCTTATTTTCGAGAGATTATGGTATTTCTTATTTCACTATCGCTCCCTACACACTCGAACACAATGGCACGTATGAAAGAAAACATCGTCATATCATTTAAATTGGGTTAGCTTTACTTCACTATGCATTACTTCCCATCACATACTAGTCTCGTGCATTCCAAATAGCTGTATATCTTATTAACTGTCTCCCCACTCTAATCTTAAACAACAAAACACCTTTTGAAATGTTATTCAATTGACCACCCACTTATGCCCGTCTTAAAACATTTGGTTGCCTTTGATACCCATGGCTTCACGCTTACTCGTATCCAAAATCCACCCTTGTTCCACACCATGCATTTTTCTTGGCTACTCCACATCAAAATTTGCCTATAAATGTTTGGATCCGACCATAAATTATCTCTATCTCTCTCGTCATGTCAATTTTGTGGAAGATGTTTTCCATTTTAGGTGCAAAGTGCCATCACCTATTCTCCCAACCAGTTCACACCGCCACCCATGCAAGCTCCCTCCCACATTCTACTATGCCCTCTTCACCGAGTGATAGGTACATCTCTCCATACTCTCTCTTCATAATTACCTTTCAATTCCACTCTAACGGATTACACCATCAATCATGATCAATCGACACTTATCTTACCACCTCAAATTGAGCAACCCCCTACTACACCTTTGGCTACTGCACCCTTAACCTAACTATCGGAACCCATACCCTCGTCCTCCTCTTTTTCCACCCACTCCAATACTCCCTCACCAACCCCTACACTCCAACGCCCCGTCCGAACTAAAAACCTAATCCTCGCTACTACAATGATAAGCTAGTCAACCTCACCACTACTCATCCCATGTCAATCACACTTGAACCTACCACTATCACCTAAGCTTTAAAAACACTCGAATGGCGTGCTTGCCATGGACGAAGAAATCAATGCTTTACTTTGTAATGGCACTCGGGACTTAGTTCCTCCTTCCTAGCATGTTCCTATTTGTTATAAATGGATATACGATGTCAAACGCAAACCTAATGGTGACATCGACAAGTACAAAGCTCGAATTATTGGTAAGGGTTTCTTACAATGTCCATGTTTGAATTATTTTAAAGCATTTAGTTCGATCACCAAACCTGCCACTATTCGAGTGGTATTATGCTTAGCTCTCTCTTTTGGTTGGACTATTCAACAATTCGACATCAATAATGCCTTTCTTCATGGCACTCTACGTGAAGATGTGTATATGAGCCAACCACTTGGTTTTGTTCATCCATAATATCCACATCATCTTTGTTGTTTATGAAAGGCTCTATATGGTCTAAAACAGGTTCCACGGCCACGGTATCATGAACTTATGAACTTTCTACTTGGAGTTGGGTTTGTTTCTTCTCTTGCCGATGCCTTTTTATTTATTTATCGTCATCATCATTGTGTTACCTATTTTCTTGTCTCTGTCAATAATATTAGTCTAATAGGAAATGATGAGAAGTTCCTTGCCTCCTTTGTGAAACAACTAACTCACCGATTTTCTCTCAAGGATTTAGGCCCTCTACATCATTTTTTAGGTGTGGAAGTCATCAACACACCAAGCTGGTCCGTTCCTCTCATAGTATAGACATATTGACACTTTGTTGGCCTAACACAACATGATCAAGGCTAAAGAAATGGCCACTTCGATAAGCAACACACTACAACTCTCTCTCACCGATGGTAGTCCTTTAGCCGATCCTACTCCCTTTCAAAAATTAGTTGGCTTTCTCTAATACTTGGGCTTCACTAGGCCCAATATCTCTTTTACGATCAACAAGCTTTCACAATTCATGCATGCTCTAATGGAAAATCACTGCTAAGCTCTCAAACGTATTCTCTCGTTATCTCAAAGGAACTTTACATCATGGCCTCTTTCTTAATCATGGTTGTCCCTTCAATTTAAAGGCCTTCTTCAATTCGATTGTGGAGGCTCCATTAATAATGGCCGATCCACAACAACCTATGTCTTATACCTTGGCTCTAATGTGATTTCTTGGTGCTCGACATGAAAAAAATCGTCTCTCGATCATCTAATGAGGCTGAATACAAGGTAGTAGCCAACGTCATTGTTGAAGTATTATGGATATAGCAGCTTACTCCTTGAACTAGACATCTCGCTTCCTAAACCTCTAACCGTTCACTTGTGATAACATGGGTGCCACCTACCTCTATGCAAATCGATGTTTCACTCCCGCATGAAGCACATTACCCCGGATTATCACTTTGTTTGGGAACTCATCTCCAATGGCTCACTCCATGTCTCTCATGTCGACTCACGTGACTAACTAACCGATTTACTTACTAAATCGTTTGGAAAAACGCCATTTCTCCTCCTTTGGTCCAAGCTTGGAGTCTCTAATGGAGCCTCCATCCTGCGGGGGCTTGTCAAACAATCGGATCTTAGCTCACTTAAAAATACTCCTGCAGATTACATGGAGAGATATTCTTCCTAAATTGGTTAACGACATAATCCTTGTCCTAATATTATTCATTCAAATCAATTAGAATTAATGTAATATTTTCTTTCCATGTTGGTACATTAGAAAGTTTGTTTGTAAATGTATATATATAAACGTAATGAATGTAAATAAAATGTAGCCTTTCACATAGAAAACCTTTGTCCAGTCATTTTTCATTACAAGGATACCCTTAATTGATCTTTTCATAATCGGTTCTCCTAACACCAACTTAAACGATCGTCACGCACTTGATAGTCTTGTTGAGGAAATAGGCAATGCATGTAAAAGTTTGAGGTTTTTTCGAGTGATTAATCATATGGTGCCATCGGCTAACCGACAAAATATTGAGAAAGCATCAAGAGAAATTTTTCGGTCGAGCTATAGAGGAGAAAAGTAAGGATAGGAAAAATGAGGAGAAAATGTCAAAGCCGAGCATACCAAGAAGGTCGAGGATCGGAAAGAAGTGTTTGATCTCACTCGTCCAAGATCCAACTATAAATTGTTCCGAGCTTCATACAATCCCGATGATAAAGAACTAACCAAGTGGTTTAATCAATTACCCGAATATCCTTCTAAACTAAGGTGTATATATAATACTTGTTTTATTTAAAAAAATTTTAACGTGAAAATTTATCTCTTATTTTTATTTACACATAATTTAAAGGTTGAATTACCCGGAAATTGTTATTAGATTCCAAGTGGTTTAATCGGTGGCCTTAATTACTCTATATAATCGATGCATTTCAATGAACAGAGAGATCCGTGAAGAGTATGCTAAAGAAATGGAAAAACTATCTTTCAAATTGATGGAGCTAATAGCCTTGAGTCTAGGCTTGCCGAGAAAATAGGTTCCTTGAATTCTTCGAAGAATAAACCGAGCGTCATTAGACTCAACCACTATCCATCCCGCCCAATTCCCCACCTTGCTCCGGGCGTTGGTCGACACAAGGATGACACTCGCCTTGACCATCCATGCTCGGGGTGATGTTGGAGGGTTGGAAGTGAGGAGAAACACGGATGGAGAGTGGCTTAGGGTTAAGCCAATCCTAAATGCCTATATCATCAACGTTGGTGATATTGTTTAGGTATATCATTTTCCAAACTCGCAAATTAACAACTTACTCAATGTTATTGTTTGCAAATGTTAATGTTTTTGAAGGTATGGAGCAATGAAATTTATGAGAGTGTGGAGCATACGGCGATGGTGAATTCGAAAAGGAAAGATTTTCCATTCTTTATTTCCTTAGTCCGACACACTATACTAATGTTTAGCCTGCGAAGGAGCTGATAAATGAGCAAAACCACGCCAAATAAAAACCATACAGCTAAGGTAAATTTTCTATCGAAGAAAATGTAGTAATTTCCGAAGCTTGATGTTGAGAACATCCAAATTTGTCACTTCAAGATACCCAAATCGAATTGGCGGAAAAATTGGATTGAGCATTGTCCATTAGTAAGTAATAATATGGTGTTACCTATAAAGAATGCTACCTCTGTAAAAATTAGAAATGAACTCGTTGCTTGCTCGTAAAATTTAATCTTAAAACGAGTATATCGAAGTTTTAATTTGTGATTCAAGAAAAACCCAAGACTCAAAATTAAGCGATCTAATCCTAGAATCCAACCCCAATTTTGAAAGATAAACCCGGAATTGTCCGGGTACCACGAGTTTGATTTGAACCCTCCAAAAACATTAGCGTGATGGTGTGTATGATTGGGTTGTCCTAGGGCTTCTATGTCGCTTCTAAGAATGGTCGGGGTAACATTGATGCAAATGGGAAGTAAATTAAAGGGAAAGCCTTAATTGGATGCACCGCTTGAAGGGAACTTGGGCAAGGAAGGATAGTGGCAATGATGATGGCGAGTTTCGATGGGTAAATAGGCGTACTTAGAGGGTTGATGGCGAGTACCTAGATGGGGAAGAGAAAATGGCAATGGACAAACACTACTTTAACTAGTGAAACCAAGGTTTGTTTCTGCTTCCTTCTACGAATTAGTTTCAATTACTATACTTTGTTTGAGTTGGTACTCATTACGGGATTCCTCGATTCCTCGTTCTCTCTTGTGTTTTATAGACTCTCTTTCCCTATAATTACCCCGAATTTCTTCAATTGCTTCCTAATTCCCTCTCAATTTTCCTCTAAATTCCTCTCGAAATTCCCCTAAATTCTCCTCTCAATTCCCTTCTTAATTCCCCTATCCCTTTTTGCTCTCAATTCCCCTCTTTATTTATACTTGGGAAATAGGTTCTCCTCCTCCGAAGTGGCATTAATGATCATTTTTTGCTTCGTATAAAAAGAGCAAAAAACACGTATGTTTTTGAAATGTGCCTATTGTTTGCCTGCTTTGTGTATTTTGGTTTTCTTTGGTAGGTGCGGCTTGCGAGCTGCACATGCGGGATTGCGGGGCTTGGAGGTTGCAAAAACTTTGTCCCTCCGGCCACTAATGAATTTGAATGGTGTTAGAGGGTGGCAAAGTACAACACATGCATGCCATGTTTAGCATTTGGGGGCAAGCTGGGCAATAGGTCATTCGGATTGGTCACGTTGTCCGCTCTCAATATTCAATTAGGTCCTAGTAGGTTTATATTTATTTCGGTGGCAATCCTTAAGAGAGTCATTTTAGTCCCTACAATTTCAATTGGGTCCTTGTACCTTGTAATGGTAGTCCTTCGGTTTCCAATTACTTCAATTGTACCCTCCAATTACTCTAATTGTAATTCTATTTGATTCAATTATGCCCCTAACAATTAAATTGTTTTTATGTTTTTATATTTTTATATTTTTTTTGAATTAATTCCAATAATGAAAATAAAATAAAAATAAATAAAAATGAAAATAAGATAAAACCAAAACAAGAAAACAAAAATAAAATAAAAATAAAATTTTAGGGGGACGGAAAATTTTGGGTTATAACAATGCTGCCAAAGAAAGATAATTCTCCCAGCGAAAAAGGGATGCATTAGCCATTAATAGCTTGTAATTCTTTCCATTGCATTGTCTTGCTTAGAACTCATTTGATTAGGCCTAGAATATATAGAAACTTCTGATTAGCCAGTGGATGGAAAATTTTGTCTTTCCGAATACTTTTTTAAAAAAAAAAGAAAAAAAAATCTTTCATGATTTCTCTAGTTTAAAGGCTGGATGACAGCGTAGTATGTTAGCATCCCAGGTTAAAACTACACCATACTACTTGCAAAAGCACAAGCGCTTGCCAAGGCTACGGCAGGTTGTACTGGGATTAATCCAGGTTAAAACTCGGGAATTTCATGTGGAGCCATGGCGTTCTGATGCTAAGATGATAGCTGCATTGCGTAGGGACCCAATAATTTCAAACCAAATATTCATAGTAATACTTTCGGCATACAATAATCGACTAGTGAAGTTTATGGCTACAACTGCTTTTGTGATAAAGCATATGGACTGTAATTAGTTTTATTAGCATTTTAGAACCAATCAGACAAGTTGACTGATTTACTAAACGTGGACAATAATGGAAATGGACTGGAATAAATTTTATTATCATTTTAGACCAACCAACGTGATTGATCGATGGTAATATGTGCATTATTGGATAACAAGAGATCTTGGATATAAAGTATTATAAATAAATTATCAATCAGGTTCATATTTCAAGGTACAGCAAACAAATTGCATGTACCAGTTGAAATCAATCGATTCAATCAATGGAGAGAGCATAAATGAGCTATTTCAAGCTCAAGCTCATGTATAGAGTCATATTTTCAACTTCATAAACTCCATGGTCCTGAAATGTGCAGTTCAAATAGGCATACCAGATATAATCCACAGCCATGGCCAACCCATGACCCTCTCTGAGCTGGTTGCCGCATTACCAATCCAACCAACAAAAGCTTCTTTTGTCTACCGCCTTATGTGTATTCTAGTTCATTCAGGATTCTTTCAAGTGAAAGTCGGTGATAATGACCAAAGAGAATGCTATTTGCTTACACAATCTTCTCGTCTCTTGCTCAAGGAGGCCATTCCAACTTGTTATGCTTGACCCGAGTTTTATGGATCCATATCATTTCCTCAATGATGATCCCTCGCCATTTAGTTCTGCACATGGAAGGACATTTTGGGATTTTGCTGCCAATGACACTAGGTTCGATCATTTCTTTGATGAAGCCATGGCTAGTGGCAGCTCACTAGTTACCAAAGTGGTGATTAGCAAGTGCAAGGAGGCGTTCCAGGAGCTGAATTCATTGGTTGGTGTGGCAGGTGGCACAGGAACTGTGGCCAAGGCAATTGCTGTAACATTTCCAAGAGATTTTGTCCGACTGAGATTTTGACCAAAATTTAGCGAGTAGAGCTACTGATTGAAGCTTTAAATATTGCTAGGTTAATCTTCTCTGAAATGCTTTTGTGACATTCTCCACCTATGCATGTCATCATCAATTCAAGTCATGGGTGAGTTTACCCACTTTTTGTAACTTATCATGGAAGAAGTATATTTTTACGTCAAAATCATTGATTACTTCATGCTATTGAAGGACTTCACTGGATTACCCAGCTCTAAAAACAGATTTTCATATTACATGTTATGTCGCGATCGAGCAGTTGGAAAGACAAATGATTGCTATAAATCCAAGGAAATAAAACAAATTTCTTTACCCAAAATAAAACAACACACAATTCTATTTCATGTCACTCGATGCAATTCATAGCTTAACAGTACACAACATACTTTAAAAACCATAATATCAATGGAGAGAGCCTAAATGAGCTACTTCAAGCTCAAACACAATAGAGAACATAAAATAATGATAATAATAATAATAACAACTAAGAGCTGATTAAGGATAAAGCTCTATGAGAGCTCTAGTGCCCAGCACAGGGTGTATCTTATAGTTGACGAAGCCAGCATCGAAGAAGAGCTTAGCCCATTCCTCTTCATTTCTCTCCAGACCACTAACAACCACCATCATTTCTAGATCCCAAAGCAGCTGCGTTTCAATTGACTCCTCATCTATATTTTGGATTCCTCTCACCATGTCTATCAGTATCACCTTCCCAGCTCCATGTTGTTCATTACCAGTCATAACTGCCTTTTTGCATTGCGTAAGTATTTTCGCGCAGTTTTCATCACTCCAGTCATGCAGTATCCACTGTTTGTCGTTTTCCATAAGAATTCAGATATATAGCCAGTAAGAATTTACACCTTTCAATCTAAAGGAGTAGACTTTAAAAATTGGTCTATGGTACCTCTATATGCACCATTTTTCAAATTTTCGTAATAAAATTAAGCATTTGGTAATACGTTACGGATGAAAATGAGGTGATCCAAAAATAAAAGATATATATGTGTGTGTGTGCTTTTCATATCTTGTTAATTAGTACAAGGAAACTACTAAAATTTACCTTCAGTAAAATTGCATCTGCAGGAGGAACTGCCTCAAACATATCCCCTCCTACGTACTTCAATTTTTTGTTGCCTTGCAAGTCGGAAACCACATGGGGGAGATCAAACACGGTGCAGTCCATATGGGGAAATGCTTCAGAAATGGCCTTGGCCATACTTCCTAAGCCTCCCCCAACATCCACCAATGAATTCAGCCCCTCAAAGATGCCTTTACATTTGCTCACAACCACCTTACTAGCCAGTCTGCTATCACTAGCCATGGCATCATTAAAGAGCTTGTTGAGTCTTGGATCTTGGCCAGCATATTCCCAAAGTGTCTTTTCATGGGCAACACTAAATGCATTGAGATCGTCATTTTGGAACCAAGTGCCCAAGCAATCCCATGGTTTTGTCAGGACTGGATCAAGCAACATTAGTAAAATAGGTCTCATATTCAAGGGGTTATCCTTGAGGAGGAGACGAGTGGATCGGGTAAGGGAATAGGCTTCTTGATTGTTAATGTGATTAAGATTTTGGAGGGAAAAGAAACCAGAGTGAACGAGAATACGCATAAGGCGATAGACATATCGAGTTTTTGATGGGTGGATTGGTAGAGCAGAAACAAGTTCAGAGAGGGTCATGGGTTTCCCATGTTTTTGGATCACATCTGGTATGCCTAGTTGAACTGCACATTTCAAGGTCATGGAGTTTATGAAGTTGAAAATATGATTCCATACATGATTTTGAGCTTCAAGTAGGTCACTTGCACTTTCCTCATTAATCAACGCCATTGATTTTAAGTAGAATACTAATGTTGTAATACCTCAAGAGACGATTACGATCTACATATATATAGGAGTGAAACTTACTACAGTGCCATAGGAGATGGCTAAATTTCTTTTTAAGACACCATAAAATCCAATAGTTTAAAATTTTATATTAAAATAATTTCTTTGTAGTAGTCTTTTTAGGACCTTAACCAATAATTTGAAATTTTATATTAATATAATTGAAATTCACTACAAAGAAAACATGGATATTTATATCAAAAATTTACTATAAAAATTTATGTGTCACATAAATCAGTAACGGATTATCAAACAGTTTATGAAATTTATATTCTTTTATTATTAATAATTTTGGGATGTATTGCAATGGAAGTATTTTTTTTTATTGATTTTAGGATGCATAAGAAATTATAATTGTGATGGAAAATCTTTCATTAGTAAAGAAAAAAGTCTTTACAAATTATCGTTTTTCTTTTCCTTTTTTTTTTTTTTTTGGCTTTCTTTTTTAAGTTTCCTTTTGTCTTTTCAAATTTCACATGCATGTTTTTCTCAATCATAAAGGCTTTTATATAATTTTCAGGTTCACCACATCTAAATTATCGATCTTTGGCAATATTAATGAACCAATAGTAGTGTTTTGTATTCAAAGCAATCTAGATAGAAGGGAGTGCCATGTGACAGCTATAGTGCTGATCCAATTTTAAACAATAATAGTGATTTTCTTACAAGAATATTGGAACCTGACAATGATTGCTTCCATTTGGTTATTGTTTATTGGCTACCCCGCGCAATTTGCCCTTCCAGTGAACGACATTTGTTATTATTATTATTTCGGTTCCGCCAATGTTAAACAAGCCAAATAAAAACCGCTAGTTACTATTTTGGATATTGACAAGATATGATCAAAAGAAGCTTGGGGCAACCGATACGGAAAGCAAATCTTTTCGTATCCTCCTTTCTTTCCCTATATATATATATATATATACACATTATTCGCGTGTCCCGCGTTTTCATTAGGTTGTATTTATCTTTTCCAACTATTGAACTTTTGGATTTATTTTCATTTTATTTTAATGTTTTACATCATATTGATTAAGTAACTAAATATTGTTTTTTTTTATGATAATAGATAAAAAAAAAACAGGTTTAAAAAAATGTGGATATGACGTATGAGCTTTCTTTCCTTTCTTTTTCATATAGGATTTTATAATGGATATATAATAAAATAAAATGAGTTATTAAATTATTATCTATGTAAATAGATATCTATCACTTTTTTTAATAACATTTATCATTTAATTAAATATTATTCACTTAATAGTAATTGATATCTAACATCATACAGAGCAGAGTTAATTTATGATATGTGATAATTTTTATTTTTTTTAATAATAAATAATCATAAATGTCTTTTAGTTCGATATACATCTAAAAAAATTCTTGGATAATTGAAACCTGTATTAATTAGTTCAAATCTATAATTTTTTTGAAATGTCACATATGTCAAACAATAAAAATGACATATGCATTCCCAAGTCTTCGGTTTTCATTTATTTAAAAATATAATTTAGTTTAATATAATGTTTAATAATCTAAGGAAATGAACATAAACATATATAACAACACACTAATTAAGTTGTCGTGAAAAGTGAAAACCAACAATAATTAGCACAAATAGTAAAGATTTGATTGAAGACATAGGAAAGTCTTGAATTTAAATATTTCTTTTAGATAATTTGTAAAAATATTCTGGTAGAATAAAAAAAAAAAAAAAAAAAAAGATGTACTATCACGGAACAAAGGGACCTACAAAAATCTATAGAATGCAAATAGATTTTTGTAGGTCCCTTTGTTCCGTGGCAATATATACCAAGTTGACGCTTTTCATCTCGCCGCCTGAGACTCATGTTAAATCATAATCTTTTCTAGATATGGAAAGATAAGTGTAACATACATGTGGAAAGATAGGTGGGACATCTCGCCTCCACTCAATAACTTATTGGTACTTAACTCATTAAAAAGTTGACTGTGTTGAGAGACCAGTCTTTTTTTTTAACCGAACATTACAGGGAAGTAAGTTTAATTGACCAATTCAAGAGAAACACTGTTTGACACCTGTATATGTTACTCAAAAATTCGGACTCTACCTACCATCATACAAGATGCATCTTTATGATCAAATATGATCTAATCAGATATTTGTTCTCAAGGCCGGTTCTCTTGAGAAGAATAGTCAGATGGCTACTACTTTTGGTTGAGTTTGATTTAAATGTCTTGCCCCTTAAAGCCATAAGTCACAAACAACGATAGACCTTCTTGCTTAATCTCCTTATGCTAAATATGAAGTTATTTCTCATGACATCCCATTCAAATTTCATGAGAAATCTAAGAAATCTACGTTGGTAGCATCTACCGACTGAGAATGGTTATTGCAATTTTATAACTCTTCAACTGCCACTATCACATATGAAATCTTATGGAGCACCTAAAAACCATTGCAAAATAATATAAAACCGTTATATTACCTCTAATGCAATGGTTTTTTAGTTGTTACATCTAACTGGCATTATAATAGATTAATACAGTAATTTTCATAAACAATAGCAAAGGAATACATTTCGTTGCATAATTCCTCTAGATTGCAACTGTTTCCTTGTTACTTTAGACAATAGCTTAGAAAATGATATAGCATCGGTTTAAATCAAAATGTATATAGCGAGTTCTTATAATATGCAACGAGTTATTCACATGTGTTATGCAATGATTTAAATCATCCAATGCAACATTTATATAATATATTATGGAGCAATGATCTTTTATTATATTATGTAGCAGTTTGGTTGTTTTAATGCAATGGTTTTTCTATATAAAAATTAACCCTTTTTATCTATAATGCAACGATTTATCATATTAAAGCAACTATTTATAAAACTATTTAATAAAATAATTTGTAATAGTATTGCAATTGATTTTTTTTCCCAAGTGCAATAGACTTTTAATCAAATGCAATGATTATGATGTATTTGTAATAATTTTTTAAAAATAATTTCAAATATTAATTAATAACGAGAAAAGTAATAATCTAAGCAGCTTTTTAACATAATTGTAAAAATTAAGTAATCGATTACAAGAAAAATAATAATCTAAATATCTTAAAAAATATTAAAAGACACAACAAAATATCAATATTTGAAAAAAAAAAAAAAAAAGAAGTTAAAAAGTTCCTAGTAGAAAAATTTAGTAGTTGATTTCCAAATTCAAGTAATTTATAACACTAGGCAACCTGCAATTTTAAGGGGGAAAAAAAAGATTTACTAAAAGAATCTATGGAAGTAAGCTAGCAATCTTAAATATATACAATTCTTGGGGGTACATCCCTTTTGTAATTGATATTTGCTGCTACAATGAAGAAACAATAAAACAAATATTGTATCATGATGCTACTAGCCAGCAAGCAAATATTAAGTGGCTTATTACTAGTATATAATGCCTTGAATAATCATCAAATATCTTTCAAGACGAAAGTAACTTCATCAACTTGAATGGACTACCAAGAGCTCTAGCCTGCCTGTCCATTCCTTACCTTGTTCCAATGTAGTTGGCTTCTCAATTACTGCCCCATCAACACAAAGCATCTGTTTGCACTCTTCATCTCCAAAATTTAACAGGGACTTGGATTTGTTCTCCTATGGATTCCATACCACTATTTACAAGTAGAGACAAGTGATCATAAGTGGCTTAATCTCTCAATAAATAAATGAAATCTTGAGTTAATTCTTGTACAATATTCTCTCTACCTCCCTTTCTCAATGTTACTAATTTCAATTTTAGAGAAGTGATTGCACAATTAGGTCAAAGTGAAAACAACTAATGTTGTAGCTAATCCAAGAGATATGTTAGGCCTATCAGCATGTGTCTCATGCACACAACCAAATCTTGAAGGTATTTGAGACTAAACCAATTTCTTTAGGACCATGAAAGCGGAAGTTCTTGCAAAATGGAAAAACACAGGCGTATGCATGATGGGAAAGAATAAGACACTCGAACTAACCTCAGCTGAGGGGAACACTGTTTCACCACCCTTTACAACATTTGTAAGATACATGAGTATAGTTGCCAACCGGTGTCCACCACAAGCAATATTAACTTTGTCAACAAAGTAATCATAGTGGGGATCATATTTCTGCCCATGCTCGTATCTCAATACTTGCATGTCTTCCCCATTCTTTGATCAAAAGAAATATAGATCACTGTCATGCCCATTTGTTGAAAATGGAGGGAAAGAGTAGAATCTTAATTATTGCACATGTTACATATTACTACATATGATTAAAAGACAGTTAAGCTGAGCTGTTTATTTTAGGAGTGAGCAATGGTTAAAAATTTCTTGCACACAAATATAACAGAATTAAGCAAACACTATAGAAGCTTCAAGATCTCATAACTCGTGTACCAAGGAAGAACAAGCCATTAAAGTATAAACTACAACCAAATATCAACAGAATTTTTCACGTCATGTTTTTTCTGTCTCTTTACCAGCATTTAATGATTCATGCATTTAAAAGCAAAGCTTTCTTTGGAATTAAGAGTTCAATTTGACAGATCATTTATTCTCATTCTAAATCTGTTTTTTTTTTTTAATAGCACACTTCAAACCTAAACCCCTATGAACTGCTGAACTCCAACCATCTAGCATTACTTGCATCCAAAATATGTTCCAGCATGAATGCCAAGTATCTCCCAAGTCAATGACAATCAATACTAAGATTTTGAATATAAAAAAGATCTTAGAAATTAGATAGCACTAGGCATTGGTCAAACAGCCCTTTTGTCTTTCAAAACTTCTTGGAGTCATCACTTCAATTCACTCATTAAAACTCACATCTTCTCCAATACCTCGACAGATCCACTACATTCTTCTGGCATCATTTTGACCCATTTGGATCCTATAACTAGATTCACTTTTGCAGGACAATTGCTACACCAGAAAATAGAGAGGGATCTCACTCCTTCATTACCAACAGAAAACACAGAGCAGTATCCAATTCATGTCCTAACTATTTAAAATATCATCAAAGACAAAATGGTTTTCACACTATCTCAAAGCAATCTTAACTGTAACATGATTGTATGTGAACAAGAACAATCTTTTGCCTAAACTTGACTAAGCTGGTTCTGGTTACCATACCAACCAATGCAAGCAAAATTAATAGGAAAACAAATATCAAAAATCGAGTGGCCAGCAAATAAATCGAAATCACTCAAATTAAACCTCCAGCACACGGATAACAATAATATCACAAATTCTAAAAAGTTAAATACCAAAAGAATCAATAAATAAAAACCAATCTGCTACTAAAACACACAATTAGCCCTTAATTAAACTAAAGGATTCGTGTTTAATATATGTTTTGTTTTTGTTAATACAGGTTTTAAGTACTCCATACATGAAAAATGGCAACCCCATCCAACATCAACAGGAATAACACAATTCTTTCTTTCTTCCTTTCTTTCCTCATGTAGCTTTTGGCCCGCACTCCACCACTAGAAGAATCAAAAGATTCTTTTGAGGTATAATAAATTAATTTGACATTAATTCATATTTTCAGGTTCTAGCTGACAAATTGAGTGACCTAGAAAGGCCAAAACAAGATCTAAGAAGCCGATGACTATGTCTTGTGCCTCTCTCTAGTACATTTCTTGTTGCTAATGCGACCACAGCTGATTTTTGGAAACCAACATTTGATTGTACTTTCAGGTAGAAGGATGATGATATATAGTAAAGCAAGCTAGCTAAACGTACAACTTCTATCCAATGATCAAGTTACTGATTCCAAACATCTATAGTGTTGTATTAAACCATCCAAGATGGAAGGCAACGATCATAACTTGAACATAGGAAGAAAGATTATATTAGGAGCGACCACTGCATTGTTGTGCTAGCTGTACTAGTCTTGAATGAAAAGCTAAAGAAAACAAAAGAAAAAAGAGAAAAAGGAACTGATCAAGCTTCAAATGGACAGACAATGCTGGGCCAAACAATCGTGACATTTAAAGTGCTATATCCATGGGTTTCCCTAATCAATGCTATTAACGAAGCTAGCAGGTTTTTTCCCTTGAGGTTTACAATCAACCAACTCAAACTTATGAGATGCATCCCTCCGATTTCCATGGTCTTATGGCTATCATTAGCTAGCTTAATTCAGCACTCCTTTTTATGAGATAATTTTTTGAATGAAAAAACAAACTTAATTGCTTATAATTGTTCAAGACCACCATGAGACATTATTGGCAATTAAAGCAGGCCAGCCTAATTCTAAGGGTATCATATTAGTTGCTACCGTGAGCAAGTATTTTTCTCTCAAATTGTCCCGACCACATCACGAAGCTTCAAGGAGGATTCCAATATTAATTACTAACGTAGTGATAAATGATATTTGTGTACCATAAAAGCAATAAAATTTTGTTTGATGGTACAAAAGTTACAAAAATTCAGCCTTCAATCCTCAAATCCTCAAATCCTTTTGCTCAAAAAGCCAAATTTGAATGATAGATTTCTGGACCCATAAAATTAGAAAGAAAAGAAATAATCAGCTAAAACTTCAACATCCATTAACAAACAACACAAATTAAGCAAATCTAAAAGAGAAAATCTAAAAAATATGCAAAAACCCATTTGTGAAAGAGAGAAATTCAATAAAATCAGTTACTCACACTTGAAAGTCAAGTCCTAAAGTAGCAAAAATTCAATAAGGAGAGAAATCCAATACCTATCCCTAAAGAGAGGAATTAGAAGAAAATCACATACAATATCAAGACATAGGGAGAGATTGAAAGAAAATTATATATCTTAAAGAAGATAGAACTTTTGCCCAATTTTGCCCAATCTTTCAATAGAAAACTATGAAATTTTTCCCTAATTAATAGGTACTAAGACTTCAATCTAAACCAATAGTTACTTGATAAATTGAGAATGTGTTTTGAATTTGATAGAGAGAGAGCAAGACAAAGACAGAGATAGAGAAAGAGAGACTAAGAGAGAGAGAGAGAGACATAAGGATGTGTTTTGCTAGAGAGTGAGAGAAAATTAAGATTGTTTAGCAGGGTAATAGTTTTTTCGGGTACTAAAAATTTTAAATGCAACAATTCACAACCGTAGCATAAAAGCCTTTATGTAGCAGTTCTTTAAAACCATTACACATTTAAATCGTATGCAATAGTTTATGCAGCAGTTTATTTAGTTTAGTATGGAAAAACTAATTTTCATTGCAATAATTTTGAACTACTGTAAAATCATTGCCATAAATTCATATTAGCAACAGATTTTGAACCGTTGTTAAAAGACCATTACATAATGTCCAAAATCCAGTAGTGTGCTTATGGTGGTGGTGCTGGCATATTGCTTACTCTGTTATAAGAATTAGTAATTTTTTTATCATTTAAGTTGGATTTTCCTTGTACAAACAGTGAAGCTGAGTATGAAGCTTTGGTCCTAAGCATGATTGCTAAAGACATTATGTATTCAAAGGGACTCAAACCTTACTATCATGTAAGCCAAAACAATGTATGCCTTAAAAGAACCTTCTCTAGCTCTGTATCACTCTACCATTTAGACTTTACTAGTTAGCTTTCCATTATGGAGTTTTGAGCATATGCAGCAGTCATACAATTGCCAAGCTAATGCCTTAGCCACTTTAACATTCATAATATCTATAATTGAATATTGGAAAGGTCAATGAGACGTCACTATATTCAAATTCACCACTTCTAATTCTTTCACAAGGTTTGTTAGCCTTGATGAACCAATAAGCAATTGGCAAGCTTTAATCATCGAGCAATTATCGAGTCTAACAACTAATTCAACCTTATGATCAATGATTATTTGATGATCAAAGATGTCTTTTACCATAAGGGAGTCAAAAGGATACTTGCTATGTGTGCCTTTAAAAATGAAGGAAGACTGAAACTTGAGAAAATCCATGATCATAGTATCGAGAGGAAGGCTTTGCATTCTATAGATGAATTCAAAAGGCTGGATATTACTGGCAACGAACATGTTTGATGCTAATAATCAGCAATGAGACTATCTAAGATGTATCTTCCTTTTAGACCTACATGAGTGCTATTTTATTGGAATGGGGAGATATTGAAGGCATCTCTATATTTACAATATCAATAATCATATTTTGCCAACTAATTACCAACATGTTAAGCCATTGAAATCCAAAGTTCAAAATTTTTTCATCGAAAAAGATGTTTTTCTTCAAAAAATCTATTTCTAAAGGCCTCTTAAAATGTTTATTCATAAGGGAAAGAAAACAAGGTGATGAATGAGGGCATGATGAAGCCTATGGTGAGCATTAAAGGGTAAAAAACTTTGCAAAGTATTGCTAGATTTGAGTTATTATTAGCAAACTGTGAAAAAAGACTCACTTGACTTTGTAAAGAAGTATATCCCCTAGCAGTTACATCCTAATATCATTCATGCTCCTGCTGTTGAGCTTTATAGCATTGTAACCCCTTTTTCATTCCATACATGGACATTTGATCTTATTGGCTTTATCACCTTGCCATTTAAAGAACATATCTAGAGATTTGCTACTATTAAATGTTTTACTAAATAGGTGAAATTTATCCTTTTATGAAAAGCAAAACAACCAAATGTGGCCAAATTTATTGAGGAACACACCATCTATTGTTTTGGTAGCCTTAGGCTGCTTCTCTCTAAAAAAGACATTCCATTTTTCAACTTCTAAGTGAGGCACTTGCTGGCCATGTATGACATTGATCATGTCAAGTCCACACTTTATTATTTATGTCATCACTCTATTTTTACCACCATATAAAATACAAAAAGAAAAAAAAACAGAGAAAAAAAGAGAAAAGAAACAAAATTCACTAGGCTCATATCAGGATTGGGCTAGACATTAGGCATTGGGTTAGGCCTGATTAATAATAAAAGAGAAAATATCAAAATAGGAAAAATTCTTGGTTAACCCTAAAAGCACCTCTATAAATATTATGCGCGTGCGCGCACACACACACATATATACAAGAGAAAAAGAGACAGCCACCTATGAGAAAAAAATGAAAAACCTAGCAGTCTAAAAAACAAAATCTGAAAGGACTATCATACACCTAAAAAGCCAAAGACAATAGTAGAAGTTCATAACACTATTGCTCCTCTCCTAGTCGATGGAATCAGGCATGCATCATACCATTTTAACTAGAAGAAAGTGACAAAGGTAGTGCCATCGGTTTACCACCCATCTGATGACTGATGCTCCCTCATGCTTGCGAACGGCTGGGACGATGCCTGGAACATGCATCACATACGCTAGATCTATCTCTGTTTCCCTTGTTTTTCTAGTGTCTAATTCAGTTCTCGAACTTCTAATTTGGTATTTATACACCTGCACTTCAACCTTTTTTTTTGTTTAATTTTCATCCGAATTTTTATGGATTGGAAGATTGGTATGATTAATTAAATTAAAATTATTTAATTTGGGCTTAATTGAAAAAATTTGAATTAAGAGTTATTGATGTTATTTGACAGATTTAAAATGATTTCAATTCAAACTTTTTGATGTGCATTTGTGATTTTATCAGGGTAGGAATTATTTAGTATTTTTGAAGGCTTGTCTTTTTCTTTTTCTTTTTTGTATATACTTATTGTTATTATTTCAAAAAATAAGGGATTTAAAGGTGATATATTGCATATTATTTTCCATATAAAAAGTTAATGAGGAATTGTTAGTCAATGATGAAGCTAGAAATAGGTTAGTAATTTTTCTTTTTAGAAAATTAAAATAAGTCTAATATGAATTTATTGGCCAAAGACCTTGTCATAACAAAAAAAAAAAAAAAATCACTTTCATTTTTTTTAAAAAAAAACAAAAACATAAAAAGAAGAAGAGGAAAAGGTTCAAAATTCGATTAACATTTATCCTAATCCTCTAACCATTTTTTGAATTCAACCTATTCCTATTGTTTAGCTAATCAGAATCACAGATTAATAACAGAATTTGAGTTCAAATTGTTTAGCTAAAATACGAGTTTTGAGGTGTTTGAGTTAGAATGAAATTTGAATTAAGATGTCTATAAAAGTGAAGGGAATTCAGGGTAGAGGGAAAGGAGCATTTTTGGGTAAATAGGAGAGAGTGAAAAAGTTTGAAAAGCGAAAGATTTTAAGGGAAATAGTTGCTGCATTTTTCTGGGTTTTCTGGGCATTAGCTATAGTGTTTTTGGTGTTCTTCATTTGCTGGGTTTTTATTGCTTCGACGGTCAGCTATTTGATTCCTTGTTTCGGGTTATTGCTGGGTTCCATTTAGTTCCCAATAGGTCTCTCAACTTCACCTCTAGGGATTTAGGACTCAGTTCATCAAATTTTTGGTTTCTTCTTTAGGAATTCTAGGCAGGAGTTCATTCTACTCCTCACTGCCTTCAAATTTCTGGTACCCTTTCGTTTGCCTAATTCCCAATCATCAACGAATTCTCGAGGAAGCTGCCTCCAATTAATCCAGTCAGACGCAATCATCCTAACCTACAAAATCAATAGCAACCACAACAACAAGGTCTCAAAATTATCCTTCATTCCTCTGTGTTTTTCTTGCCCAGGTAATCCCAATCCTAAAATCATTCCATTACTTTTTGTTTGATTAACTTCTCAGTTACTTGAATTTAAAAAAAAAAAAAAAAGAGAGAGAGGGGGTTTGAGTAGAAACGGTTTTTTTTTTTAAAAAAAAATGAAGGGATGCTGGTTCGCTCATGGTATCTGGTGAGGGAGAGAGAAAATTAGGATTACACCAAAAAAAAAATAAATAAATAAAAGGTGAGGATGAACAAGAGAGAGAGGAGGGCTGAGCAGAAGCGGACTTGATTTTTTTTAAAAAATGAAGGGATCCTAGTATATGGTGAGGGAGAGAGCGAGACGAGATAGGGAAAAGACAGAGAAAAGTAAGAAATGGCATGAGAGGACTAGAATAGGGGAGATAGAGTTTTGGAATTTATCAAAAGGAAATGTTTTGATCAAAAATATAAAAAAGCTTTTGTTGAGTGGTGTTTATGGTGGGTCCGGCCCGTGGAAAAATAAGAAAAGAAAGAAATGGGGGCTGGTTTTGAAGGGAGGCTGGGCCGTTAGTCCATGAATAAAAATTGAAAAAGAAGATGCAGAGATTAGTTTAATCCAGGCTTTGTGTTCACCCATTTTTTGTAGGAAATAAGGAGATTGATGTAATCCAGTGTCCAACCGTGAATAGAATACAATAAAAAAGAAAAAATATTTGATTTAAAAATTTAAATTTTATGTATCTTGCATTTAATTTAGATGTTCAGGGGGTTTAATTATTTAATTTAATTATTATTATTAATTTTTGCTTATTTTTTCTGTTTGTATTTAATTTAATATTTATTTATTTATTTTAGTTTAGACTTTTATGCATGCGTGCTATTAAAGAAAAAATATAAAAAATAATAATAAATTTTCTCATCGAAGTCTCCTCTTGATAAGGACTATCGTTTCGTGACGAGGTCTCCTATCCGATAGGGACCTTCATCACCAAATCATCATTTAATTTAATCGAGTGTCCTCCGATGCACCGGTTGTATCAAGGCTTTAAGTGGATCCGATGTTTGAACCGACGTGTCGCCCGATGAAGGGGACCAGACGATCGGTTCAATACGATGCCATGCTCAAAACTAATTTTTTATTTTATTTTATTTTATTTATTTATTATTTCTTTTTGCTTTAAAAATAGGAGTTTCAAAATAAATAAAAAATAATTTGACATAAATAAAATATTTTAGGAGATGAATTTAGGACTAAATTAGACATGATACCTTTTTTTGGAAAGGGCATCTTTGGGTGATTGATATCTTCCTAAAGCGTAACCAACTCCTTACCCAGGAATCTCTAAACCGAGTGCTACTTTTAGGTTCCTAGTTCCTTAATACTAGGTGGCGACTCCAAAGCTCCGTAAACAAACTTGTAAATATTAATCATTTTAGCATTTAATTTTAGAAGTCCCGTCCGAGCGTCGGGTAGCGACGGACCTTATGGAGACCTATTGGCTATTTTATTTTTTGTGAAGTCATTTTTATGTTCAAATGAATAGATAATGAGAGTTGAGGTTAGGAAATAAAGTCATAATAAATAAAAATGGAAAAATCACTATAACAAGCCTAAAAAAAATTCTTAAGAACATCGGTATGACACGAAAGCCTAACCATTTGCTAAAGTGATAAAATCTAGGTGGCATTGCTTAAAGAGACTTATATGGACAATAAAGTGATACTATGTCATAAGACCCTTAAACACTTATATATCCATTTTTTTGATAAGCCATATACTAAATTATGTACTTCTACAAGCCCTTTCTAATTAAGGACAATTTAATTATATTAATGAATTTTAATCTTGAAAGAAAATCAAGAATGATGAAAAAGAAAACAAAACGACTAGTTGGTGAACTCGTTTATTGCTTTTTATGACATCAAATCATGAGTTTTTATCAACTAAATTGGTGGTAAGGAAAAGCAGAATTGAGATATTTTTGGGTAAGACTATCCTTCATAACTCAATTTTTCAAAATACTTTTTGCTTAAGCCTTTTTCATTCATTCAAAATGCACTCACCTTTAATCACATTAAAAACTAGTCTTGCATGATCTAAACACATTTTTTCACTTAAGCTTAATAACTCTCTTAAAGAAACTATTTCATAGCATTTGAATGTCATGCTTTGACTCTTGATTAATTATCTTGAACATCTTCATGAATAAAAGTACTTTTATTGAAACATCTTTGTATTTCTTTAAAATGACCTAAATTGTATGTACTTAAGATAATCATTCAAGTTCACAACTTAAGTAATGGAAACCAAAGGACTATTTAATGATCTTTCTCAAAAGATGACAAAAATTTCAAAACCAATTTGCAAATTAAGGATCAAGCATTAAAAGATGAGATCCGAACGCAAGCAGTGATTATGCCAAATGGAGAGGCAAATGCATGATCTTAGCCAGCACTTAAGGGTATGCAATGATCTAATCTGAATGATAACAAAAAAATTGAGAACACTTGGGGGTAAGGTCAAGACCTAACAACTCTAATCAAGTTTAACAATTGGTTAAACAATGGTATCATCATACCAACTAGAGGAATGAAGGCCTAAACAATAAGCTTTTGAGGATTAATCAAAGTAGCATAAGTTATCAAACTTAGGGGTAAAGAGTGATTCGAGAAAGGATAATGACTTAGAAAAAGTTTGACAAGCAATCGAAGTAGTTGGGAATAGCCTCGTAAGGGTAGATCAAAACAAGTGGTTAGTTATCAACTTCAAAAGTTTTAAAAAGTCCATCTACCTTAATTGGTTGGAAAAAAGTGAAAAAACTAAGTTTATAAAAAATAGTGATCAAGGCCTAGGGGCAAGAAAATTTCGACAATACTACATGATATGGTTTATAATAAAAGTCCGGATGGCAAAGAGTGAAACACCAAAGGGGGAGTTGAGTGCCGATAAAATAGGGCAATCTATGTTTCTCATAAGTAAGAAACTAACCATTTAATCAATCTTATTGGTATATTTCAAGAATATTATTACAAAAGCCAATAAATTCAAAAGTCATGAGATTGTGAGGGAACTCATGTTTTTTTCTCTTTTTCAGAATCTTCATTTTATGGAAGATCGCCTAGCAATCATCATCATCCAAGCTTGGTTGCTTAGTAATAGACCATCATTTCAAGCAAGTTCGTCTTACAATAGATCATTATCTTAGGCAAGGTCGCTTTATAATAGATCATTATTCCGGACGGGGTTACCAATTTGGTTCATCATTTTCAACAAGATTGCTTAACAATATTTCTCATTTCAAGCAAGATTGCTAAATTTAGTTCATCGTTTCGGACAATGTTAACTAGTCGTCACTTCTCATTTTCAAGTAAGGTTACAAAATTTTAGGTAGCGTTGCTTGATGATCATTTCTCATATCCAACCGAGTTACCTAACTTAGCTAGTTGTTTTAAGCAAGGTTTTTTTAACAATAATTCTTTATTTTAAGAAAGACTGTCTAACTTAGTTCATCATTCTATGCA
This sequence comes from Dovyalis caffra, assembly GCA_963924115.1. NCBI lineage: Eukaryota > Viridiplantae > Streptophyta > Magnoliopsida > Malpighiales > Salicaceae > Dovyalis > Dovyalis caffra. Next base: position 1,304,549 of record CAWUPB010000026.1, read on the forward strand.
AGGTTGTTTAGAAATAATTCTCATATTCATGTGAGGTTACCTAACTTAGTTTGTCATTCTAGGATGGGTTCCCTAGCAATTATTTTTCATTTCCAAGTAGGGTTGCCTAATTATTTCATCATTTTAGGCAAGGTTGCTTTGTGATAATTCTCTATTTCAAGCCGAGCTACCTAACCTAGTTCCTCGTTCTAAGCAAGATTGTCTAGCAATCACTTTTCATTTCGAGTAGGGCTGCCTAATTGAGTTCATTGTTCTAGGCAAGGTTGTTTAGTGACAATTCTCGTATTCGAGTAGGGTCGTCTAACTCAATTCGTCATTTTTGACATGGTTGTCTAGCGATAATTTCTATTTTAGGTGGGGTCATCTAACTTAATTTATTGTTTTAAACAAGATTTTTTAGCGATAATTCTTCACTTTAGACAGGATCGCCTAACCTAGTTCCTCATTCAAGGTAAGGTTGCCTAACGATCATTTTTCATTTTTGACGAGCCTACTTAACTAAGTTTTTCCTTCTAGGTAAGGTTGCATAGTGATAATTCTCGTATTTAGATAGGGTCACCCAACTTAATTTATTATTTTAGGCAAGGTTGCCTAACGATAGTTCTCATTTTAGGCGGAATTATCTAATTTAGTTTATCGTTTTAGGTAAGACTACCTAGCGATCATCTTTCATTTTTAGGTAGGGTTGCCTAATTTAATTTACCATTTTAGGTAGGATTTTCTAACAATCATTTCTCATTTCACGATAGGGGTGCCTAATTTAGTTCATTATTTCGTGTACATTATTTCGAGTAAGGTTCCCTAGTAATCATCTCTTATTTTAAAGTAGGGTTGCTCGATTTAGTTCTTTGTTTTAGATAGGATTACCTAGCGAGTATTTCTCATTTCTAGGTAGGCTTGTCTAATTTAGTTCATCAATTAAGCAAGGTTGCCTTATGATCATCTCTCAATTTAAACAAGATTGCCTACCTAATTTATTGTTTAAAGTCGAGTTGTCTAACGATCATTGTATTTTAAGGACTAGTCACCCTTCATAATAAGGCTATCACATTTTAATTTCCAAGCAAGCCCTCCAACATAATAAGGCTATCATATTTTACTTTTCAAGGCAGGCCACCCTACATAATAAGGCTATCACCATCTTACTTTTTAAGGTAGGCCACCCTACATAATGAGGTTATCGCATTTTACTTTTTAAGGTAAGCCATCCGATATAATGAGGTTATTGCATTTTACATTTTAGGACAAGCCATCCTATACAATAAGGTTATTGCATTTTACATTTTAGGATAAGCCATCTTACACAATAAGGCTATTGCATTTTAATTTTCAATGTAAGCCATCTTACATAATAAGGCTATTGCATTTTAATTTTCAAGGCAAGCGACCTTACACAATAAGGCTATCGTATTTTAAATTTCAAAACAAGCCACCCTCCATAATGAGGCTATCACATTTTATTTTTTAGGATAAGTTATCTTTCATAATGAGCCTATCGTATTTTACTTTTTACAACAAGCCACCTTTCATAGTGAGGTTATCGCATTTTACTTTTTCAAAACAAGACCACCTTTCATAATGAGTCTATTACATTTTACTTTTTAGGGCGAGACCACCCTTCATAATGAGGCTATTGCATTTTACTTTTCAAGCTAAGCCACCCTTCACAATGAGGCTATCGTATTTTACTTTTCAAGATAAGCTACCCTTCACAATAAGGCTATTGTATTTTATATTTCAAAGCAAGCCACCCTTCAAAGTAAGGTTATCACATTTTACTTTTCGGGGCAAGCACTATTCATACCGAGGTTATCGTATTTTACTTTCGGGATATGCCTTCCTTCATAATGAGTCTATCATATTTTATTTTTAAGGATAGATCATCCTTCATATGGGCCATCATATTTTACTTTTTAGAGTAGGTCACCCTTCACAATGAAGCCATTGTATTTTACTTTTTAGGGCAAGATGCCCTTTATAATAAGGCCATCGTATTTACTTTTCAAGGTGGGGAGTCCTTTAGAACAAGGCCATTACATTTTAATTTTCAACGCGAGTTGTCCTTTAGAAAAGGGCCATTGCATTTTACTTTTTAAGATAGGTTGTCCTTCACAATAAGGCTATCACATTTTATTTTTTTGCAGGCCACCTTTCACAACGAGAACATCGTATTTAATTTTTATAGAGAAGGTCACGCAGGACAATCGGACCTTTAACTTTTCACCATTCGATTTATATCTTTTTTGCAAGCTCACTATGTAAACTCAATCTAAACTTCGCACTTCGAGTTGGCATTTAGTTCGTAAGCATTGTAAAGAGGGCACAAATATAATAATCTATTTTGACCCCTATTTATTTTCATACAAAAAAAAAGAATGTTGCATAGTTTTTTTTTTAATGATTTTTAGGCATTTTAAAAAATTTCTTGGATTTTAATTTCTTAGGATTAGAGTCAATTTTTAACTAAAAAATAAAAATAATAATTAAAAGATGAGAAGATGACTTGAGATCTAATTGAAAATAATATGAAAAGTGAGGATCAATTAACATTTCATTAGATATATAATTAGAAAGGGGTAAAAATCAAGGAACTTGATTTGAGAATTAATCAACATGGAATTAAAAGAAATCAAGAGAATAGAGATTAAATAATTTCAATTGAGGAGACAAGCTGGAGAAAATTAATGGAATATATATTGAAATTGATAAAAAAAAAAAACCAAGGAAGAACGAAGGTTGATTTTATCTCAAATCTTTAAAAACCTCTATATAAACACCCTTTTAGTTTATTTTTTATAGAGCATCCATCTATGTACCCAAAAAAAAAGGCCATAATATTTTACTTACCCTAAAAAAACCTTAGCCTCCATATTTATCCATCTTTTCTATTGAAAAAGCCCTAGTTGGAAAAATATAGCCTCTACCATTCATCGTCTTCTCTTCCTTTCAACCCACAAAAGACTCTAGCTAGAAAAACTATTTATCTTTCTTACCTACAACCATTTCCTCCCAAGAAAAAACATAAAAAAATCTAAATCTCTACTAAACATCCCCTAGAAGAGAACCTACAAATCCGGATTACTCGTAGGTCGACTCACGGACCAACAAGTTTTCTCTCCCAAATCAATTGTCCTCCATTCAAAATTACCTCAATCCAGCACCACAAATTTATAGTCCATCACTAGATCCACCATTCTTTATTGGTTACGAGAGAAAATATGTTGAAAGAGATTAGAATAAAGGAGGGAAAGGCAATGACCCGATTCAATTTTCTACCTACTAATATCATCATTTTTCGGCCAAACCAACAAGCCCTACCACTATAGAAATGTTTGTTAGGCCTAAAGCAACCATTCCCCTCTTATAATTATGGAAGAAAATGTGTGAATCATCATCAATTGATCCGAAACCATTTCTCGACCCATTTAACATAACCCGAACAAATATCCTAGATTCGACAAAACCAAACCTCCTAACAATAGGAGAAATGTTCCTCGTGATCCTCTAAATATCTTGGTGGGAAAGATTCTCACCCATGGTCATGGCTAAAATCATAGCTAGAGAAGAAGGGAAATAACAATCATAGTTGAATATTCATCGACTTTGATCTCTCCTCCAATGACAATGGTCGCGACCACCATAGAACAATAGAGGACAACCTCCTCTAACATGTAGATTGATCGATGTACCCGAAGGACGTTAAATAGTGATCAAAATAAATGGCAACAATGTTAGGGGTTCAAGGGGCGGTTTAGTATTTTAACATATAAGGTCATTTTAGTAATTTTTCTTTAGAGACATTTTGGTCATTTTCTAGTAGCATCCCGCAGGCATTTTGGTCACTCTTTAGTGAACATTTAGTTTGGTTCTCTTACCTATTTTTTTATTTATTAATTTATGATGTTATTTTGTAATAATGTTAATTTTATTTTTGTTAGAAAACTTTGAAGTATTTAGGTTGTGAAATTTATTTAGTTGTATGAAGTTGATTTGATTATAATGTTGGACCAATGAGTCTTCTATTTATCGGGGAAAGATGATGGTTTGATATATTTGTTTAATGTTAAAAATGCTTAAAAAATAATAATGACTCAAGTCGAGTCAATTTTATTTAGCATTTCATGTAAATACTTTTAGTTAATTAGTTTGTTTCTTGACATGCAAATCATGTCGGGACTTTAATTCAGATTCGATGCTCAATTAATAAGACTTCTAAATCTTAAGACCTTACATTAATTTAATATGATGCCATAAATAAAAAAAATGATTTTTGATATTGTTTCTCTCACATGTCTCAAAAAAGAACAAAAAAAAAAAGTGTTAGGCAAATTTTACGAGTCTCATATCCATTAGGGACAAATGTTATTAATTAATTGAAATAAGTCACTTTAGTAGTTAGGTTGTTGTCTAACATACCGATTATATCGAGAGTTAAACTGGATCCGATATTGAATTGATAAGACTTTCGACAATGGGGTTCGATGATCGGTTCAATATGATGCCATAAACAAAAATAAAAAATCAATTGGCTTAGGAAATAAAACTTGAAATTTTGACTTAGGAATAATTTTGGCAAATAATAGATTTTTTAGGAGATAAACTTTAGGATTAAACTAGACATGGTACCTTTTATAAGAAAAGGTGCCTCTAGGTGATTGATATCTTCCTAAAGATATAACCAACTCCTTACCAAAAAATTTTTAAAACCAATGTCAATTTTACGTTTACTAGTTCTTTTACTACTATATGGCGACTCCTAAATTGTGATTTAACTCACATCTCTACTAAGTAAATAAACAAAATAAACAATTTTGTATAGAATATTTTTTAAAGTCCCGAAATCAGCAAGATGGTATTGACTATGATGAGACATTTAGTCCAATAGTTAAGCCTCGCAACAATTTAGGTTGATCTTACTTTAATAGTATCTTGTTGGTGGATTATCGGACAATTAGGTGTGCATAATATCTTCTTGAATGGTGACCTATATGAAGTAGAATTTACAACTCAACCCATAGGCATTGTGGATCCTCGGTTCCTTGATTATATATGTAAACTACATAAATCATTATATAGGTCGAAACAATCACCACGAGACTTGGTTCTCATGCCTTCATGGTTTTTTGCTTGCTTTTGGGTTTGTAGTTTCCAAAACGGACTCTTCTTTATTTGTGTATCATGGAAAAGGCATGAGAGCTTTTCTTTTAGCATATGTGGATGTCGTTCTCGTCACTAGTAACAATCATTCCTTTCTGCAATTAGTGATCGTTGCTTCGAATTTTGGTTTTGCAACATAGGATCTTGGGGACGTAAATTTCTTTTTAGGTGTTGGAGTAGTCGAACAAAATAGGGTATTATCTTATCTTAACAAAAATATGTTACTAATATTTTGACCAAGCAAGGGATGCTCAATTGCCGGCCCATGGAAAATCTAATGCCAACCATATCCAAATTGAAGAATGATGACATACCGGCCTTTGATGATCCAACACTTTATCGTTAGGTTGTAGGGCCTCCAATATACCACTTTGACTAGGCCGGACATTGCCTATGCTCGTGAACAAGATTTGCCAATTCAAACATTCTTTATTCATTCATACCTTCTTTATTTAACTCTCTTTATTCTTTGAGATTTTTTGTTTTAAATTTTTTGTTATAACGTTATTAATCAATGATTGATCGATACATGATATTATAAAATAAAAAATCTCTAAGAGTATATGTGACGTGTCAATCACCGATTGATAGCATTATAATATAAAGTTTGAACCAAAAAATCTTAAAAAATAGAAGATTTTAATAAAAAAAAAAAGAAGTCTTAATTGAAAAAATTCAAAAAATATATGATATAAATTTAGAAAAAAAACCTCAATTTTAAACTATAGCACACATCATCAATTCAATTGCAATAGTAGAAGAACCTCCAATGATTTGGTTCCTTTTTATTATTGTTTATGTTATTGGTTATCCCGTAGAATTTGGGTCTTCGATGACGATCGACGACATATGGTTCCACCAATATGAAAATTACAAGTTACCTTTTTTTTACTTATAGACAACGATATGCAAAGAAGTGCAACCAATAATGGAAATCAAATCTTTTTTAAACCTCCTTTCTCTTCCAAGCAAAATAATAAAGTTTTTTCTTTCTATTAATATAATATAATTTAGTCTAAGATAAGTTTTTCAATAATATAATGAAATACACATAACCCACGACGGAAGTAAGTTTTTAGATATTGAGTGGCCATTTTTGGAGGGAATTTTCTTTCTACAATGCCACTTCTTTTTTTTTTTTTTTTTGGTCCAATTCAAGGAAAGGTTGATGGAAAATTTGTCCGCCTTTCTTTCTTAGATTTATTTTCGAATATAATCTGAGAGCAATTATGATACAGATTTGGTTCACCACTTAAGATTACCAACTCGTTAAAATCTGTAAATGCGAGTATGCAAGATGATGCATACATGGAGAACATGCATGGTGAAATGCATGGTAACCTCACGGGAACAATTGGAAGCAGAATTTGTTATAACCAACCTTGCCCACCAAGTGTTTGTTATAATGATTCCGTCACACCTACAACACCGAAAATCTCGGCAGCCCAATCTCTCGCCACCTATCAGCCTAATCCGAGGAACTAGGAGAATTCTTCTACTCGCAAAGGCCAATGATTGGCACACAAGAAGTAGCTATTAGAAATTAGTTATAGATTTTCTCTTTCGTAGGAGTATTCTAGAATGCTTGGATAGTTTGTATATATATATGAAGAAATGCCGAATGTAAAGTATGCTTGAGGAATAAATAAAACCTCCTTCCTTCACTATCTTCTCTCTCAATTTTAACATGGTATCGAGCTTATATTTCTCTACTAAAATCAATCTTCTATAATCATGACCGCGAAGAAAATTCAAGCCCCAATGCAACCATTACAACCAAAATTGATTTCACAAATCCTCTTCATATTCATGCATCGGACACACCAAATCCGGTGTTAGTCCCAAAAGAACTAGAACTTAAAGGCATGGAGAATTATGGTGTGTGGTCTAGAGCTATGAAGATCTCTCTTGAAGTAAAAAAAAAATATGGTTTTGTTGATGGAACCTATGAAAAGCCGAGCCTACATCACCTCTCGTATCCACATTGGATCGGATACAATGCCATAGTCTTTGCTTGGTCGTTGAACACGAGTGTCATAAGAAATTTACAATGCTATGGTCTATTACAAATCTGCAAGCAATGGTGTGGAAGGATCTTAAAGAAAGATTCGATAATATCGGTGGGCCTCAAATATTTGCTATCCATAGAGAAATTTCTCACATAATGCAAGGTACTTTCTCTATATCAACTTATTACTCTAAGCTTCGCAAGCTATGGGATGAATTTGAGACTTTAGTGACATTCCCAACTCGTGATCGCCCAAATTCAAAGCTATACCTAGAACACACACAACACCTCAAAATGCTGTAATTTCTAATTGGTTTGAATGAGAATTATGCCAATGTAAGATCACGGATACTTATGATGATGCCATTACCTACACATACCTAAGCATTTTCCATAGTGAGCGAGTGAAGAATCACAAAGGAATATCTCTAACAATGTTCAAGTCGGTGACTCTCCAAGCAGGTTTCTACTCCAATAATCACATCAAAACAATCAATATGAATAGAAAAGACGTTGTCACTTGTGATTACCGTCACATTCTAGGACACTTAAAGAAGGATTGTTACAAATTGGTGGGGTATCCAAGCACACCTAGACGAGGTTCGGGAAGAGGAGGAAGAAGACCATATGGCCGAGGCAATGGAGGAAGAAGTTATCATGCAAATCAATCTAGTTATGGAGGACTAGAGTGTGGTGATTTGATTTCAAACAAAGAAGATCGGGGAGGTCGGACAATGGGAAATACACCAACCTTTACACAAGAACAATACAACCAAATTATGTAATTACTTAGGACAAACTCGACTCGGAAAGGGATCATCCTCAAATCAAGCTTCAGCTAATGTTGTAGGTATTTTTACTTATTGTGCAAACAGAATGCATGAAGATTTGAGAAGAGATTGGGTGATTGATAGTGGAGCAAATGAGCACATGTCTTGTGAAATAGATGATAATGCATTTATTTCTAACATAGCTTCAAATCATCTAGAAGTCCAATTGCCAAATGGTAAATCGTCCTAAGTAACACGCACAAGCAATATATCTTTATCTTCCATATTCAAACTGAAAAATGTGCTACACATACCAGATTTCAAATTCAACCTACTATCCATTTCAAAATTCACCAAAGATAACCAATGCTTTGTAGCATTTTATCCCGATTTTTGCTTATTTCGGGACCTCAAGATCGGGTTGATAAAGGGGATTGGTAGAATGCACAATGGATTATACTATCTCAAGAAAGAAACACTCTCACATGTTCATTCACCACAAGTTCTCAAGTCTCAACAAGCACACAAACTTTCAAAATTCTTATTCTCATGTCATGTCGGTTTCCAAATTTAGCGATAATGGTGTTCCTCAATCAAGATGTAATGCAATTTCTCGATCAATAAAAAGCAATGTTTAGCACATGAGATTTGGACATGCTAGCAACTTAAGACTTAAATTTCTACCATCATTAAAAGATATATGTAAGCATGAAGAAAAACAATGCTCTATATGCCCACTAGCTAAATTAAGCAGATTACCCTTTCACCAAATACAAACCAAAACCAAACACATCTTTGAACTAATACATCTTGGCATTTGGGGACCATATAGAACACCTACACACAATGGGGCAAGATACTTCCTCACAATAGTAGATGATTATTCAAGAGGGACATGGACATTTCTATTAAACTTTAAAAGTGATGCAAACACCATTATCGGACATTTTTTCCATCTCATCAAAACACAATTCAATAAAACCATCAAAAGAATCGAATCGATAGAGCAAGAGATTTTTTGAATCATGAATGCAAATCATTTTTAGTAGAACAAAGAGTCATTCATGAAAGCACGATATCATATACACCACAACAAAATGGAAGGGTAGAGAGAAAACATAGACACATTCTTAATGTTGCTAGATCACTTATGTTCCAATCAAATGTGCCTATAGAATTTTGGGAAGATTGCATATTGACAGCTACATACTTGATAAATAGAATTCCTACTCCACTCTTGAATTACAAAACTCCTTATGAGATGATTTTTGGCAAAATTCCTAGAATTGATCACCTAAGAGTCTTTGGAACCCTTTTTTATGTTAAAACTTTAAATAACCTTGACAAATTTAGTCCAAGATCAAAGCCTTGTGTATTGTTGGATATCCTTTTGGGCAATCGAGTTATAAAGTTTATGACATAGAATCCAAGAAATTCTCGGTGTCTAAAGACATTCTATTTTATGAGAATATGTTTCCTTTTGAATTAAAGTCAGTAAGTTCAAATCAAAATCCAAATCCATCCAATGATTTTCTATTTGATGAGTTAGTTCCAATCTCAAACCCTCAAATTACATATTCCGATATCACTCTAGTCGGTTCACAAAGCACTCCATTCCAGTACACAAACACAAGATCTTTCATCTTCTCCGCCTAAAGACCAATCACAAGCATAAAGTAACTCTTAAAAGATCAACTAAAATAATCCAACCACCAGTCCGGTCAAGTGACTATGAATGTCCTATAATTCTCGAAACCAACTCGACCAACACTACCTGCACCATCGCCTACCCTATCACCAATTATATCACTTATGACCACTTAACACCATCCTACAAAGCATTTATATCAACCCTTACCAATGTTACGGAACCAACCAGCTATCATGAGGCAAAATTAGACCCTAAATGGGTTGAAGCTATACAAAAAGAAATGCGAGCACTGCTCGTTAAATAAGACTTGGGTTCGGTGCCACTACCAAAGGGAAAGAAACCGATAGGGTGCAAATGGGTATATAAAGTAAAGTGTAATTCAGATGGAAGCATTGAGAGGTACAAAGCAAGGCTGGTTGCTAAGGGGTATACTCAAAAGGAAGGGATTGACTATAAAGAGACTTTTTCACCGAGCTTGCAAAAATGGTGACGAGTGAGGTCTATAGTGGCCTTGACTCGTCGTGAAAGGTCGGAGACTCATGCAAATGGATGTAACCAATGCATTCCTATAAGGAGACTTGCATGCATAAGTTTACATGACAATTCCGAAGGGTTTGAGCTTGAGGGGAGCAGAAAGTATGCAAATTGCTAAAATCACTATATGGGTTAAAACTGGCCAATAGACAATGGAACACCAAATTTTGTGAAGCTATGCTACAAGCTGGATTCAATCAATCATTAAATGATTATTCACTCTTTGTGAAGAAGAATGGTGAGAAAATAGTCATCTTACTTGTATATGTAGATGACATAATCATCACAGAAATGATGAGGAAGAAATAGCGACCTCTAAAGAGTTTCTTGCATAGGAAATTTCATATAAAAGATCTTGGTACTCTAAGATATTTCTTAGGGGTAGAGGTAGCAAGATCTAAAGAAGGAATATGCTTGACTCGGAGGAAATATATTCTAGAGCTACTTGAAGAGACTCGGAATGATGAATGCAAGGCCCCTAGACACCCCTATAGAGCGAGCATTTGAAACTCACTACAGCAGAGTTTGATGAAGGAACCAAGAAGAATATGGAAGACCATGAGATAGAAGACCCTACAAGCTACCAAAGACTCATAGGAAAGCCGATCTATGTAATAATCACCGAGCCGGACATTTCTTACGGTGTTCAACTTCTAAGTCGGTTCATGCATACGCTAAAACATTCACGTTTGGCGACGACTCACGAGTTTTAAGGTACTTAAAAGGAGATCCAAGAGTAGGGTTACTAATGTCCTCTACAAGTAAATTGAAGCTAGAAGTATACCGTGATTCAGATTGGGCATCATGTTGCATGACAAGGAAGTTAGTCTCGGGTTTTCTTATCAAATTGGGAGACTCTACAATATCATGAAAAAGTAAAAAACAGAGTACCATTTCTAGATCATCGACTGAATCGAGTATAGTGGCAATGGCAAATACGAGTATGTGAGGTCATGTGGATAATTAGATTGTTTGCAGATTTGGGGAAGTAAACATGAAGCCGGTAACACTCTTTTGTGACAACAAATCAGCTTTGTTCATAGCAAGCAATCCATTTTTTCACCAAAGGACAAAGCATATAGACCTAGACTCGTTATTTAGTAAGGGAGCAACTAAACAAAGGTGTGATAGTCACACAACATGTTCCTACCGAAGATCAACCAGCAGACTTACTCACAAAGGGATTAGGCAACGAACAACACAAGCATTTACTAAGCAAGTTTGGGATTAGAAACATCTTTACTAATCTCAAACTTGAGGGGGAGTGTTAAAATGTGTAAATGCGAGTATGCAAGATGATGCATACATGGAGAATATGCATGGTGAAATGCATGGTAACCTCACGGGAACAATTGGAAGCGAGAACCGTTATAACCAACCTTGCCCACCAAGTGTTTGTTATAATGATTCCGTCACACCTACAACACCGAAAATCTCAGCGACCAATCTCTCGCCACTTGTCGACTCGATCCGAGGAACTAGGAGAATTCTTCTACTCGCAAAGGCCAATGATTGGCACACAAGAAGTAGCTATTAGAAATTAGTTATAGATTTTCTCTTTCGTAGGAGTATTCTAGAATGCTGGATAGTTTGTATATATATAGGAAGAAATGCCAGAATGTAAAGTATGCTTGAGGAATAAATAAAACCTCCTTCCTTCACTATCTTCTCTCTCAATTTTAACACCAACGAAATCACTACATTTTTATACATAATTAAATTTATCGAAATTAACTGTTATGTATAAATCATATTTATATTATTAATCTTTCCGCATTTAATAGCACATTCATAATTATGAAATAAAATAATTAATAACGCATCAATCACAAATTATATAAGCAAGTTTAATAATAAGTACAAATCCTTCTGATTTGGCCTATAATCTCCTGGAACAGACCAAATCTGTGTAATATGATTAGACATCTTAAACTATAATCATGATGTAACTATCAGCAAAAACTTGAAAGCCAGGACTCGAGAAACCATCAATAAGACAATGAAAAGTGAAGCCAGGAACGATTAGGGTAAAGTCTGTATTAATCGCTAGACTTGATAAATTGCAAACAAAAGACTTTGTTTTTCATAATAAATTAGTGGAATTCTCAGCCAGCTTCTGTCTTAATTGTAAAGATACTTAGAAAACTATTTCTTATCTATTTATCCATTGCCATGAGACTTGACAGAAGCGATCTAACATCTTTTGTTGGTGGGGTTTTTCATAGGCTATCTCAAAATCTATGGACGATCTTTATACAGCAAAGTTTTCATGTTTATGAGTGTATACAGAAGAAATTCTAGATTTTTTTTTTCCCTTCATTCTGGTCTATGGTCGATCTGATTTGTGTGAAAAGATTTAATTTTTAATGGCTCCACCTCTACAATAAAAAAATATTTTCTCATTGGTTTTTTTTTTATAGAGTTGCTCATTGAATTGGTAAAGTTGCTAATTGAATTGAATATATTGATGGTCATTTTATATATTCCTAAATCGATATGTTGCATAACTTTTACGGAATTGAAAAATGGATAAATTCATCAACAACTAATACTTGTGCTATACTTTTAAATTTTACACAATGCATCAAATTAAAACCACATGTTAGTTACTGCCTTTCACATTCACATGGATATGAAAATATATAAGTGTAACCACCAATGAAAAGCAAAACTTTTCTTTACCCTCCCCTAGGTAACCAAAGAATTAAGTTTTTTTTTTTTTTTAAGAAATAGTTAATTTATTTAAGATAATGTTTTCAATTATCTATGGAAATATGCAAAATCAATAACAGAAGCAAGTTTTAGATATTCAGGAGCCTTCCTTCGAGAAAATTTACTTACGTTTTCTCACTATGATATATTTTATCTTAAGTTATGATTTAGGGATGACTATTGGATGGAGTAGCTAGCCTAGAATAGAAAATCCACTTACGTTTGTTTTTAAATTCTAATTAAAAAAAATGTATACTTGATGGACTGGTCAAGAATGCAGATGCTAATTTAGCTTGGATCCCAAAGTCAGATTCATCTAAAGCTGTGGTGACTGTATGTATCATTTTCATATATCATATATTAGGATCGAAAAATGATTGAAGTAGAAGATGCTTTATTTTAAATTCCTATTAAAAAGTAAATGTTAGTGTTACACGATATCTAAGTTGTCATTTCAATTAGAAAAATTGGACTCAAAAAATAAAAACAAACAAACAAATGCTTTTAGTTAAAAGCAGAAGATACACATTTGTTTCAAAAGTTTTCCTCCTTTTTATTTTTAATAACAATAAAAAATGCACATGATATCTACTTGCAAATCTAGCTTTTCATACACCTTTATATTTTTAATACTACACCACAATCTAATAACAAATGTCATGACATCATTCATCACTCTACGAATTAAATACTTTTGATAAATAAAGGTAAAAAATCAACTTAATTGTTTGACTCAGATCAATGCTGCATTTCTGCTATCCTTCACTAGCTATTCTCATTAAAAAGGCATGAAAATAATGGTAACATAGCATATATCTCATATCTCTTTCAACGACATTTTTAATCACAAATAAAGTACTCGATCCATCTCGTTGTTTTGGGGGGGGGGGGGGGGGGGGGGGGGTGGGTGGGGTTGGTGCGGGCCAATTGTCGTCGATATTTAATCAACAATTGAATATTCAATGAAGTATGCAACTTCTCCGATGTGGATCAATTATGAGGATACGCACTATCTATTTCGTGTTATTATATTTCTCAAAGTAGTGATTTGCAAAAATAATTCATTTCGTGGGGGCAAGAGGTGAAGTAAGCGGAAAATGATTGCTAACAGTTGAAAATGGAACAATAATTGTTTTCCCAAATGAAAAACACATACGACTATTTTTGAAATTGACATCGTTATCGATTAATAAATAGTTGCTGATATTCTTACCTAATAGTTGGTATTTTAAGGCTTCAGGGCTTACAAGAAAATCCAAACATGCTAGTCTGATAATTAATAACTAGTTGGTTCTGTATTTTCAGCCCAAAAAAAAATAAAATAAAATAAAGAAGAACATGTGAGAAAAAAAAAAAGTTGGGTTTAAAAAAATACTTGGTTATATACGATGTTTCATAAAAACTGGTTCAAAAAAAATATTAGTAATATGACAAAAATTTAAATTCGATTAAGAGTGATCATTCACCTTTTTTTTTTTGTTCAATTTTATTTTTTTTCGGTTAACCGAATTAACTAAAACAAAATTTGAAACCGAACTGAATTGAGGTTCGATTTTTGGGTTAAAAAAACTGAATTTTTCAGTTTATTTTTTTTATTTTTAGTTAAAAATCAGTTTTTTTTTACATCTTTTCTTTTGAATTTTCTCGTAGACCAAGCTGAAAAATCACTTTTTTGTATTTTTTTTTCAATTTTCAAGAAATGCTAATAACTTGAATTGAAGTTTTAGCGAAAAAATTCAAAAAAAAATGCCATAGCCACGATTTAGGCGATCTCCTGTCTACAAAAAATTTAAATATAATAGCTTAAATAGTGCTCATCTATAACTAATTTAATACTAAAAAGTTTGTAATCCAGGTGATAATGGTCTCTTGCAAGAGGTCACGGAGTTCAAAAAGTCTTGGGCGTGTGCATGTGTTAAAAAAATAATTTGATTTTCGATAGAAACCGAATTTAAAAAAGAAAAGAATCAAACTGAAATAATTTCAGTTTTATTTTGTTTTTATCTTCAAATTTTTTTGTATAAAACCAAACTAAAATTGTCGCTACCCAACGTCGGACGAGACTCCTCGAAAATATCTAAAATTAGATTGAATATTTACAAGTTTATTTACGGTGTTTAGAATCACCACCTAGTATTTAAAGAACTAGGAACTTAAAACGGATCATCGGTTCGGAGATTCTATGGTAAGGAGTTGGTTACGCTTTTGAGAAGATATCGATCACCCAAAAGTGCCCTTTTTGAAAAAAGGTACCACGTCCGGTTTAGCTCTAAATTTATCTCCTAAAATATTTTATTTACGTCAAATTATTTTCTGATTTTTTAAAATCCTATTTTTTAAACAAATTAAATTTTTTAGTTTTGGGCGTGGCATCATATTGAAACGATCGTTGGTCCCTTTCGTTGGATGACACGTCGATTCAAACATCGGATCCACTAAAATCCTTGACACAACCGACGTGTCGGAGGACATCTTAAAAGGTGATTTTTAGTGACATCAACCCCTATCAAATAGGAGGCTTCGTCGAAAATTTTGAATTTTCTTTTTTGTGACGTCGATCCCTATTAGATAGGAGATTTCATCAATGTTATTTATTTATGATTATGTTTTTTTTTATGGTGTCGGTCCCTACCAAGTAGGAGGCTTCGTCGAAATTTTTAAGCATTTTTTTATGACGTCGGTCCCTATCACATAGGAGACTTCGTTAAGATTTTTTTTATTTTTTTCTAGCAATAGATATTAAAGAAAAGAAAATAAAAAAATTGAAATAACAATTCTAAATTAATATGAAAAAAATGACAATGAATAAAAATAAACAGTTAAAAAAAAATAAATGAATAATAAAAGAAAAGGAAAGAAAAAAAATCATCATATACCTAAATCATTAACCCACCACTTTTACTCTTTTTTTTTTTTTTTGTGATGGTAGATGACATGAAATTTGCTTATTCAATTGAACTAAAACCTAAGATCTAAACTAGAATAAAAAATAACAACAATTTAAGTGACTAATTAAAGGGTTGGTAGAAGCAAAAATACAAAAAATAGAGACCGACAAAATTTAAATAAAACTCGGGCAAACTTGTGGCTTGGGTGAAGATGTTGAAATTTCTTCATAACTTTGATGAATGTGGATGTTTGGGTAGTACTCAAGATTCAGAAATTAAGCCTTGTAGAAGTCGGGGATAACGGGAAACAATCTTAGCCGACGAACACACCAAGACAACGAAGAACATAAACCAAAAAAAAAAAATGCAAGTGACTAAAAAATAAAAAAAATTAAGCCTTTTTCTTTTGATTTTCAATCCCTCTTAACCCCGAATCCTTCCTCCCTCCTCTCTTGTTTTTTTTCTTCCCCGGCCAATTGGAATTCGAAAACTTTTTATAAGCCGAAACCTCCTACAATTTCTCTCAAAATCAATTCAAATTTTAATTGTCAAATCTTAATTTTGAGATTTGATTCCTAAAAATAAGGAGCTTCCAATTTAAAAAGATTTTGAATGATTTTAGGGAGGTTTAATATTTTTTTTCTTTTTTTTTTCCTTTTTCCTTTTTTGTTTTTTGTTTTTTTGTTTTTTTTTTCCTTTAAAGGAACCCAAAATTGGGTTATGACGAGTTGCCCCCTCTTTACAATGCTTACGATGCAAATCTTAGCTGAAGTGTGAACTTCGGAATAGATTTGTTTAGTGAGCTTGTATAGAAATTCTTTCTCTGTTTTTTTTTTTTTGAAAAAATAAATGTACAGATTCATGAAAAATTAAGTACAAAGTACATGAAAAATAAAAGATGCAATACATGGCCTTGTTGTAAAGGGCGACCTACCCTAAAAGTTAAACGTGCAAATGCATGGTCTTGTTGTAAAGGGCAGACCTACCCTAGAAATTAAATATGCGATGCATGACCTTATTATAAAGAGCAACCTACCCTAAAAATCAAACATGAAGTGCGTGGCCTTGTTGTAAAGGGCAGCCTACCTAAGAAATTAAACATGCAATGCGTGGCCTTGTTATAAAGGGCAACCTATCCCGAAAATTAGATATGCAATGGTCTATTGTGAGGCGACCCTACCCGAAAGAATGATCTATTATTAGGCGATCCTGCCCGAAAGAATGGTCTATTGTGAGGTGACCCTACCTAATAGATGATCTATTATTAGGTGATCCTGCTCGAAAGAATGGTATATTGAGAGGCGACTCTACCTATACAAATGATCTATTATTAGGCGATCCCGCCTGAAAGAATGGTCTATTGAGAGGCGATCCTACCTAAGTAAATGATATATTATTAGGCGATCATGCCCGAAAGAATGGTCAATTGAGAGGCGATCCTACCTTAATAAATGATCTATTATTAGGCGATCTTGCCCGAAAGAATGATCAATTGAGAGGCGACCCTACCCGAATGAATGATCTATTATTAGGCGATCTTGCTTGAGTGAATGATCTATTATTAGATGATTTTGCTCGAAAGAATGATCTATTGTGAGGTGACCCTACCTAAGTGAATGATTTATCATTAGGCGATCCTGCCTAAAAGAATGATTTATTGTGAGGTGACCCTACCTAAGTGAATGATCTATTATTAGGTGATCCCGCTTGAAAGAATGGTCTATTGTGAGGTGACCCTACCTAACGGATGATCTATTATTAGGCGATCCTGTCCGAAAGAATAGCCTATTGTGAGGTGACCCTACCTAAGTGAATGATCTATTATTAGGCGATCCTACCTGGAAGAATTGTATAGGAAAATGTGACCTCCTTTTTTGAATTTTGAGTTTGATTGAATGTTTTGTTTTTTTTTTTTTTGTTTGAGTTGAAATTGACAACAATCTTACTCGAGAGGAACATAGACCGCCTCGCTTTGTCGGTACTCAATCCCTACTTTACCTCATTTTGGAAATCTGTGTCTGGATTGTATCTCGCGATATCGTCAAAATTTCCTTACTCTCAAGGCTTGGAACACTATTCATAGTGAACTTGAGTCTTCTCTCTCTCTCTCTCTTTAACCAATTGGTCTTTGCTGGAAAGTGATAAACCACCACATGTTTTAATCTATCCTTGTAAAATCATACTCGATTGCTTTAACCGCTTGACAAATTTTGACCGAGTCATTATCCTCCCTTAAGGCTGATCTTTGCCCTCCGGCTTGATCGCTTTGATTGCTTTGATTTGAGCATAAAAATGTACTATTTTGACCTCTATTCCTCTAGTTAGCATAGCATAGTGATGCCATTGTCCGATAAATTATTGAACTCAATTAGCGTTTCTAGACTCTTGATCTTGCCCCCAAGTATTCTCAATGAAATGTCATTCGGTTGGGCTACAAAATGCCCTCAAGTGTAGGTTGAGACCGGACACTTATCATTTTCTTGACATAATCACCGCTTGTGTTCGAATGCTTGTTTCTTAATGCTTGCATCACAATTTGTAAACTAATCTTAAAATTCTTGTCATCTTTTTAAAAAGATCATAAACATTTGGCTCTTATGGATTGAGTCGTATATTTGAATGATTCTCTTAAAACAATTCAGATTATTTGAATGAAATGTAGAGATGTTCTAATGAAAGTACTTTCATTCATGAAGATATTTAAATTTATTGATCAAAAATTAAATCATGACATTCAAATGCTATGATGCAATTTCTTCAAGAAAGTTAGGCTAAGCAAGCAAAAAAGTGTTTGGGTCATGCAAAGTTTGCATAAAAGTTGTCATTTAAGGAATTTGAAGGTAATTAATCCAAGATAAGTTCATTTTGGGTAAATGAAAAAGTTTTGAGTAGAAAGTATTTGGAAAAATAAGTGGTTTTGAAGGATAATTTTGCCCCCAATATGTGTTAATGAAGACTCATGATTAAATGACGGACAACATACCGACTCATCATATTTTCTTTTCCTCAATCATTTTTTTAGATTAGAATCCAACAACCTAGGTAAATTTTCTTTGATTAGAAAGGACTTGCAAAAACACATAATGCGAGCTATGGCATTGGGTTTATAAAAGAATGATATAAAGGCTCAAAAAGTGTTTAAAGGTTTTTTGACATAGAATCACTTTGTTGTCCATGAAAATCTCTTTAGGTCGCGTCGCTTGGACTTCATCACTTTAGCCATTAGTTGGGCTACTATGTCCTTGAGAAACGTTTTTTAGGCTTGCCACCTGGATTTTGTCATTTTGGTCGTTGACTTTGTTTTCTAGCCTCAACTCTCTTTGTCTCGTTTGTTGAATTTTGACTCCCATATTGACTTATGATTTTTATGTTTGGGAAGTTTTTTTTTATCTCTCCTCTTTTTCTTTTTCCTCTTAAGATAATTGGTGGCATTCTTCCGATAGAAGTTTTTGAGATTTTCATCAACCCTTCATGGACTATACACTTTACCCCCGATGTAAGGGGTGATCCCGATTCGAGTTATTATGAAGAAAATCATCATGCTCAAAGTGGGACGACGAAGGATAACATTTATGTGAGACATATGAAAGATGGCCTTTCCTCATCTCAAAGACTCGATTCACCTATGTCGTTACACACTAATCAATGATAATTAATTTAGAGAAAATGATGAGTGCTATCATGAGTAGAAGATATACTATTCATCACTATTTAAGGCACCAATCATTGAGTCTTTCCTTTGGGCTTCACTATGTTCTTTTAGGCAATAATTTTCCTTCAAAGGTTAAGTTTGAAAAAGGATAAAGGATTTATTTTTTTTCTTAACAAAATGAATGATTTCGCTCATTACTTTACGCTCGGAAAGGCTATCGAAGGATATATCTTTGAAGAACTTATCTCTAGCATATATCTCGTCACGTTTTGAAATTTGATCATTTTTTGTAAAAATTTCTTTGAATGAATTTTCCATCATGCTTCCTTAATAGAGAAAGATGCTAATGCTAAGTAATACTTTCAAATGAACATCTCTTGATTTCAAATCGGATAATGTCAATTTGTAAAAGAAAACTTAAGCATTCTTTCATTCAAATATACGTCTTAACTCATGCATAACCAAAAATTCAAAACATAGTTTTCAAAAAATGACAAAATTAAAACATGACATTCACGGACCAACGAGCATGCATCATCACCATATCTTTCGGGCTCACACCATCTCTTCATTCCATGTGTTGGTAGTTGTATGGCTTGGCAGTTGATCCATGCTCCCATCTCGAGTGTTTGAAAAGCTATCAAGGTTGATCCATCCTTTCCTAATCAAAGCCAAAGCCTCTTCTTGAAAGTAAGATAATTATCGATATTGTGTCCGAGTAGCATCGAATGATATTCGTAACGTTTATTTTGTTGGTACCATACGGGATAAGGAGGGAGCTTTGGTTTGGTGGGAATTAGGGTAATCAATCCGAGTGCTCACTAGATGTTCAAACATCTCACTCAATGAGATAGGTAAGGGTGGTAATTGCTTGAGTTCTTTTTTGTAGTCTTCGTTGTGAGTTGGTGGATTTTAAAAATGTATAGTAGCTTGAGGGAATTGGTTTACTTGGTAAGTTTGATAAGGTATGTAAGATGGGTTCGATTGATTTGATGGGTATGCTTGGTTCGTGGTGTTTGTTGGGCTAGGGCTATAGTGGGTGAATGAAGATCTTTGGTTGTAACTATCATGGTTTTTATGCTTTCTTTGGTTACTCCCTCAATTTTTTGATGGATAAGATCCAGTCTCAACTCGATGTATCTCCTCATCCGTTCTCTTGTTACCATCGCCTCCTTTCTTTTCGAGCTATCGAAAACCTTTTCAACTTTAATTGCTTGCTCCACCCTTTCAACTATAATAACAATTTCAGTAAAGTTGGTTAAGGCATTTCCAATCGGATATTCAAAGTATGGTGTTTTGAATGTCTTTGAGAAAATCGAGATCAATTCGGATTCGAGCAACGATGGATGAATCCGAGCGACCACCTCGTGCCACCTTTGCGCATACTCTTTAACTCGTTTCTCTTAGCCCCTTCTCCATTCCTTGGAGATCCGATCTATTCGGTGCTACCTCTATGTTGAACTTATACTATTTCAGAAAAGCATCAACTAAATCCTTCCACCTTCGGATCTTCGATCCCTCTAACCTCATGTACCGACTCAAAGTTGAACCTCCCGGGCTCTCATGAAAGAAATGGATTAACGACTTTTTATCATGAACCACTTTTGCTATTTTGCTACAAGTAAACCCTCGAGTGAGTAATGAGACACTGGATTCTAGTGTACTTGGGAAAATCTAGCACCTTGAACTTTCTTAGAATCACTACATCGGGTACCAAAAACATTTCGGAGGCCCTAATAGGATTGTAGGTGTCCTTTCCCTCCATTGCTCTTAAGCGTTCTTCTAATACCATGAGTTTATCCGTATTTGGGCCTTCAACCGCCCTAGGCCCTTAAGCTTTCTCTTCCGTAGGATCCGTTGGAGCCATTTGTGGGACTCTTGGGTCCATGGGGTAAGCAAATGTTCCGAGTAGGGTGTAAACCTTCGGCTCGAAAAGTTGCATGATTGGAAGACCACGATTGATGAGGTGATGGGATAGCTTGCTATACTTTAGGTTGTCCTTGATTCAAGCTACCTCCCCTCTTAATGCTTGCTCTAATAGGGATGTCATCCGAGCCACACTCTCTTTCAATGAGTCAAATTCTTACCGGCTAATTGGCTCTTGTCGCGGTCTTTCCTCATTCTTCATTTGACGAGCTCGAAGTCGAGTGTTGTAGACGAGCGGAGTGGATTGAGTGGAGTGGCCTATGTTTACTTCACTGGTAATACAAAAGAAATATATACAAATAAATACTTAATGCAAATGCATGATTTTGAACTGGGTTGGATACCTTTTCTTTATTTTGTTGCTTGTTAAATCATGACGGAATCCTGTCGAGGATGGGTTAGACCAAGCTAGTACTCGTCGAGGGTAAAATTACCCCACACATACTTGGGCGATTAGGGAGATATGTATGCCCCCCAATTTCAATCGTGACTTGATTTTAGAATGATGAAGCCACTCTTATTATAAGCACACAAAGGGCGAAAACCTTCTCTCTTTTTTTTCGCACTCGACACAAAATTTAGAGCGGACAATCTCCTTCATCATTTCGAGCTCGCTCAAATTTGGTCTAAAATCCTCGACCTTATCTCCGACTTCTTCGATCATGATTTAATACAAAGGACAACCTTCACCGAAAATTATAAAAATACCCTTGGGATACCAAGGGTCAATATTGACATCATTTGACAATTATTCGTGTCTTAATTAGGTCGGCCCTAATAGACAAGATCTAGCTTTTCTATGGTTGGGCAAAGCATGACTAGTCCTAAAGATTTTTCAAGCCTCTAGATCGCCTAAATTACTAGTGGGGTAATTCAGCCTCTAGCCTTATACGTTAGGAGGTAGGGGAATGTCATTCCATCATTTCCAATGTATAGGGCGAGTTTCGATCTAAACGAGAGTTTAGAAGAGCATCGATAGACTTTCATCATACTCGCCTCCAAATCACCCTATCTAAATCCTATTAGGGTTCAGCTCGGGTCTAGAGCTTTTAGAGGTTTCCTTCGTGGTGTGTGCAACGGTTAAAAGAAAAGGACTACAACCCAATTCAAAAATAAACATGCAAAAAAAAATTTAAATATATACACAAATAAACAAAAAAAAATCAGAAAATAAAATGACTAAAATAAACATAGGAGATAAATTAAAAACTAAACCTATGGCCTAACTCTAGTCCCCGAGTGGAGTCGTCATTCCGTCGCTACCCGACGTCGGACGGGACTCCTCGAAAATATCTAAAATTAGATTGAATATTTACAAGTTTATTTATTGTGTTTGGAGTTGCCACCTAGTATTGAAAGAATTAGGAACCTAAAACGGACACTCGGTTCGGAGATTCTATAGTAAGGAGTTGGTTACGCTTTTGGAAAGATATCGATCACCCAAAAGCGCCCTTTTCGAAAAAAGGTACCACGTCCGGTTTAGCTCTAAATTTTTCTCCTAAAATATTTTATTTATGTCAAATTATTTTCTGATTTTTAAACTCCCATTTTTTAAACAAATTGAATTTTTTTAGTTTTGGGCGTGGCATCATATTGAAACGATTGTCGGTCCCCTTTCGTTGGGTGACATGTCAATTCAAACATCGGATCCACTAAAAGTCTTGACACAACCGGCGTGTCGGAGGGCATCTTAAAAGGTGATTTTTGGTGACGTCGCCTCTATCAAATAGAAGGTTTCGTCGAAAATTTTGAATTTTCTTTTTTGTGACGTCGATCCTTATTAGATAGGAGATTTCGTCAATGTTATTTATTTATGATTATGTTATTATTATTATTATTTTGTGGCGTCGGTGCCTACCAAGTAGGAGGCTTCGCCGAAAATTTTAAGCATTTTTTTTATGACGTCACTCCTTATCGGATAGGAGACTTCGTTAAGATTTTTTTTATTTTTTTCTAGCAATAGATATTAAAGAAATGAAAATAAAAAAATTGAAATAACAATTCTAAATTAATATTAAAAAAACGACAATGAATAAAAATAAACAGCTAAAAAAAATAAATGAATAATAAAAGAAAAGGAAAGAAAAAAAAATCATCATATACCTAAACCATTAACCCACCACTTTTACTCTTCTTCTTTTTTTTTTTTTTTTTTTTTTTTTGTAATGCTAGATGACATGAAATTCGCATGTTCAATTGAACTAATGCCTAAGATCTAAACTAGAATACAAATTAACAACAATTCAAGTGACTAATTAAAGGGTTGGTAGAAGCAAAAATACAAAAAATAGAGACGGACAAAATTTAAATCAAACCCGGGCAAACTTGTGGCTTGGGTGAAGATGTTGAAATTTCTTAATGACTTTGATGAATGTGGATGTTTGGGTAATACTCAAGATTCAGGAATTAAGCCTTGTAGAAGTCGGGGATAACAAGAAACAATCTTAGTCGATGAACACACCAAGACAAGCGAAGAACATAAACCCAAAAAAAAAAAAAAAATGCAATGACTGAAAAATAAAAAAAATTAAGCCTTTTGCTTTTGATTTTCAATCCCTCTCAACCCGAATCCTTCCTCCCTCCTCTCTTGTTTTTTTTTCTTCCCCGGTAAATTGGAATTTGAAAGCTTTTTATAGGCCAAAACCTTCTACAATTTCTCCCAAAATCAATTCAAATTTTAATTGTCAAATCTTAATTTTGAGATTTGATTCCTAAAAATAAGGAGCTTCCAATTTAAAAAGATTTGTGAAAGATTTTGAATGATTTTAGGGAGGTTTAATATTTTTTTTTCCTTTTTTGTTTTGTTTTGTTTTTTTTGTTTTTTTTGTTTTTTTTCCTTTAAAGGAACCCAAAATTGGATTATGACAAAAATTACTAATTTGATTTGGTTTTTTAATTTTAACCAAATAATGCTCACCTCTAGGTTTGATGTTTACAAAACCTAAAAGAAAGGATAAGGATTTGTTCATTTGATACACAAAAAACGAAGGAAAAAAGAAGAAGAAGTAAAGAGCATATATTTTCTCTCACTTTAAGACCACGAGTGGGATTGAGTTGATTTTAACCAAAATTTATGTCCAATCCAACTTTCTAAATTAATAAATTTGGCAACCCAAAAAAACGGAGAAAGTTTTTTTCAGCTGAAAAAAGGGATAGCCAGTAATTACAAGCAGATGGGAGAGACAAATATTAACTAAAATTGAAGCTCTAGCATGTAAACCGAGAGCAATATATTGGTAAAGAATGGAAAATTGAGAAAAGAAAATGAAAGATGGTTTATTTTGTAAGGCTGGAGTTTAAAAATTAAGAGAGACAGAGAATTAAGCCTAGCTATATTGGTAGAAAACCTGTAATCTAAAATTATGCGGACAGGTCTGGTCAATTTTCCGCTATTATCACTCTCCGTTATCCTTTATTTTCTTCTCTTATATTCTCCTTCTATTTCCTTCTAGTTGGCAATATTTTTTTATTTTTTACCATTGAAATAGTTTGATTTATTGTAAGGTTTATTTTTTTCTTATTTAGATATTATTGTGAATGGATCAATTTTCCGACACAAGAACAGGTGGGAACGGCAGCTTGAGGAAAAAATATCCTCTCTCTCTGTAATTGGAAAAAAAAAAAAAAAAAAAACATAACTTCAATGTGAGTTGATCTAAAATAAAATTAAACATGGTTTTGTTGATTTTTTCTACTTTTACATCACACACAATATTACTCAATATGTATCTTAAACTGAAACTTATGATATGAACTTTTAATTAGCGTAAATAAAAATAATTTACAATTAATAGATATTAAATAATTATGATTCGAAATTGGAAGTTAAAATTTTCTCTCAAATTCTCTCTTTTCAACTTGATATCTATGTTTTAATTTTTCTCTTTTTGATCTGTATGTGACAGGCGAGATCCAACTTATGTGATAATTTTTAGTAAATGACAAAATATTATCTTGTATTCTCTCGTTTCAACTTGATATCTATGTCTTAATTTTTCTCTTTTTTGATCTGTATATGTAGCAAGAGAGATCCAATTTATGTGTTAATTTTTTAGTAAATAACAAAACATTATTGGTTAACGTCAAAAAACCATGCTAAGCTAGTAAGTTAGGTGTTGAGAAGGATTTTATATTACTTTCTAACATTATTTTTCAAATAAAAACTCTTTAAATTTAAAAATTCCTATTAAGCTAATAGGTTATGTGTCAGAAATGATTATATATTATTTTTTAACATTTTCCTCTAATACAATTTCTTAAACTTGCATAGACCTACACTACTTTGTGCTATTATATTGTTAATAAGAATGGAGACACTACATTGTAAGAATATGGGAGGTTAGATTCCAACACATGAGCTTTATGTCATCAAAGTTCCGATACTATGTTAAATAATCATTTTAACCCGGAAGCTTAAACTCGTTAGATGAGGTTCAATGAATAATTTTATATTATTCTCTAACATAATCCTTCAATTTAAAATATTTTGGATTGAAACTTGTATAAGCCCACTACTACTTTATGCTAAATTATTAAATTTTAATTAGAAAAGAAAATGAGAGTACTAAGATTTGAATTTGTGACCCTTTGATTATCAAGGTTCGAATACTATATCAAAAAATCATCTTAATAAAAAAGTTTAAACTATTGAGTGAGGTTTTAAGATATAATTTATATTTTAACTACCCAATATTTAAGGGACTTTCAAAAAATTTCTAAATTAAGAATAAATTTTGTTTTGTTAATGTAATAGGGATGTGAGTTAAATCACATTTTAGAGTCGCAACCTAATATTAAAGGAATTATGAAACTAAAAATTGACATTTGTTCGGAGATTTTAAAGTAAAGAGGTGCTTATGCTTTTAGGAAAATATTTTGTTAATGTAATAGGGATGTGAGTTAAACCACATTTCACTAATCCTTTTAATTATGAAAAGTGCTCCGAAAAAAGCTCTCTCTCTTTCTCATTCATTTCTAATTAATCTTTTTTTTTTAATCGGTGTTAATCCAGATCCACATTTATTGTAAGTTTCATTAATAAAATATATTAATCTTTATTTTAAATAAATATCTTTAGTTGCATGACTTAGATGTTTTTATTTCTTGAAATAGTTATTTGATTGATAGGATTTGATATGATACTTATGAAATTATTCAATCAATTTTTATTTTCTAGTCATTAAGATTTTAAATTAATTCAAATAAATGACAAGCATATAACATTTGAATTTTTCAAAAGTTTAAATAATCTATTATAATTTTTTAAATAAATATTTTATAGGTGGATATTTTTAGGAAACACAAAAAAAATTCTTCATAAGGAAAAAAATGCTGTAGGACGAAAAACTTTTTCTTGAAGATATTAAATTTGGTGATAGGTAAGGTAATAATAAAAATATGTAAAATTGCAATGTCCTAATCACAAAAGGAAGCAATATTAACTGTTTTTTTAATATAAATTTAATACCAATATATAATATATTCATTTGTGTAAAATCTAATTATCATCATGTGTGAAAAATATTATTAGGGTTATCTTGGTCCGTGTAAGTAACAAAAGTAGATTATAAAATTGGATTAACAAATTATGGAGTGAAAATTACACCATCTTTGTTTCTATTATATGAATTTTCTTTCCATAAAGCTATTTTTTTCTCACGAACATTATGTAAAGTTCCCACAAGTGTTAATTTTTTTTTTTTTTTTTTGCACTAAGAGTGTCTTCGGATCGGTGTTCATGCACTTCAAGACTAATCCTTTTTTTTTGATGTGTTTAAGAGATACTCTCCAACACATGACTTCGAATATTTTAAGAATAAATTTTTAGGAGTGCTCACCATAAAGATGGAATTTTAAGCCTCACTTATAAGTCAACACTTGTTTATCAATTGGCTACCACCTTGTGATTAGTTTTTTTTTTTTTTAATATATTAAAAATTCTTTTGATCTCTGTCAATTAAGTTTAGTGACACAAAAAGTACATGTGGTATTCATTCTACTGAACATGTTTAATAACACGAGTCAAATATCTACCTTTTAGGATCACAGCAATACCCTGGGCATCAAACAAATTTATTTACAAAAAGAGAAAACTAAATACCATTTTAATTCATTTGACACACTGTAATTCATATATAGCTAAACTTTAGTACACAACGTAGATTAAAAACCACAATATCATGAATGTTCGAACGTAATCATAAGAAGAAAGAACAAGGAAAAAGAAGAGAGAGAGAGAGAGAGAGACCAAATAATAGCTTATCAAGAATAAAGCTCAATGAGAGCTCTTGTGCCTAGCACAGGGTGTATCTTATAGTTGACGAAACCAGCATCAAAGAAGAGCTTAGCCCACTCCTTTTCATTTCTCTCCAGACCACCAACAACCATCATCATTTCTAGATCGATAAACAGTTGCGTTTCAATTGACTCCGCGTCTCCATTCTGGTTTCCTCTCACTATCTCTATGATTATCACCTTCCCAGCTTCCTGCTGTCCCTTACCCCTGGTAATTGCATGTTTGCATTGCTTAAGTATTTTCACGCAGTCTTCATCTCTCCAGTCATGCAGTATCCACTATTTGTCATTTCCATAAGAATTCAGATACATAGCTAGTAAGAATTTGCCCCTTCCAATCTAAAGACGTAGACGTTAAAAACTGGGCTATCTTACCTACCTATATATGCACCACTTTTTATTTTTTCGTAATAAAATAGAGCTTTTGGTAATACGTTAGGGATGAAAATGAATATACCAAAAATTATATATACATACATACATATATATACATACATACATACATACATACATACATACATATATATATATATATATGTATATATATATATATATATATATATAATTTTCATATCTTGCTAATCTGTACAAGGAAACTGCTGAAACTTACCTTCAGTAAAATTGCGTCTGCAGAAGGAACTGCCTTAAACATATCCCCTCCTACATACTTTAAGTTTTTGCTGCCTTGCAAGTCAGAAACCACATGGGGGAGATCAAACACAGTGCAGTCCATATGGGGAAATGCTTCAGAAATGGCCTTGCCCATAGCTCCTGAGCCTCCCCCAACATCCACCAAAGAATTCAGCCCATCAAAGATGCCTTTACATTTACTCATAACCACCTTACTAGCCAGTATGCTATCACTAGCCATGCCATCATTAAAGAGCTTGTTGAATCTTGGATGTTGGCCAGCATATTCCCAAAGTGTCTTTTCATGGGCAACACTAAATGCGGTGACTTCATTATTTTGGAACCAAGTGCTCAAGCAATCATGTGGTTTTGTTATAATTGGATCAAGCAACAGAAGTAACATAGGTCTCATACTCAAGGGGTTATCCTTGAGGAGAAGACGAGTGGATTGGGTAAGGGAATAGGCTTCTTGGTTGTGAATATGATTAAGATTTTGGAGGGAAAAGAAACCAAAGTGAACGAGAATACGCATAAGCCGATAGACATATTGAATTTTTGATGGGTGGATTGGTAGTTCAGAAACAAGCTCAGAGAGGGTCATGGGTTTGCCATGTTTATGGATGACATCTGGTATGCCTAGTTGAACTGCGCATTTCAGACTCATGGAATTTATGAAGTTGAATATATGATTCCATATATGAGTTTGAGCTTGAAGTAGCTCACTTGCACTTTCCTCATTAATCAACTCCATTTATTTTAAGTATAGTATGCTTGTGCTGTAATACCTCAAAAGACTAGTACCTATCCATATATATAGCAGTCGAACTTACTACGTAGACCCTCGGAGATGACTTAATTTCTTAACTCCATTATTAATTAAATATCCATTTTTTTCAGAAACAGTTTCACTATCGTAATCACACGATTTGAGAGGTTAAAAACACAGTGGAGATCACTTATAAAATAATATTCAATCAGAAGGTGGCATGATTCATGCGAGGGGGCAACAAGTAGGATGTCTCACTGCACAAAGAAAGATATGTTTGTCCAGGGACTTGAAACGGGATTTGGTTATATATTGAAACTGTGAAGGACAAAGCATATGAACGTTTTTGTTTCTTACTTAAAAATATATCTATTGAGTTAACGAGATATTTTCATCAAATTATATTACATGTTGAGCTTGTGACCATTAATTTTAATGAAAATAATCGATAGAAAGATATATTAGAAAATAGTTACAGTATAAAAGTTACAGTTAATTAATTTTCAATAGAAATATATGATTAATAAATTATGTGCAATAATATGTTTTCCCCTAAATTAAAAATATTAAGCCCAAATTAATGGTGGATTCAAGTTTAAAGGAATTTTTCATATTTGAATTTTGTATTCTTTAAAAAAATAATTAATTGAGACCTGTTTATTTTTTTAGCTTGATTGAGACCTTTTGTTAAGACATGGTTCTTGTGCAATAACAACCACGACTTCTTCTCCTTCAACAATAGCAGCAACCATGACTGCTCCTAATAATTATCATCACATGAAGTTGTTATCTCCAAATAATGTTAGTAAGCTAGATAGGAATTATAACTCTTATAAGTAGTTGTTGTTAGTTAGGTTGTCTTGTAAATCTCTAGACTAATATCCTTTACATACTTGTAACTCTATAAAAGGAAGAGTCAAAACTTGAATATACAATTAAAAGACATTATTCATTCATACCTTCTTAGTTTAACTTGGTATCAAAGCCTATTACGCATTATTGACGTCTTTTTTTCCCCCTCATTCATATGTTGCCTCTTTTTTTTATCGGTACTAGATGGCCTCTTCTAGCCATATCGTTAAGTTGTGGAGGTTGATGTTGATAGGACTTATAGTCTAGGGTGCTATGCACAAGGCGATCTTGAAAGGTCTACAAAATATTTAGCTACATGTATAAACCCGTTAGGCCTTTTTTGTTATAACCTTAGTTGTCTATACTATAAATAGAAGTAACATCTCTTGTATTTATTAGCAGTCACTTGATAAAACCTTAATAAGAAATTCTAATTTAGTCATGGAGTAGACATAATTGCCAAACCACTTAGATCTTTGTGTTGTGCAATTGTTTTTGTCTTCCTAATCTATTTTCTTTCATGATTCATTTCCTAATGCATACCTCATCTCCCATTATTACTACCATAACACAAAACGCAGCCCATCCCACACCACTAAGTCAACTCAATAACTCTCATCACTTTCTCTCTCTTAAACTCACCTAAACCAATTTTTTTTTTTTTTTTATGTGGCATGTCTAGATAAAGCCATTTCTTTGAGGCCAAGGCCTCTTTGGCTTCATTGATAGTTCCAACCCATGACTTCTAAGCCACTTTGTTACTATAGATTTTGAAGTCCTATAGGTAAATCCCTCTCACCTAGCTTGAATCCAACAAGATCCACTACTTATGAGCACAATCATCTCTTCCCTCTCCACTAATGTGCTTCCAATGATCATTAATTACACCATTTCTTAAAGAGTTTGGTCTATGTTTGAGAGTGCCCTTGCCTCTCCTTCTAGCATCCAAATCATATTATTACACCTTATCTTGTAAAAGCTCTACCAAGAGTGGAATGAATCAATCTCTTAGTTTTTGGATCATGCTAAATCTCATAATGATGAACTCATTGCGGTAGGCCGACCTCATTCTCACATTGATTTCAATCTATATATGTTCAAAGGACTCTTTGGAGACTTTAAAGATATACTCACCATTTTTGCCAAGAGAGTTGAGTAGGTAACTTTTATTGATCTTCATAGCTTTTTTATTAGCCATAATTTTTAAATCGGATTCTTCATGAAGCTAGATTGAGAGATGCCAAGCCTTGCAAAAGCTCAAACACACTACATAAAGATTATTAAACACAAGTTTTGACTCTATTCATATAGAGCTAAAATGGATAGTAAGTTAGGAAATTTGTTTGGCTATGAGTGAGGTTGGAATTGATCTTAGGTGTGAGTAGGACTTTTGGGTATAAATAGGGGTATAATTATGGTTTTCAAGGACAAAAAAGGATTGAGACACAATAGGGAGGAATACGTGACAATAGGAAGGAACAGTAGAGGGGAACAATTAAAAGAAAAGAGGAGGAACAATTGAGACAATAAGAGCAACTAAAAGAAACAAAGGTGTAGAAAAATAACTAAAAAATTAAGGTGTCTACTAGGTTCTAAAAAGGGGGAAATTAGGGTTTCAATTGGTTTTGAAGAGGAAAAAGGATTTTTAGACTTTAAGTGTTCTGGGTTCATAAATAGAGTTTTAGGTATAACAAAAATATATCCGAGCTTGGAAAAAGAGTAATTTTGGAACAAGGCAATGAAATTTTGAGAGTGAAACCTCCAGTCATCACCACCATGATCCGATCCTAAATAGTCCCTCTTTCTTTTTGTATGGTTCAGCTCACTAGGTAAGTGATCTTCACTCTCCTTGTTTCAATTAAATCAATTTTAGCTTAAGCTCCATGACCAAGGATGATAACCCCTAGGTTAAAAATCCTCACCACTACTTGATTCGTATTTCCTAGTCTATTCGATGTTAAATGAACACGAGCATAAGTAGCTCGGCTACATAAGAACTCGTAAGAGAGAGAGAGAGAGAGAGAGAATAGAGTGAGAATCCCAAAAGACAAAGGAACGAGGGAGAGGAAGATAGAAGATGATGGAAACACAAGAAGAAGGAAATTAGGTTGAGGGATAAACAAAAAGGAATGATGATTGAAAATGTTTTAGGGATAAGGCTAAATATTTTTAGATGGGCTAGGGTTATTGAAAAATTTAGGCTTTGATATTAGATGGGCTAGATTCGGGTATTAGGTTTGCTAGGTCATGCTTGGTTTTTTCTTTTAGGTTATCGATTGGGCTAGGGGCTTTCGGCATACTAGGCCCAAAGGGCCTAATAACCCTAATTCTAGCCATTCTCATAGTTAAATTAGTTATGAAGTTTTCATGCATTCTTGTTATTTCATGCCTAGTCTATATTTTGAATGTTGGAGTTTTGTATATTTATTTATTTACTTGATCAATGATTAGTTCTTAAGCTTTATTTTTATAATTAGATTAAATAATTAATAGATGGATGAGTCATCATGTTTTCTAATTTTTAAGGATCGATGATGATTTCCTCTAACAAAAAAAAATGAAAAAATGAAAAAAGAATGAAAAGCAAAAAGAAAAAGGAAAGAACAATAAAATATATAGAAATACTAGGTGAAAATTAACAAAGTCTCATATCTAATAGAGATTGATGTGAAATCAAATAAATCATATTTTAGTAATTAAGTTATTCTCCAATGTACTCGGCTACGTTGAGACTTAAACTAGATCCAATAGTGAATTGATGGCACTCTTAATGGTAGGGTCCGACGATCAATTCAAAATGATACCACAAATAAAAATAAAAAGAAATAATTTGGCTTAGGAAATAAAATTTGAAATTTTGACTTAGGATCAATTTTGGTAAAAATTTGAATTTTTTAGGAGATAAACTTTAGGACTAAGCTAAACATGGTACCTTTCCTAAGAAATGGTACTTTTGGGTGATCGATATCTTTCCAAAGACATAATCAACTCCTTATTTTACAATATCTAAAACAATGTTCATTTTAGGTTCTTATTTACCTTTAATAACTCAGTTTTTGAAATTAATAATAACTCAAAACCCCAAACAAATAAAATTTTTAATGAATAAATAATCATAAAATTTTCCACAAAGTCTCACAAAAGTCAAGTAGTGATAAAATGATGACTCTACTAGAGAATTAGAGTTAGACTATAGGTTTTATCCTTTTAATTTATCTCATTTATTTATTTTAGCCATTTATTTTTCAAGTCATTTATCTTTCAAGTTGTCATTATTTTAAGCTATTTAATTCTCGCATTTTAATTTTTATACTTATTTTAAGCCAATTAATTCATGTTATTTATTTTCCTCATACTTAAATTTTTGTTCATAATTTGTGAACTGGGTTGGATGTGTTACTTTGAACTATTGCATTGGACATATCACAAAGAAAGCCTATAAAAGCTATATACTCAATCTAAAAAAACTTTTTTGGATTTAGATAAAAAGATTCAGAGATAAGTATGATGAAAGTCTAATGGTGCTTATCCAAACTCTCATTTGAATTGGAACTCACCCTATGCATAAAAAATTATGGAATGACATTCTCATACCTCCATGTGCATAAAGTTAGAGGTTGGATTACATCACTAGTAATCAAGATAGTCAAGAGACTTGAAATGACTTTAGAATTAGATAAGTATTGCTTAAATCCTAGAAAAGCTAGATCCTATCTATCAAAATTATCCATTTAATATATGAAATATCTTTAAATGATGTTAATTTTAACCTTTGTTTTTATAGATTATCATTTAAATAAATCTTGATTGAGGATGACATTAAGGATTTTAGGGTCGGATTAGAGCTAGCCAAATTTGAGGAAAAAGAATGTTTACCCTAAGATTTTATGGTGAGGCTACCAAAAAAATTAAGACCCACAAGCAATAAGTATACCACTCGAAGAGGAGCTCATACAAGACTCGAGCCTCATAGCCACTCGTTGTCTTATATCCGGTTTGGAGTTGTGAAGAGTAAAATATGATATGTTGTGTAATGAAAAATATTAGGAGTATTGTAATATCTTCTAAGTAGTTGTAATCAAATAATTGTAATGTCTTTGTCTTTCAATGAAAAATGGCTCTAAGTCATATTTAGAATATGCTAGAAGTCTAAATTTTAAATTTATTCATGTATGCTAGCATTAGATGCACTCATCACTCAAAATCCTAAAAAAAAAAAAAATTTCAAATATGAATCTAGTTTAGGGTAGGCACATTTCCTAAATTGCCCAAAGTATTTGTAGGGTTGCACCCTCTTGAGTACTAAATCTAATCTAGCTCATCCTTAGTGCAAACTTTGTCATAATTTAAAGCTTGTAACAGCAAAGCAATGTATCCAACTCGATTTACATTGTCACATGCATGCATTTTTTTAATATGTATTCATTGTATATATTTCTTTGTAAGAATAAATAAGTCTAAGGAAACATATGCTACACTTAACTCAAGCTTAACTCATCCCAACACCAACAACATGACCTAAATGGAAAACCAAGAGAAGCAAAGCATCTAACAAGAATGGCCACTTTAAGAAATGAAGTGTTGTACTTAATCGGTTTGCATAAGAAGGCTCTCTAGTTTAAACTACTAGAATGTGAAGCTTTAGTGGTGAAGGATCCATTCATTCCTCCCATAATGCTAGTCCCTCTACCAGGTTCTCCACATCTATATACTCCTTCCATTATGGTATCTCACCCCGAAGAACCTCCTCTAGTTGCTTCATCGAGCTATATGACACTACCCATTGCTAAGAATTCTTCATTATTACATGCTTCTCCTCGGCATGTGACTTCTTTTTCAAATCATTGGCTCAAACAAAATTCTCTACGAGCTCGTCCTAAGATAATGAAAAGGTTAAAATGGTTAAGGTATATGAGTTAACTTAGTTTCTTGATAATGGAAAGATGTTAAAAATAGAAAAAATGGGCACTCTCCAAACCTTCAACGATCAATTCTAAATGAGACCATTCTAAAATAACTAGCTAGGGGTTGAAAAAGAGCAATTTCAATGAAAAATCTTTTATGAGTAGGGTTGACCTTTGTGGTATGAGAAAAGGGAGTAATAAACCCATATGGAGGTATTCCAAGAGATGGAAAGCACTTGCCTTTTGGGTATGTCCACGATTGACTTAATCGGAATAGGCTAAGATCTTCATCGATACTTTGGGATCCCCATACTTTAAATACCTAAGTGGTATCTTTTCATATCAATTCAATGATTTAATGGATATGACAAGGGAAATAGAGTATGACATAATTCGGAGAAAGGCTAAGGCTTTGAAAGACACTCATAGTGAGAGAGAGAGTATTTGGTTATGATGTCTCCAAGACAAACCCTAGTCTCCATATTAACTTTCCTAAAGCTCATGAATAGACCTTTAAAAAATAAGAAAAGCCTCTTTCTCCTTTGTTTATTTCTTTAATACAAAACCAGATAATTTTCAATAATCCATAAATACCATAAAACCTTACCACCTAAAGAATCGAGAAAAAAGAAGTCCGAATAACTACCACCCCTATCTTTCTTATTAGGTGAAATATTTGAGACTTTAGAAAGCATTGGATAGATCACCTCAATATCTACTAACCCAATGCACTCTCCTTATCCTCCATGATATAAATAAGATGAGAGATGTGAATATAATTCATGTGTTGTTGGGCATAGCATTGATGAATGTTGTGCTTTCAAAAAGACACCGTTGGATTTAATCAAGCAAGGTTGCATTAGTTTTGATGATGGTCTACATACTCCTAGTGTGAGCATGAATCTACTACCAAACCATATAGTTGCTAACACAAGGGATAGGGAGATTGAGCGAGCTTGAAAGTTATGGTGAGGGTGCATGCTCATGATTTACA
This sequence comes from Dovyalis caffra, assembly GCA_963924115.1. Lineage (NCBI taxonomy): Eukaryota > Viridiplantae > Streptophyta > Magnoliopsida > Malpighiales > Salicaceae > Dovyalis > Dovyalis caffra. The sequence continues at coordinate 1,340,287 of CAWUPB010000026.1, forward strand.
AATGTTACCTTTTAATTTTTTCAAATTTTGAACACTATTTCTTATAATATTTTAGTTATGCATGGATTAAGTCATATCTTTGAATGAGAGAAACGATTCTACTTTCTTTTAAAATCTCATATTGTTTGATATGAAATTAAAAGACACTACATTAAAAAGTATTATTTAGCTTTCTATCTTCCTCCATCAAGAAAACATAATGGTAAATTAATTTAAAAGATTGATCGGATCTCAAAGCATGATAGATAGATGCTAGATGTAACCCTTCATTTCATTAAATCCAAAAATATATTTTTCTTTTCTAATAAATTTTTTGAGTAGAAAGTAAATGGGCAATCCCTTTTTTTTTTTTTTGAAACAAAAAAAAAATAAAATAAAATCTTTTGTCCCTTCCTAAATGAACTCTCGAAGGAAAATTTTGTCGAGGAAAGCATAATCAAGCCTAAATTTGAAAGACTAAATGATTAGCGTCCTAAATAATGATCTCAAATTGCATTCACAATTTTTCTTCTTCAATTAACCTAAGGGTTTTCTAAATTAATCATTTTGTTTCAAAAGAGATTAGTATTTATCGACATAGGCAAATTAGCCATTGAGATAAAGAAAGATCATCTTTCATATAGCTCATAAAGTCATATCCCCCGTCATCTCATTTTGAATTTTGATGATTTCTTTCATAATAATCTAGACAAGGATCACCCCTTACACTATAAGCAAAATGTGAAGTCCATAAATGGTCAATGAAACTCTAAAAAAATAAATTTCAAAAGAACCACATTAATGATTTAGAAAAAAAAAGAAAAAAAAAGATGAAAGAAACAAAAGAAGAAAACATCCTTAAAACAAAATTATAAGTCAATAAGAGAGTCAAAATTAAAAAAAAAAATAGATATTGAGAGTTAAGACTAGGAGACAAAGTCTACAATCAAAATGATAAAGTCACTTCAGTAAGCCTAACAAGAAAACTTTTCTAATGAACATCAAGATGACACAAAAGCCTAACTAACGGCGAAAGTGCTAAAGTCTAGGTGGTATTGCCTAAAGAGACTTTATGGATAACAAAAGTGATCTTATGTCATAAGACCCTTAAACACTTTTTGAGCCTTTAGATGTCCATTTCTTCATAAGCTCAAGCCATGCCCTATGTTACGTGCTTCTATAAGTCATTTTTGATCAAGGACAATTTGTGTATTTCGTTGAATTCTAATCTCAAAAGAAAAATCAAATGATTGAAAAAAAGAAAAAATTACTAGTTGGTCTTTTGTTTTTTTGTTTTTTGTTTTTTTATGACATCAAATCATGAGTTTTTATCAATTAAACTTAGAGACAAAAAAAAAAAAATACAATCAATATATTCTCAAGCAAAATTATCCTTCCAAACTTTTTTTTTTTTCAAAATACCTTTTACTTAACCTTTTTTATTCACCAAAATGGACTTATCATTTGACCATTGGTATTCAATAGCATTAAAAAAAAAATTCATAGAAATCTTAGATGATCCAAACATGGTTGCTAATTTAGCCCAACAACATTCTTGAGAAAATTGCATGATAGCATTTGAATGTCATGTTTTGACTTTTGATCAATCAACTTGAATATCCGTACAAATGAAAGTACTTTCATTGGAGCATCTATACTTTTTTGTCAAATGATCTGAATTATATTTAAGAGAATCATTCAAGTTCATGACTTAATCCATGAAAAATAAATATTTATTCAATTATTTTTCTCAAAATATAATGAAAATTTCAAGACCAATATATAAACCGAGATGCAAGCATCAAAAGCTAAAAATTCAAGCAAAAACAGTGGTTATGCCAAAAGAATAACAAATGTTTGATCTTAATCTATACTTGAGGGCAACTTATGACTCGATTTGAATGGCAATTCATAAAATTAGAAACACATAGTGGGCAAGGCTAAGGATCTAACAATTCGGATAGAATTCAACAATTAGTTGAACAATAACATTATAAAGTCAGCTAATGTGATGACGACCTAAACAAAAAGCATTTGAGCCTTAGTCAAAACAATCAAAATAGCTAAAATAGGGGTAGGAGGGCTATCATAAGTAAAAAAAAAAAGGCTAATAATCTAGACGAGTTTAGATTCAACTTCGTCAATAGTAAATCAGCGAAAAGAAAAGTTAAGATTTTAAAGTATAGCTTATGTTTCTCATCGGTAAGAAACTAACAATTACAATCATCAATAAAATCAACAGTTCGTACATATTTTTTTATCGAATCATGTGTCAAAGATTCCTTTCTCAAATATAAGTTTTCAAAAAGAAAAAAAAAAGATTACCCAAACTGGTTCATATATCTTTTTTAATCAAATCACCTATCAAATGTTCATTTCTCCAATCCTAATTTTTTTAAAAGAAAAAAAGCACCTAAAGTGGTTTTTATACATTTTTTGATTGGTTCACTTGTTAAAGGTTTGTTTCTCTGATCTTGTTTTTCAAAAAAGAAAAAGAAAAAGACCATCCAAAGTGATTTGTATATCTTTTTCAATCGGATCACCTGTCAAAAGTTCATTTCTTTGACCTTAGTTTCCAAAAACAAAAAAAAAAAAAAAAACCAAAAAAACAAAAGAAAAAGATCACCTAGAGTAGTTTGTATATCTTTTTTGAATTGGGTCAACTATCAAAGGTTCATTTCTCTAATTTTTTTTGAATATCGCATTTTTTTTAACAGGCCACCCAAATCATAAGCCCATCATATTATACTTTTTCGGACAATCATCTAGATAACAAGGCCATCGTATTTTATATTTTTGAGCAAGGTGCCCAAATAACAAGATCATCACATTTTACTTTATTAGATAGGCTATCTAGATAACAAAGCCATTGCATTTTACTTTTTTGGGTAAGCCACCCAAATAACAAAGCCATCGTGTTTTACTTTTTTAGATAGGTCCTCTAAATAATAAAACCATCGGGTTTTACTTTTTCGAGCAAAGCGCCATCGTGTTTTACTTTTTAGGAGATCACCTAGATAAAAAGGCTATCATGTTTTACCTTTTTTGACATGTTGCTTAAATAATAAGGCCATCTTAGTTTGCTTTTTTGGATAGGCCACCTAGATAACAAGGCCATTACGTTTTACTTTTATGGCACGTTGCCCAAATAACAAAGCCATTGCACTTTACTTTTTGAGACAAGCTGCCTAGATAACAAGGCCATTATATTTTAATTTTTTTGTTAGGCCACCCGGATAACAAGGCCATCATATTTTACTTTTTCACCTAGCCGACCATCTAAATAACTAGGCCATCACATTTTACTTTTGAATGTAAGCCACCTTACACCATAAGGCTATCACATTTTACCTTTTGGGGATGATCACCTAGTACAATTAGACCATCTTTGTCACTCAATTTATTCATTTTTTTCTTTACAAACTCATTAAGCAAACACTATCTAAAGTTCATACTTTAGCTAGCATTTTCACTATGAGTATTATAAAGAGGGGGCAACTATCAAAACCTAAATTTTAGGTCATATATTTTCCTCTAATTTTATCCCTTTTAGGTTTTTATTTTTCTTATTATCCTCTTTCATTTATTTGTTTTATTTGTTTCTTATTTTTATTTTTATTTGATTTGATTTTATTTATTTTGGTATTTAGTACAAAAAAAAAGGAAAAAAGAATAAAAAAATACAAAAAAAATATAAAATCCAAAACACAAATAAAATTAATTACATTAGGGGGCATGATTGAATAAAACTAAACTAAAATTGAAATAACTAAAGATGCAATCGAAACAATTGAAAATGTTAGAATTGAAATTATAAGATACAAGGACCCAAATGAAAAAAAAATTCAAAATACAAGGGCTATAATGACATGCTTAGATGATATAATTGGAACAAAATTAAACCTATAAGGACCTAAATTAACATAGGACTCGAATGATAGCATCGATTTGGGATCACCCAAACAACCGATCATCCAAGCCTCCCCAATAAAGTTCCGAGCATGCTAGCTTCGGTATCTCACCATCCTCTAGCCATGCTCATCTTCATTAATGAAGATCACATGCTAAAAAGGACAATAAGCCAAGTCCTCTTTGCACTACAATTCCTATTATAGAATTACAATGTACCTTTCCCTTTATCACATTGCACCCTACCCGTACCTAAAGTGGACACAAAACAAATTGCATAAACATTGAACACAAGTTTTAGCTCTATTCATATGGAGCTAAAATGGATAGTATGCTAGGAAAATTGTTTGGTTATAATAGAGGTTGGAGTTGATCCTAGGTGTGAGAAGGACTTTTGAGGTTATAAGGGTGTAATTACGATTTTCAAGGACGTAAAAGATTAAGGCACGAGTAGGGAGAATAAGTGCCAATAGGCAAGAACAATTAAGAGAATATTGAAGGAACAATTGAGACGAGTAAGAGCAATAGAGAATGGAAGAAAAAAGAAAAATTAGGGTTTCTATTGGGTTTTAAAAGGGGGAAAATAAGCGTTTTGATTGGTTTTGGAGAGGAAAAAAGATTTTTACACTTTAAGTGTCCCGGGTTCATAAAGAGAGTTTTGCGTATCGTCAAAACGTACCCAAGTTTGGAAAAAGAGTAATTTTAAAACAAGGCAATTTCAAGAGTGAAGCCTCTAGTCATTGTGATCTTGATCTAATCCTAAATAGTTCTCCTCCTAGTACATTTCAGCTCATCGAGTAAATGCTCTTCACTCTCTTTGTTTCAATTAAATCAATTTTAGCTTCAAAGCTCCATGAACAAGGATGAAAGCCCCTAGGTTAACAATCCACCCCACTCGCCCGATTCACCTTTCCCAAACTATTATGATGTTAAATGAACACAAACATAAATAGCTCGACTAGATTAGAATCTATAAAAAATGAAAAATGAAAAAAAAAAAAGAAAAGAAAAGGAAATAGAGTGAGAATCCCAAGAGACGAAGGATAGAGAGGGAGAGGGAGATAGAAGATGATAGAAACACAAGAAAAAGGAAATTAGGTTTAGGGATAAACAAAAGGGAACAATGATTGAAAATGTCTTGGGGGCTAAGATTTTATGTTTTTGGATGGACTAAGGTTATTGAAATATTTGAGCTTTGATATTAGGTGGGCTAGATTCAAGTATTAGGTTTTTTGGGCCAAGCTTTTTTTTTTCTTTTAGGTTATTAGTTGGGCTTAGGGATCAATAGGCTAGCCTAGTGGGTCGGAGGCCTAGTGGGCTCAAAGGGCCTAATAACCCTAATTCTAGCCATTCTCTAAGGTAAATCAATTCTAAATTTTTCATACATGCCTTTTATTTTATGCCTAGTCTAGATTTAATATTTTTAAATTTAGAGTTTCATACATTTATTTATTTACTTCGTCAATGTTTAGTTTTTAGGTTTTATTTCGATAATTAGATTAGATAATTAATAGGTGGATGAGTCGGCGAGTTTCCTAATTTTTATAGATCGAAGTCGACGGAGACTAAAGACGACTCCCCACCAACAAAAAAAAAAATACAAAGAAGAGAAAATGATAAATAAAAAAAGGAAAAGGAAAAGGAAAAAAAAGAGAAAGAACAACAAAATATATAGAAATACTAAGTGAAAATTAATAAAGTCTCCTATCTAATAGGGACTAATATTAACTCAAGTGAATCATATTTTAGTAATTAGGTCTTTCTCTAACATACCGGTTATGGCAAGACTAAAATTGAATTCGATGTTGAATTGACGAGACTCCTAATGATGGGGTCTAAAGTTCAATTTAATATCATGTCACAAATAAAAATAAAAAATTAATTTGACTTAGGAAATCTAACATGGAATTTTGACCTAGGATCAATTTTGGCAAAAAATAGAAATTTTTAGGAGATAAATTTTAGGACTAAAATAGACATGATAGCTTTTCAATGAAATGGTGCTTTTGGGTGATTAATATTTTTTCGAAAGCATAACCAACTCCTTACCTTAGAATCTCCGAACTAGTATCTATTTTTGGTTCCCGATTACCTTTAATAATAGGTGATGACTTCGAAATTAATAATAATTCATATCTCAAAATAAATAAAAAAATCAACCAATAAATAATCATAAAATTTCGAGAGTCTTGTGAATGTCAAGTAAGGATAATAAAAAAAAAAGGTACTAACTATGATGAGATATTTAGTCCAATAGTTATGCTCATAGCAATTTCGATTATTTTTGCTTTTACAGTGTGTTGTGGGTGGACTATCAAACAATTAGATGTGCATAATGGCTTCCTAAATGGTGACCTACATGAAGCAATATTTATGGCTCAACTTGTAGGCTTTATGGATCCTCGAGTCCCGACCATGTATGTAAACTACATAAATCACAATAAAGGTTGAAACAATCACCACGAGCCTAGTTCTCCCGCCTTCAAAATTTTTTGTCGGCTTTCTTTGTAGGTTCCAAAACGGACTCTTCTCTGTTTGTGTACCATGTCAAAGGCATTAGAGTTTTCCTTTAGCATATTTTGATGTCATTCTCATCACTAGTAACAATCACTCATTTCTACAATCGATGATCATTGCTTTAAATTTTGATTTTGCAACACAAGATCTTGGGGACGTAAATTTCTTTTGAGGCGTTGTAGTCGGAACAAAATAGGGTATTATCTTATCTCCAAAAAAAAAAAAAAAAAAAACATGTTGCTGATATTCTAACCAAGCAGGGGATGCTTAATTGCAAGCCTGTGGCAACTCTAATACCAACCATATCTAAAATTGAAGAATGATGACTGATCGGCCTTTGATGATCAAACACTATATCGTCAGGTCGTAAGGGCCTTCTAATATGCCACTTTGACAATGCTAAACATTGCCTTTGCAATGAGCAAGGTTTGCCAATTCGGACATTATTTGTTCATACCTTTTTTGTTTAACTTCCTTAATTCTTCGTGAATTTTGCTTTAGGTTTTTTTGTTATAATGCTACTAATCAGTAATTGATATGTGATATCGTAAAATAAAAAATCTCAAAAAATAGATATGACATGTTGATTATTGATTGATAACTTTATAATAGAAAATTCAAAAAAAAAAAATCTTAAAAAATAAAGAATTTCAATCAAGCTAAAAAAAATTTATAACTGAAAAAATTTAAAAAATACATTATTAATTTAAAAAAAAAACCCAATTTTAAACTATAGCACACCATTAATTCAATTGCAATGGTATAAGAGCCTCCAATGATTTGGTTCCTTTTTATTATTGTTTGTATTATTGGTTACCCCGTACAATTTGCCTCTTTAATGACGATCGCCGACATATGGTTCCACCAATAATATTCAACTAGCCAACAAAATCTACAAGTCACCTTTTTTTGACACAGACAACGATATGAAAAGAAGTGCAACTAATAATGGAAATTAATTAAATTTTTTTAACCTCCCTTTCTCTTTCAAGCAAAAGAATAAAGTTTTTTTAAATAATATAAGGAAATACACAAAACCCGCGACGGAAGTAAGTTTTTAGGCATTGACAGACCATTTTTGGAGGGAACTTTCTTTCTACAATACCCTTCTTTTGTTTTTTGTTTTTTAAATTCAAGGAAAGGTTGATGGAACATTTGTGCACCCTTCTTCCTTAGATTTGTTTTCGTAAATAATTATAGAGCAATTATTATACAGATTTGGTTGATAATCCACTTAAGACTTAAGATTATCAACCAAATCCATATATTTTTTTATACATAATTAAATTTATCTAAATTACCTGTTTCTTATAAATCATATTTATATTATTAATCTTTCCACATTTAATAACACATTTATTATTATGAAATAAAATAATTAGTAACGCATCAATCACAAACTATATAAACGAATTTAATGATAAGTAAAAATCCTACATATTTGGTCCATAATCTCAAGTAGCAGACGAAATCTGTGTAATATGATTAGAAACATATTAAATCATAATCATCATTTAACTATCAGAAAAAACTTGAAAGAATCAATAAGACAATGAAAAGTGAGGCCAGGAACGATTAGGGTAAAGTGTGCATTAATCCCCAGCAATCCTTGATATATTGCAAACAAAAAACTTTGTTTTTCATAACAAATTGGTGGAATTCTCAGCCAGCTTCTGTCTTAATTGCTAAGATACTTAGAAAACTATTTCTCACCTATTTATCCATTGCCATGAGATTTGATAGAAGTGATCTAACACCTTTTGTTGGTGAGGTTTTTCATAGGCTATCTCAAAATCTATGGCTGATCGTTAACCAGCAAAGTTTTCATGCTTATGAGTGTATACGGAAGAATTTTTTTTTTTTTTTAATATTTAGTCTATGATACATCTGACTTGTATGAAATAATAATAATAATAAATTTTAATAGCACCATTTCTAATTAAAAAAATATTTTTTTTCATTGGTTTTTTTATAGAGTTGCTCATTAAATTAAATATATTGATGGTTATTTTGTATATTCCGAAATTGATATGTTGCATAACTTGACAAATTCATCAACTTATACTTGTGTTCTACTTTTGAATTTTACACCATCAAATTAAAACCATATGTTAGTTACTGCGTCTGACATTCACATGGATATGAAAATATGTAAGTGTAACCTCCGATGAAAAGCAAAACTTTTCATTACCCTCCCTTAGGTAACCAAAGAATTAAGTTCCCCACACCCACCCCACCCCCCCCCCCCCCCCCCCTTAAAAAAGAAATAGTTAATTTGTTTAAGATAATGTTTTCAATCATCTAAGGAAATATGCAAAATCAATAACAAAAGCAAGTTTTAGATATTCAGGAGCCTTCCCTCGAGAAAATCTACTTACCTTTTCTCACTATGATATATGTTATCTTAAGTTGTAATTTAGGGGTGACAATTGGATGGAGCAGCCTAGAAGAGAAAATCGACTTACGTTTGTTTTTAAATTCTAATTAAAAAATGTATGCTTGATGGAATGGTCAAGAATGCAGATGCTACTTTGGCTTGGATCCTAAAGTCAGATTCATCTAAAGCTATGGTGACTTTATGTATCATTTTCATATATCATATATTAGGATGGAAAAATGATTGAGGTAAATTTATCTCAATTAGAACATGCTTTATCATTTTCAAATCCGTATCATCGATCCAGCTGCATGCAAAACAAACTATTAGAAAATGCTTTATTTTAAATTCCTATTAAAAAGTAAAAGTTAGTGTTACACGATATCTAAGTTGTCATTTCAATTAAAAAAAAAAAAAAGACTATTCTTTTAGTTAAAAGCAGAAGATACACATTTGTTTCAAAAGTTTTCTCTATTTTGTTTTTTATAACAATAAAAAATGCACATAATATCTACCTGCAAATCTAACTTTTCATATTCCTTTATATTTTTAATACTGTACCACAATCTAATAACGAATGTCATGGCATCATTCATCATTCTAAGAATTAAATCCTTTTGATATATACATTTGGTAAAAATTCAACTTAATTGTGTGACTCTGATCAATGCTGCATTAATTTCTCCTTTACAGCTATTCAAATTAAAAAGGCATGAAAATAATGGTAACATAGCATATGTATACATATGTATATGTATGTATATATATACATCTATATATGTATGTATACATATATATATATATATATATATATCAATGATATTTTTAATCACAAATAAAAGTACTCGATCTCTTGTTTGAAAAAGAAAATTCCCAAATGTCTCGTATATATATATACACACATAGAGCAATTGTCATTGATATTTAATCAACCATTGAATATTCAATAAAGTATGTAATTTTCCCCAATGTGGATCAACGAAGAGGATACGCAATATCTATTTCGTGTTATTATATTTCTCAAAGTAGTGATTTGCGAAAATAATTCATTTTGTGGGGGCAAGATGTGAAGTAAGCGGTAAATGATTGCTAACAGTTGAAAATAGAACTATAATTGTTTTCCCAAATGACAAACACATGGGACTATTTTTGAAATTGACATGGTTGTCCATTAATAAATAGTTGCGAAAATTTTTACCTATTAGTTTGTATTTTAAGGATTCATGGCTTACAAGAAAGATCTAAACAAGCTAGTGTGGCAAAAAATACAACCGATGACACAAACAAATTTAACCAAATATTAATGATTCAAGTTTCTTTGATTATTATATAAATAATGGAGAAGGTTATTTTCATTGTATAGCTTAAGGCCCATGTATCTTTCGATGAATTAAAAAAAAAAAAAAAAAGAACACAAGAGATAATTAATAACTAGTTGGTTTTGTATTTCTAACCTCTAAAAGTAATGTTAAAAAAAGGCTTATTGTACCATAAAAGCACAAACTATACACTTTTTAATTTTTATAACACGTATTTAAAAAACAAATGGTTAGAATTTCAAATTGAAGGGACAACATGTTGCCCACTTATAACAAAACTAATTCCTAAAACTAACAAAACTAATTCATTTCAATTCATAAAAAACCAAATTTCTAATCTTTTTATCTTTTCTTCTCTACCCGATCAACAAACAAGCCCAAATCCCTAATCTTTTTTGCTTCTTTGCTAGACAAAAAAAGAATCTCAATCTTCTTCTCTTCTTTGCACGATGAGCAAGAACTTCAATCCTCTTCTCTTCTTGAAATAGTACCTTTTTTCCTCATAAATTTCTCAAACCAAAACCCACGCATGCATTTGCATATTGTTTGAGAAAACCATAAATTTTCAACAAGTACTCATTCCCCCATGAATCCTTAAATATAAGGTCCCCCTCTCTCTATCTCTATCTATTTTCATTTTATTTTTGTGGTTTTTTTATTTATATCTCGTTTTGATGATTTTGGATTTGGTGGCTCATTTGCCCATGTAAATGCTTCCACTACATTGAAATGGATCAACCGTGTTATGATGGACCATAACCATAAATTAGCATAATTATTTTTTATTATATTAAGTCTATATCTACATAGTTTATCATGCTTTGTTTGTCCTTTTGGTGTTTCTATCCATGTGATGGCTAAGACATTCAAGTTAAATTTTCATTTAGGTGGCGCATTCAATAGCTTGAATCTAATTGCTTAATCATGTAAGTGGTCAAAGATCCCGATTCAATGACATTAAAAGACCTCCATAATATGGTTATCAAATATGGATATAAGACACCTATGGTTATGGTATTTAAACAACTTAGATTAAGTCTAAGTAGGGGAAGGTTAATTATAAATAATGGTGAGATTTTTATGAAGATGCTAAGTGTTACATATGAATATGGGTCTGCTTGATGTATATGTTGAAAAAGAAGAGGAAATGGAAGGTGATGGTAGTTTGGGTGAAATTGTAGTTGTTACAACCGATATGGTAGATGATAGAGATGTAATGGATGATGATAATGAATAAAATATAGATGATAATGAGAATGAATATAATGTTACTAATGATGATCATGAATAGAATATTGATGATGATGATAATGAATAGAATATAAGAGATTCATGTGTTGATGATAATGAGCAAAATAGCAACAATGATGATGATGATTATTACTTACCAATTGAGGAACCACAGAGCGATAATAGTTTTAGCGATGGTGGTTCCGAATGTTCTATGGATGAAGAACAAAATGAGGCTAGAAAATAAATGAGGAGTATGAGGAGGAGGTATGGTTTTAGACTTCGGTTTAGTGATGAATGTGTGGTTCATACACCATTAGTTAGAAGAACTAATGAATCAGCGAGGCCTAGTATACCTTAACCTACTAAACGAGGCTTAAGTGAATACAAAAACAATAAGGATAAGTAGATTTCCTCTCGTCGAGTGATGAAGATGATGTATTTGCCTATAGGAGAAGGAAAAAAGGGAAAATAAGGATTTTTTATGATCCTATACTCAATCATAAGGACTTGGTGTTCAAGGATGGAATGAAATTCATAGATGAAAAATAATTTAAACGAGCTATACAATTATATGGTATTGAAAATGGAAGAGATTTAACCTAGGTAAGGAGTTCAAAGAGAGTTATAAAAGCTAAATGTATGCAAGATTATGGATGGAGTGTGTATGCAAGTAAGAAGTAGTTAGAGCACACCTTTGAAGTAAAGTATGATGATGCTGACCATAAATATGGAAGATCATTGACAAATAGGCTAGCTTCTCATTTATGGCTAGCCAAGACATATATCCACATCTTTTAGAACAATCATAATGGTCCTACAAAGGAACTGTAAGATGCTATTAATGAGAGATTTACATTAACTATCAATACTCGGATGTGCTATAAGACTAAATTTGGCTTTAAAGAGATTGAAAGGGTCCCTTAATAAGCATTATGTAAGATTGAGATCGTATATTCTTGAGTAAAAGAGGATAGATAGGTAGCAACATTCTGTTTTAAACCCATAGAGTATGGTAATTTGTGTTTAGAATATTTTATGTTAAATTTTTAGCATTAAGAAATAGTTTTTTTTTTTTTTGGTAATTATTAGAGAGTGTTAGGTCTTCATGGTATTTTTTTGAAAATACTTTTAGGAGGTTGTTTATTAACCGCATTTGCGAGGGATGCAAATAAGCAAATTTTTCCTATAACATGCTTTATTATGGATAGTGAGAACTGGAGATGGTTTATGAAGTTGCTTACAAAGGATCTTGGCATCATTGATGGAAATTCTTGGACAATAATAAGTGACCAACAAAAGACAAGTTCAAGCATTATCTCTATGTAACTCATTGATTTAATATTTATAAGTTTAAATTCATTTGCCTTGTTTTCATCTAAATGATTGTTTACTTATAATTACATGAACTATAGAATGTTATCAATGAATACATGCCAAACTATGAACAAAGAAACTATGCATAAAACATTTATGCAAATTGGAAAAAAAACCATAATGATGAGCTATACAAGAAGCTCTTCTAGAGGGCATTGAATGGCACTAATTTGGTGGATTACAATGTTGGATTGGAAGAGTTGAAAGTGCTGGATAAGACAACCTTTGATGACTTTATGAACATTAGACCATAAAGTTTTGCAAGGCTTTCTTTAGGACCAATTTGAAGTGTGATGCATCTACAAATAATATGTTAGAAGTATTTAATGGAACTATATGCAAGGCCGAATAAAGCCAATTTGTATGCTAGAAGATGTTAGGAACTATGTGATAGACATGATGCACATTAAGAGTAAAAATATTTGAGTCGATCAATGTTGAAATCTGCCTAAGAATAAGAAGAAAGTTAGAAAAACTTAAACTAAAAGTTTGTGCATCTATGATAGTACCTATAGTTGGTGATAGATTTTAAGCAAAATTTGGTGAGGATATATATGTAGTGAATTTGAAGGAGCATACATGCAACTATAGAGAATGGGATGCTAGTGGTATTCTATGCAAGTATGCGATAGCAAGCATTACCTTTATGAGTGGTGACCCTATAGATTATGTTGATCTTTTTTCAAGAAGTAAAGATATATGGGAAAATATTTGAATGGTCTTGAGCCTTTGAATGACTTTAAAATGTACCTTAGGAGTAAAGGTCATGATATAACCCCCTCTTTATAATAAAATGCTAGGAATGTCAATTTACGTGGAAAAGTTATCTTATTGCTCTTATTTCTTCTTTCATCTTTTTTTTTCAACTTTTTAAAATTAAATAATTATGGTACATGATTTTCAAAATGAAAGGAGAAAATATCAAGGTGAAGAAAAGAGAAATCCAAACAAAACGTCCAAGCTAGAAGTTCAAATGAAATGTCAAAATTGTTATGCCTATGATCATAACATTAGAACATGCAAAATAAAGGGCCAAGAAAATACTAACCCCATTAAAAATCATGTAAGTGAATAAACTTAATATGCTAGAATTTATACTATTTGCTTTTCTAACTTATTATACATGTGGTATGTTGAAAGTAAGAGAGGAAGACTTGTAAAAAGTTTATCAAATAGTCCTACTTCTAAACAAACAAAATTACCAGTAAGTATAGTTTAACTTAATATTGATAATTCTATTTTCAATTTAATTCTTCACAATATACATTTGAAAATCATTATTGTTATAGACTAAAAATGGAAGATTTTTAAAGCAAACTGCTACGGTTTCATCAACTTTTAATTCGGATAAGCATCCACATCTAGATCCGTTATCCCCTCCAAAACTCTTAGAAATTCCAAATCTAGAATCCCATCTAGATCTCTCTCCTCTTTGAAATCTATAATCTTCACCAAAGCTAACAAAGCATAAGTGCAAAGGCAAGATACAACTATAAAAGTTGAGAAGTTATTGTATTATTGCATTATTTATTTTATTACTAATAAATAAGTCTTTCTATTAATTTTTATGTCTTATTGAATAGAATTAGATATAAATCTATATGATATGCATTTTCATTAGTGATTGATCAAAAGATGCGAGACAAATACTAATGCGGATAAATGATATTATTAAATGTCACAAGTCATAGCATTGTCAATAACGGACATTGGCTATATGCGATTAGAATTGTGAGTGCTACACTCATGCTATATGATAGAAGTAGGAGATCTCATACCTATTGGCATGATAATGCTAAAGTAAGTACTTAGGTGGTTTATGTTAGAGAACATATCACTATAATTGACTTGCCATGGGAACCGATTTGATTTAGTCTATGAGAATCTCATACGAGATGGGTACAATATTAGTATTGGTGCCCAAGATCCAATCATATTTGGATGAGCTTATGTTAATATGTTATTGCATCATTTATTTTAATAAATAATAAAAAATCATTCTATTAATTCTTATGTTTACATATTGATAAATTCAGTAGAATTAGATAGAAGTTCTTATGATATAAATTTGCAATAGTAATTGATCGAAAGATGTGAGACAAACATTAATGTACATAAATGATATCATCAAAGTTTCCAAGTCATAGCATTGTTAAGAATGAACATTAACTATATACGGATAGACTTATGAGTGCTATGCTCTTGCTATATGATAATAGTAGGAGATCTCACACCTATTGACAAGGTGATGCCAAAGCAAGCACTTAGATGATTTATGTTAGAGAACATATCACTAGATTTGACTCGTCATGAGAACCCATTTGGTTTTATTCTATGGGAATCTCATATGAGATGGGTACAAATTGTCTTTAGACTTGAAGTCATCACGGATATCTCATTGGAGGACTTATACACTTTGACACTCGTTTCAATGGACCCATTAATGGGTTGCACATGGGTGATTTGTTGGGTGCACTAGGAATCCAATGGAGATAGGTGTATGACTAAGATAGGATATGTCATTCCTTATATACTAAACGAGTTATCATATTGCACTTTGGTAAATGTCTACTCAAGAAATCTATAGCCATAGTAGGAGTACACCAATAGAGCATAGTTAGTTTACTCTAAGAGCTAAGGCATTTGAGAATCGAACAAAACTTGGTGATCATAATCAAATAAGACTAATAACCAAGTTTGAGATCACACTCGTGATGAGTTGACATAAGGACTGAATTATATGGTAATCATGCTTGTAAAAGGTAATAATGGATTAACTAATCCTCCTAGAGAATTGGGTAATCATAATGTCTTGCTAAATGCCAAACTTGATTTATGTATCAAGAGATGAAGGAGGAGTCTTTTATTCTTAGTATATTACCAACATATCTAAGAGCCTATTGAGTCACACACATAAATTCAAGTATTCACATTACAAATGGGAAGCAAAGATTTTAGAAAAAGTTTCCAATTATGAAAGTTTCCTATTTTGGAAAGAGTTTCCAAAATGGAAAGTTTCCTAAAATGGAAAGTCTCCTAAAATGGAAATTTTCCTATTTTAGAAATTGATTTCCTAATTTGGAAGTTAGTTTCAAATTTGAAAATAAAGAACCTAAAAGGAAAGAAGTTTCCTAATTTAGGTTAAAGGGTATTTTGAAAAATTTGTTTCCTAATATGGACCCTACCAAAATAATATATGAATATTTATTTGGATAGTCCAAATAAATTAATTGGTCTAAAATAGTTTTGGCCCATTAAGTTTAATTAAAAGCCTTAAGATAATTTTGATGGGAGGATAAACATCAACCTTATTGGATAAGGATGAATATTTTAAAGATAAACATTAACCTTATTGGATAAGGTTGAATGTTTTAAAGATAATAATCAAGTAGTCCACATATAAAATAACTCCTTATCCTTGAAGGATAAGAAAGCAACAACCTAGAGTCCTTTATAGACTCAAAGCCGCCACTCCCCTTGTCCTCTAACTCTCCCCTATATATAGGAAGAGAGGTGTAGCAAAGGAAGATGAGGATGACCTAAAAAAAGTATTTTTGGCCAAGTAAAATGATAAGATAAAATTTGACCAATAAAAGAGAGAAAAAGGGAAAAAATTTCGCCAACCCCTAAAATAATCTAGGGCACATGGCCAAGAGAGAAAAAAGGGAGAAAATATTTTTCACCTAAAACCCTAGTAAGAAATACTCTTACCTTCTCCTTTAAGGTTGTCACAAAGTTATCGAGGATTGATTTCTAAAGAAAATACTTAATCGAAAAGGTAAATCTAGCACCCCATCAATTTTGAGTGCTTTTTTATGGATATTTAGGCTACGTCGATGATCAATAGAGGCTGAACACTTGGATAGCTAATCAAAGAAAAGAAATTTAGATCTATGCTACAAGCGATAATCCTTTACTTTTAGCTTATTATTCATGTATGTATGATTAGTAGATTCAAAGACATGATCTTGGGCCCTTATATGGAGAAACATTTTATGTATTTTGCACCTCCATAGGATGCATGATCTTTCATACAAATGGTCCTTAGACTTGAAGTCATCACGGTTATCTCATTGGAGGATTTATATATTTTGACACTCGTTTTGATCGACCCAGTAAAGGGTTACATATTGGTGATTCATTAGGTGCACTAGAATATTGAGAGTAAAGTGTAGTCAAAGGAGTTGGAGTGTTCATAAGTGACAAATTCATTTAACAAGAACAAAATTTTAATTTGCCTCCTCTTTTTGTTGATGTTCTAGCTGACTATTGGAGGTAGAGTTGAAATAGTTTCTAGAGGTAAATAGATTCCTCCACCAACTACTATGCCAATTAAAGGATGAAAAACACAGCTTTAAATGCAAATAAGTCCAAGTTGAACCATGAAGGCTTCTCAATCACATTGGAATATTTTGAACTACTCAATTAAATGACTTTTTTTGGCCCACTTATAGCACTTGATAACCTATTGCATGGTTCACTTTTTACAATATTGTGACTATGGAATATGACATGTGTTTTTGTGATAAACAATGTATAGTGGGCTATATAGTGTTTTTTTATATAAAAGTTAGAACTACTACTAGATTTTGCTATGTCTGGGATCGACTATTATATGGTTAATTTGTTATTGGATTTATATCTTGAAATGTTGGTGCCTTTCCTTTTATAGGTTTTATAATAAAAACTTAACCGTAGTATTTTTTTAAATCAAGTGCTAATATATTAGTGATCTATGACATATGGCATTAGAAGAAGGAGACAAGTTGACTTAAGACTAAAAAATGTCCAAAACATGCCTTAAAAGCTATTATAGAGATTGAAATTGAATGGTATTGAAATGTTCATTTCTAGCTTTTTCTAAAGATGAAATCCTAAAAAATTCATCCAATTTGAATTCAAAAGATGCTACTTTACCTATGATGTCAAACACAAGCATATAGTTTCAATTACTTGTATACAATCATATTGAAGCAAATTTAGGAGTGTTAGTTGAATATATGCCAATAATGCTTTATTATAAGTTGTCCATTAAAGAAAAATGTGTTTTATCAATAAATTAGGTCAATGAAAAATAAACAATAACAACCCTTTTTGAAACAATATTCTCTATAGAGATTGGCCTTATAAAGAATTTCATATTTCTTCCATCCCGTATAGAGTCATAAGCATAAGATATTGCATAATTTAATACACTACAATAGCATAATTGTAATATATTACAATAGTGTCTATAACGGTTAGTACCACTTTACAATAACATAATTTAATACATTATATAATACATTGCATAATTTAGAGAGGTAGTGCTAACATGACCTTCTAATCATATGAAAGGAACAAATATCCTAATAACTCAAAACCTATCAATATTGCTAAAATGTAGCACTTGGTAATAGTTTTGATTTTTCATGTCAATCCTCAACTTTAAATTTGAATTTTTTTTCAATAATTTTAGATCTCATTTTATTGAGTTCTTCAATCAAAATAATTTTAGTTTGCTTTCTCTTTTTTGCTTCAATTCCTATCGAACTTGAATTTTCTCTTTTAAGTATCTCGACTAACTCCATTTGTTCCTTTAACTCTTCAATCTTAATTATAACTCGACTTCCTAACTCTAAACATGGTGTGCTCATCTTCAATCCACTTTCAAAATCCACAATTGTCAATCTAAAATTTATAATATTTCATGGAAACAAAATATCAAATATGTGGTATACATTATCATAATAAGGGAGAAATTTTAGTGATTTTAGTAACGAAGAAGAATAAATACCTTCTAGTATGGGCAATGAACAAACGCCTTCATCGGGATAGTTTCAATTCCTGAATTATATAGGCTCGTCTCCTTCTTATGCTTACATAAAAGCATCTTAAAAGTTAGGGGACATATTTTTAAAGCTTCATTCATATTGAAGCTACTACTTATATAAGCCATATTCATGGGATTTTTTTTAATATATGCAATTACAGGTATGGATAATGCAAGTATAGTTTTTGATCTATCACAATGCATTTGATCCATTACAATATAGTTGAAGCATTTACATAGGCAAATAAGCAAGCAAAACTCGGATTCATCAAAACATAGTTAAATGAGAAAACCTATAAAAAATGAAATGAAAATTGGTAGAGATAGCTAGAGGGGAATCTTAGTTAAAGATTCGTAGGGAATGGGTACTTGTTGAAGACTAGTGGGTTTTTACAAAGGTATGCAAATACAAGTGTAGGTTTTGATTTGAGAATTTTATGAGAAGAAAAGGTAATTATTGAAGAAGAGAGAAGAGAAGGAGACCGGGGTTCTTGTTTATCATGGCAATAAGAGAAGAAGATTGAGGTTTTTATTCGTTAGGTAAAGAAGAGAAGAAGATTAGAGATTTGAGCTTGTTCATCAATCAAGTAGAGAAGAGAAGAGAAGAAGGTTAGGGATTTAGTTTTTTATGAATTGAATTGAATTAAGTTAGTTAGTTTTAGAAATTATTTCTTTTATAAGTGGGTGACATGTCGTCCCTCAATCTAAAATTCTAATTGTTATCCATGTGTCATCTTACATGGATTAGTATCTATAACGCCATCCTACGCATTATGCCACATTAGATGAATGCAAAATCTTGAATGAAAAATGGGTTCTATGCGAAAATAGTTATTAGAAGCACGATTCAGGTATTTTCGATCAACTTTTCAAAGAATATGTCAAAAAAATTAAAAGGTGTGTAGTTCGTACTTTTATGGTACAATAAACTTAAAAAAAAAAAAAAAAACAAATGTGAGAAAAAAAAATTGGGTTAAAAAAATATTTGGTTATATATGTTGTTTCATAAAAAGTTGTTCAAAAACATATTAGTAAAATGTACATTCGATGTTTATAATATCTAAAAGAAAGGAAAAGGATTTTATTTATATATTTGATGCATAAAAAATGATGGAAAAATTATAAGAATATATTTTCTCTCATCTTAAGACCATGAGTCGATTTAGTCGATTTTAGTCAATATTTATATCCAATCCAATTTTCCAAATTAATAAATTTGGCAGCCAAAAAAGAACCCCATAATTAAATATCTAAGTAGGTTAGAGAAAGTTTTTTTAGATGAAAAAGATACCTAGTTGTCCCTACACGATGTTAGACAAGAATCTCAAAAATATCTAAGTTTTTTGAGTTCATATTGTATTTATGAATTATTATAAGGATAGAAGTTATTATTAAGTTTGAAGTTGTTATCTAGTATTAAAGGAATTAAGAACCTAAAAATATGTACTAGTGCGAGAGATTCTAGGGTAAGGAATTAGTTAGACTTTGGGAAGATATCAATCATCAAAAGATACCCTTTCCTAAGAAAGATACCACATCTAATTTAGTCTTAAATTCATCTCCTAAAAATTTTTATTTTATGTCAAGTTATTTCTAAATTGAACTCAATTTCCAAGTTAAATTAAATTTTTTTATTTCAAGGCGTGGCATCATATTGAAACGATAATCGATCTCCTTCATCGAGCAACATGTCAATTCAAACATCGGATCCACTTTAAGCCTTGACACAACCTATGTGTCAAAGAACATCTTGATTGTTTGAATGTTGAAGAGATATTTTTAAAAAAAATTATGGAGGATCATCATCGGTCCCTAAAAATTAAGAAACTCACCAATTCATCCAAATTAACTACTACATTGATTATTGAAATAAGTTCCTTACATTTAAAATATGTTTTCCTTTTTTGTTTATTATTTTTTTCATTCGTAGATAGAGAATCATCATCGGTCCCTAAAAATTAGGACACTTGACAATTCAAATATCACTTGGTTATCTAACCTAATTAAAATATGCTATTTTTTATCATTCCTTTTTTTGTTGTTGATAGGGAATCATCATGAGTCTCTAACAATTAAGAGACTCAACAAGTATTTTTTTTTTCAATAGAAAAATTGTCATCGGTTCTTAAAAAGTAGGAGACTCAACAATTCACTCACCATTTGAGTTATTTAAATTGATTAGGAAAATTAAAATTAAAAATAACTAAATAAAGTTCTAAAAAAATAGAATATTAAAATTTTAAGTAGGAAATAAGCATGCATAAATAAATATTCAAGATGATATATATATATATATATATATATATATATATATATATATATATATATATATATAAAGATAAAATAAAACTTAAGAATAAAAAAATATTAGGCATTTTTTGGGTGGGTCGTGGCCCTACTAGGCTACGCCCATTGAGTTAGGTCATTAAAATGGACTACCGAGCAAGCGATTTACCCTTTATTATGAGGGTATGCATTGGGCTAAAACCAACTCAACGTTGTGGAAAATGGGTTAAGCCATAGCCCAACCTATGCTTTTTCTTTCCTAGACTTAGCCTAACTCCATAAACAAGAACAAAACTTGCTTCCTTTTCATTTCTATCAAAGCCATTTCTCCTCCTCTCTCTATAATCTCTTTCTCTCTCTCACTCTTTAGAACTTAAGAACCCTAGTAATCTTATATTCCTCACATCGGAGATCTAAGGATCTCCTAAATGTCTACCAAAAATCTAAACCATTGTTCCTTCTTCCTTTCATTCTAATGATCAATTCAATAAAGATCAATCGATCTTTGTCTATTGAAAGATTGATCTAGATCTATTTCTCCTTCTTTTAAAGATTCCTTTAGATCGATCCTCGATTCTCTCTCTTTCGGAGATCAATCTAGGTCAATATTTGCCTTTCTATCTTTTAGAGATCAATTTAGATCGATCTTTGCATCTCTATCTTAGAATTTTTTTGGTGTTTATATCAAGAAGAAACTATCATGACCTTGAGAGTAGGCCATGACTATCATGAGAATTAAGACTAGCGTGAGGCCCTCATTGACTCAAGCAAGCCTCAAATACTAACCTAAAATCCTCAATATCATTTCATCTCATAATATTCTTACCTAACACTCATCATATTATATTTCCAACTCATGCCATAGTTTAATGCTATCTTTTCATTTCTCAATCAATATTCATAATTAATTCCTAATACAAGTACTCCAAAAGCTATAACTATAGAGTTTCTAAGAATACAACAAAATATAACACAATTTCTAAGAAATTTACTAGGAAATAAGCAAGCATGGTCAATATGTTAACTTCAAACAAGCGATCGAATGGAAGTAAAAGTGCAATCCCTCAATATCTTAAAAAACTCAAATAATGAGGGATGAGTAATCAACAACTTAGTGATAGATATTACATAACATACTATATGAGGGAAATGAACTAAGGATGATTACTTAAAACTTGAATCAAGATGTAATGTTTATTTCTTTAAAAAAAACGCACATCATAAATCCAAATCATACATCTTGATTTAAATGGTTTAAACCATTTTATATCAAATCGTCAAAACATTTAGACATACATATATCTTAATCATACAAAAATCACATATCTAGGTTTTTATACACTCTTGGGGCAAATAACATATCATTAGATACGAACATCCAAGGTCATGCCCCTCCCTAATGATTAGGATTTCATATGTTGGTCGACACACGACCTAGCACTCTACCTCTCCCGCTAGCTGGACCTCATATCATTGAACTCAAAGGCTATACCCCTTATAGCTAGGTTCCCTAGGGTCTCAAAAACATTTCCAAAACTATATAACTTATACTTATTTACTTATTTCAAAACTAGTATTTCAAACACAATGTATGCTCTAAATCAATTTGATAGTACAATATCATATGAAGTAAGCATTTAAAGAAATTATACAAATAATCAAAATAACAATTTAAAATACATTCATATTCAAATTCACAAAAACATATCAAATCAAATCATATTTTCTTAAACGCATATTCAAATTTCTTTTCAATTCATATCAAATCATTTTTTATATGAAATCATTGCAAAAATTCATGGAGTCCATTTCCATCTAAGTTCTAATGAAATGCTTTTAAATCATACTTAAACTAGTGATGCATAATGGACATAATCAAAGGAATTTAAAACACAATATTATATATAATATTCACTCACAATACAAATAAAGAATCTAATGCACATAATGATAAAACAAACGTCAATATCATATATCAAAGAATAATTCAAAAAATGATTATTTTAGAATTAAGAATACAAGATTCTCAATAACAAAGAAATACAAGATTCTCAATAACAAAGAAATTGATTGACAGGACTAAAATCGATAATCTTAACTAGATTCTATAATCTCTCTAACAATTCTAAACAATTATCCAACTATATCCTATTATTAATCTTCAATGTAATCAACCCTTAAATAATCAATTCCAATTAACTCATCCATTCTATTCTAATTCACTCAATACTTAATCCGTTTATCTTTAATTGCATTTATATAGCCTAATTTCTCATTTTTCCTAGATTCTTTTTGAATAAATCCTAAATTTCATATTTTTCACTACTCATCATCTTTAACCTTTCATTTAATAAAATTTACTCAATTTAACTTCAAAGTAACTTTATAAACCGCTTAACCAAGATAATTAAACATCATTCAATTACTTAGAATCACTTAATTAAACTTTTCCCTAAATAGGTCTAAAAAAAATAATCTTAATCTAACCAATTTCTTAAACAATCGATAACCCAATCAAATTCCATTTCAATATCATCATTAACTACATATAAATATCATAATTAAAAAATCAATTGATCAAGAATCTTACCTTTGACATTTGCTCTTCAATCTCTAATTTCTTCCTAGTTCTTCAAGCTTTCCAAGCTTAAAGCTAGCTAAGCTCCATTTAAATCAACTTGTTTAAGGTTTTCTTGAGCTAATTTAATAATGATTTATCTTAGAAATAAAAAAAGGGAAATGGGGAGAAAATAGGAGAGAACCGTATAAGATAGGAGGAGAAAGAAGAAGAAAATTCTAGATCGATGGCAATCATCGCCCTTTTTATACCAACTTATTTTTTTTAGATCTAGCTATTACTTTCTCTCCTTAAGAAAATTCATCCTTGAATTTAAATCTACCCATCTTTTAGTAGGTGAACAAGTTACGATGCTTCCTTTTCATTTCCTTCTCAACCTCCCTAAGTGGCTTTTTTGGTCGAATAATTACTTCAAATAACCTTAACTAATACAATCTTTTTATTCTATAATGTCTTAATCTATTGGTCTACTACTAACATCGATTGCTCTTCAATGACAAGTTCAGATTTAACTCCACTAATTATGGTTTTAGGATGTGAAAGGGTCGTGTACTTATTTCCTTAGCATGAAAATATGGAACATAGGATGCACACTTAAAAATTATGGCGATAATGCCAACTCATAAGCCACTAATCCAATCTAAACAATAATCTCAAATGGCCCAATGCACCTCAAGCTCAACTTTCCTTTCTTGCCAAACCATATTACTCCCTTCATCGAAGAAACTCAAAAGAACACAAAGTCACCATTCTAAAACTCCTCATGTCTCCTCTTAGGATCTCGCATAACTCTTTTGTTTACTATATGTGTTCTTAAGGCATTCTTGGATAAACTTCACCTTCTTGGTAGTGAGCTAAATCAATTTTGGCCCTAAAGGCTCCTTTTCTCTAACTTCGCCTAATATATCAACAATCTACACTTTTGACCATACAATGTCTTGTATGGTGCCATGTCGATACTAAAATAATAACTATTATTATACAAGAATTCAATTAATGGCAAGTGATAATCCCAACTACCTCCTAGATCCATCACGCATGCTCTAAGCATATCTTCAAAGGTTTGAATTATTCTTTCTAACCGACCATCCGTTTAAGGATGAAACGTTGTACCGAAGTCTAATCTCATACCAAGTGCCTCTCATAATTTCTTCCATAATTAAGATTAAACTAAGTACCTCCGTCTAAAATGATAAAGACCAAAATACCATGTAAAGACATTATTCAATCAATATATAATTAGGCATATTGAGGATACCCATAAGTAGACTTTACTAGTAGAAAATGAGCGAGACTTAGTTAGTATATCCACAATATCCCAAATTGAGTCATAACCTCTTTGGGTTTGAGATAAATTTGTTACAAGGTCCATTGTCATTCTCTCCCACTTTCACTTCAGTAGTTGTAACTCCTACAACATTTTTGCTAGCCTTCCGGTGCTTATACTTTACTTGTTGACATGTCAAGCACCATGAAACAAAATCCATAACATCTTTCTTCATTCTAATCCATTAATAGTTCTCACAAAGATCCTTATACATCTTGACATAACCCGGATGTACATAATAAATCGTACTATGAGCCTCTATTAAAATTTGTTCTCTTAGCTTTAGATTCTTTGGCGCACACAACCTCCAATGAAACCACAAAGTGCCTCTATTTTCAACTCTAAAACTTGAACTTTTTCCTCCTTATATCTTGGTGAAAATCTCTTGTATCTCTTCATCATTCTTCTAAGCCTCTCAAATCTGATCCACTAAAATTGGCCTAACCTTAATATAAGCCAATAGAGCATGTAATTTATTAACTCCAAACACCACTCTAGAATCTCGAATCCATTCAATTTTGATACCAATGGTTAATTCTTGTTTGATAAATGAGTCAAACTCATGGTTGACTTCCTATTCAAGGTATCTCCTACCATATTAGCCTTACTTAAATGATACAAAATAATACAATCATAATCCTTAAGTAGTTCCATCCACCTTCTCTACCTTAAATTTAAATCCTTTTGATCAAACATGTACTTCAAAATCTTATGATCTATGTAGATTTCACAAGTCTTTCCATACGGAAAATGTCTCCAAATCTTTAAGGTAAACACCACTCGTCGCCAATTCTAAGTCATGTCTAAGGTAGTTCCGTTCATGTTTCTTTAGCTACCTCAATGTATAATCTACTACCTTATCATACTTCATCAATACACATCCTAACCCTACTCTTAAGGTATCAAAAAAGACCAAAAATCCACCACCACCCGAAGGTAAGGTAAACACCGATGTCATGGTCAAACATGTCTTGAGCTTCGAAAACTCTTTTCACACTTATCTAGTCACTAAAACTTGACATCCTTTTGAGTCAACTTAGTCAATGGTGCTACAATTCTTGAGAAGTCTTGCATAAACATTTGATAATATTCGACCATACCCAAAAAGCTTCGAATCTCTCTCATCAAAATAGCTCTTATGGCTTACTACCTTTACTTTCTTTGAGTTAACCATAATCCCTTCTTTAGACACAATATGTCTTAGGAATGCCACATTCTCTAACTAGAATTCACACTTTGAAAACTTGGCATACAACTTTCGATGCTTTAGCATTTGTTTAAGATGATTCTCATGCTCCCTTTCATTCTTAAAATACACTAAACTATCATCGATAAACACTATTGTAAACTTATCAAGGAAGCAACAAAATACCTTATTCATCCGAAAGACAAATACTAGGTTAGAAGGAGCTACACTTTGCTCTTCCTAAAAAGAAAATCCACATTCTCTTAAATCTCCAAAATACACCACTTTATTATCGCAACTAGTGAAGCATGATAATTTGCTAAACGATTCATTCCTAGAATCATATCAAAATCATTTATCTCTAATAAAATCAAATCTATAAGTAAATTCCTACCCATCAACTATACATCACAGTTCCTACACATCAAATCGGTTATCATACATTCTTCCATTGGAGTTAAGATCATCAAAGATTGCTCTAACACACATGGACTTATATCAAATCTCTTAGAAAAATATGGCAAAACAAATGAATGTGTTGCCATTGAGTCAAATAATACCTTTACATCATATGAAAAGATTTAAAGGATACCTAATACAATAGTATTAGATGCTTTAGTATCCTATTAAGTGATAGCAAAAACCGAGCCTAGCTACCACCAATACTTGTCGACCCTAACCTCTTAAGCCTCTATAACTTCTACAAGCTTATCCATAACCTTATTATGGTTTATTGCCAAACCCTTAGCCGATCTAACCACCATACCTACCACCATACTTACTTAAGAATGAATTGGCCATAGGAGAAGCTTGTACCCCTCTTGAATTAGTAGCTCGTGCCATCTTTTATTTATGGAAATCTCAAATCAAACAACCCCGTTGGTCATAAAAAAACAACATGCTCCTATCCCTCGAGAGTATATGCGCGAATAGGTCTTGCCACATACCTACCAAACGAGTACCCTCTTCTAAAACCCTAATGAATTGAATGAGATTATCCTTGATTCATACTCATTTATGATCCGCTATGAATACTCTATCCGAATATCTCCTTTGAGAGCTAGAATAATTTTGCATACTCATATCTTGATTGGATCCACTACTACGACCTTTAGGCCCATCAAACAATGAGGCATCATTCTTGTCCTTCTTCTTTTGCTCTTTGGTTTCTCTACCCTTCATCTTCCTCATTTCGAGCTTATAAGCACCATCAACTACTTTAGAATAACTCTAACAATTTTAGAGAAATACTACTATAAAGAGTGGATCTACTAGCCTATTTATAAATTTTTTTTCTTTTCGCTTCGATCAGTATTATTTTTAAGGTATATCGACTTAGCTTTGCAAACCTCTTTTCATACTCTATCACTATCATGTCAAAAGATTGCACTACTCTCTCAAACTCTTTTATCCTTTCTTCCCCGATACTCTTAGGTATTACTCCTCTAGAAAAGTTTTCTTAAATTATCTCCAAGACCAATCAAGTTTCTTATCTCATTTACACCAATCATTGGCACTCCCTTCAAGCATGAATGTTGCTAGCTCAACCTTTCTCTCTTTAGGACATCAAAGCACAACTAACCTTTTCTTTTTCTTATCAATGAAATGCATAAGATCTTCATCATGCCTATCACCGGAATGCGTTGATGAATTTAATGTTAAAAACTCTACCATATAAGGGTTAAAACCCATTAACCTCAATCTAGTACTAGCTACGAAGTATCGATTCCACTCGATCCCTAATTAGGAGACACTAACGCTAACATAGCTTGAAATTTTTTATGAATACCCACAACCATTGTCTTTGCAGATGTATCGCATAGCATAAAAACTAGTCATGACGTCGGTTGGTGTCATCATATCAAAGTCTACTTCTTCCCTAACTCTAGACCTATCATGAGATTGTGAGGGTCTAGATGATGCCTCGATCTTGAAACCTCCTCTATGATCACTTGATCTAGTCCTCACCATAATAGCCTATAAAAAACATATTTCAAGCTTACATAATTCAAAAGAAATAATTCAAAATGGCAAGGTAATCATTGCATAACTTAAATAACTTATATTCGTTTTTTCATTAGGCTTGCTTATACTTAAGAATAAGATAATAATTTTGAGTTTACAAAAAGAAAATAATAAATCAAAATGAATAAACCTAAACTAAAGCACAAACAAGTCCAAAAGCATGAAGGACAAAATGAAATCAACATGAAAAATCAAATTGAAGAAGAAGGCACACGACGGAAGAATTAAACATGGTTTGAAGAATAATTTGATACACCCGTATATGTTTTTAGCTTAAGAAGTCACACGATAGTAGGGATAAGCATGGCTTGTGCAAAAAAGTGACACGTCCGTGCATGTATTTGGCATAAAAAGAGCACACATGCAAAGAGATTAAGCAAGGATTTCTTCAAAAAATTGACACAATCATACATGTGTTTAACATAAGAAGACACATGAGCGGAAGGATTAAACATGATTTGTTTAGAAAGTGACACATCCGTATGTGTTTTGGCCATAAAAAAGGGACACAAGCGAGAAAGAAAAAACTCGATTTAAGTAAGAAAATCGACACATTTATGTCTCACCAATGAAAATGTCATCCAAGGAAGAAAAGCCATACGAGCAAAAGCTAATGACACAAGTATGAAAGGTAAAAGTGACATGGTCATAATGTCATCATAGAATTTTTCAAAAAAGAAAGAAATGCCACACGGTTAGTAGCTAAGAGACACATATTGAAGGGAAAACGTGACATGGTTGTGTGTCAAAATTAAGCAAACCAAGTGAGGAATTTTGCATGATAAAACCTTCTTGCATGTAATTTAAGACTATAATGTAGAAACCGAGTTAGACACTAGCTAATCAATCCATGTAATTTAAGGTAAGAACATAGATTATAATAGAACCTATGCTTTGTAGTTATCCTAAGCTTTAATATCAACATTTTTCACAACCGTATGAATCGATCATGATTGGTGCGAGAATCAAAAGAACCATGAGGCCCTCCTTGATTCAACCAAGCCCAAGATACTAATCTAAAATCCTCAATATCATTTCATCCTACAACATTCTTAGCTAACATTCATCACATTATATTTTCAACACAAATTGTAGTTTAATACTATCCTTACATTTCTCAATCGAGTATTCATAATTAATTCCTAATACAATACCCATAAGTTATAACTATAGAGCTTCTAAGAGTAAAATAAAATATAAATAGTATCTAAGAAATTTATAAGGAAATAAGCCATACGATCAATGTGTCTACTTCAAACAAGCGAGTCGAATATAAGCAAAAGAGCAATCCCTCAATATCATGTAAAACTCAAATAATGAGGAGTGAGCAATATATAGCTCGGTGATCGGACATTATATAATATACTATAGGAGGGAAACAAACTAAGAATGATTAATTAAAAATCGAATGAAGATGCAATGTTTGTTTCTTTCAAAATAAATGCACATCATAAATGTAAATATATGTTATGATTTAAATGGTTCAAACCATTTCATATCAAATCATTGAAACAATTATGCATAAATATATCTTAATCATATGGAATCATATATCTAGATTTTTATACACCAGTGGGGTAAATAACGTATCATTGGATACAAATACCTAAAGGTCATGCCTTTCATGACTAGGTTTTCATATGTTGGCCGACACACGAGCTAGTATTTTACCTCTCCTGCTAGTTGGAGCCTAGTATCTTTCAGCTCAAAGGCTATAACTTCCACAACTAGGCTCCCTAAGGTTTCAAAAATATTTCAAAAATTGCATAACTTATGCTTATTTCAAAACCATTATTTCAAATACAATGCATGCTCTAAATCAATTTAATAGTACAATATCATATCAAGTAAACATTTAAAGAAATTATACAAATAATCAAAATAATAATTTAAAATACATTCGTATTCAAATTCATAAATACATATCAAATCAAATCACATATGCTTAAACACATATTCAAATCTCTTTTCAATACATATCAAATCATTTTTTTTATATGAAATCTTTCCAAATATTCATGGAGTCCATTCTCATCTAAGTTATATTGGAATGCTTTTAAATCATACTTAAACCAATGAAGCATGATGGTCATAATCAAAGGAATTTAAAACACAATACACTATATAATATCCACTCACAAGTACTCAATGAAGAGTCGATTGGATTGAACAGAGAATCTAATATACATAATGTGATAGAATAACCATCAATATCATATATCAAAAAATAATTCAAACAAATGAATAATTTTAAAATTAGGAATACAAGATTCTTAATAAAAATGGAATTGATTGAAAGGACTCAAACCGATAACTTTAACTAGATTCTATAATTTCTCTAACAATTCTCAATAATTGTCCAACTATATCCCATTATAAATTTTCAATTTAATCAACCCTTAAACAATCAATTCCAAGTAACTCATCCATTCCATTCTAATTCACTCAATACATAATCCATTTGTCTTTAATTGCATTTATATAGCTTAATTCCTCACTTTTCCTAATTTTTTTTTTATTAAAGCCAAAATTTTAGATTTTTTACTATTTATCATCTTCAACCTCTCAATTAATCAAAATTACTTAATTTCACTTCAAATTAACTTCATAAACCACTTACCCGGACAATTAAATATCATTCAAACACTTAGAAAAATCACCAAATTAAACTTAATTAATTTCTCAAGCAAACCATAACCCAATCAAATTCAATTACAATATCATCTTTAACTATATGTAAACATCACAATTCAAAGATCAATTGATCAAAAATCTTATCTTTGACATTTTGCTCCTCGATCCCTAATTTCTTTCTAGTTCTCTAAGCCTTCCAAGTTTCAAGCTAGCTAAACTCCATTTAAATCAACTTGTTTAAGGTTTTCCTAATCTAATTTAAAAATAATTTAGCTTATAAATCAAAAAAAGGGAAATAAGGAGATAATGGGAGAGAACAAAGTGAGAGAGGAGGAGAAAGAAGAAGAAAATTCTAGAAAGGGAGCAATCTGTTACCACTTTTAAACTAATCCACTTTTTTAGATCAAGATATTATAAAAACTCTAGGGTTTTTATTTCTTCTAACAGATCTTCCTTAGGAATTTTCAAAGATATTTAGAGATCCTTGCGATCTCTACATATAAAATGATAGTGGCTTATTGGTTCTTGATGAACTAGAGATAAAAGCAAAGTAAAAAATTAGTCGTTTAAATTAGAAAAAGGTAAAGAGGACTACCTTCTATTAGGTTGAATATGTGAAAGAAGCTAGAAAGGATTTAATCATCTATGAATCACCTTTACTCCTCCTTCAATTTGTAGTTTCTAAGTTTTTTGGCCCTTTTTTATTTTTTTTCTTTTCAAAATTTTTTACTCTTAATTTTTCTATTTCTTTATAATTGTTTTTTTCTTTTTTTCTTCAATCTTTTTTCTCTCCCTCTTTTTTTCCTTTTTAATTTTATCTATCCTCTCCATTTTTGCAATTTTTGGGTTGTCATTTCCGGGTAACCAACAATCTCTTGGGTAACTTGGCATCAATCCAATACCTACTCGGATTGCTTGAGATAAACTCTAGTGTATTTTGGATTGTTTTGGATCAATCCAATGTATTCTAGATTACCAACTACACAAAGCAATACCAATAGTGATACTTGGTATTGTTTGTTTGTAAAACCAGAAAAATAACTAATTGTGTAGTGTGTGTGCATTTTTTATGTTTTCCAGGTTATGTATGCTTGTCTTGTGATCCTCCTATGTTGTGGTCCCGGGAAAGGAATTAAAGGAGTAGGAAAAATAATTAGTGGATTAGGAGGAAGAATTAATGGAGGATCGGGAGGGAGAATTAATGGAGATGATTCTTAGTTAGCATTCATGCCGACTACGAATCAATTGGTTGAAGGTTAAGGCTAAAAAATTAGAACTAGAAACCAAATAGTTCTAAGGGAAGCAAATCCGAAACCTTTTTGGGTTAGAGAGGACGAAAGGTGATCTAGACTAGTTTGGTCTTGTGGTTTGCTTCAAAATGTCATTTTGGTCCCTCTCAAATCAATGTCCCGCAATTGTAGTTTTTATGTGTAATTTTAGTCCCTAAATCGTAATTTTATCAATTACGTTGAGGTAATTTAGGTTTTGAATTTTTTAATTAATTCAAATATTGAAATATTTTTTGCAAATTATAGTTTTTCTAATTATTGAAATTACAATTCATTTGGTCCCTCTCAAATCAATTTCCTGCAATTGTAGTTTTTCTAATTATTGAAATTACAATTCATTTTAATGCAAAGGCATCCATAGATGTCAATTCCTAGTTTTCCTTTTTATTTATATATTTTTTGCAAATTGTTAATATAGACTACTAAGAAATAAAAACTAATAATCACTAATTAACGTAAAATGAAAAATCAAAAGTGAAATAAAACGTAACTAATAACTATACAAAATTAAGATTCTAAATTTCTAGTTATGATACTAATGATAGATTTTTCACTTTATGAAAAAATGGACGGCCAGTAATTACAAGCAAATCGGAGAGATAAATATTACCTAAAATTGAAGCTAGAGCATGTAAATCGAGAGCAAAATATTGAAAAAAAAAGGAAAATTGAAAAAATAAAATGAAAGATAGTTTTTTTTACGGCTAGAATTTAAAAAAATAAAATAAAAATTAAGATAGATAGAGAATTAAGCCTATATTGATTGAAAACATAAAATCTAAAATTATAAGGATAGATCTAGTCTAGTGGTTTAGTTTTGCAACCGCATAAAATTTTATGGATCTACATTATAATCACTCTCCATTTTCCATTATTTTCTTCTATTTTATTGGCCAAAGCTACTAGTAGTTGGCAATAATTTTTTTATTTTTTACTATTTAAATATTTTAATTTGGCATTTCTTTTTTTATATTTTTAACTATTGAAATAGATTGATTAATTATAAGGTTTACTTTTTTTTTTCTTATTTAGATATTATTGTGAATGGGTCGTTTTCAACATAAAAGGAGGTGGGAACAATGGCTTAAGGATATAATGCTTGAGGAAAAAAAATACTCTCACACTTTCTCTCTCCCTCTCTCTATCCTAATCTCACTCCCTCTCTCTCCCCTCTCTCTCCCTCTCATCTCCTCGCCCTCTCTCCCTCTCTCTTCCTTTCCCCCTCCATCTCTCCTTCTCTCTCTCACTTTCTCTCTCTCTCCCTCTCCCTCTCTATCTCCTTTTCTCTCCCTCTCTATCTCCCTCTCTTTCCCTTCGTCTTTTTATTTCTCTATTTATCTCTTCTTTTTCCCTATCTTCCCTCTTTCTCTCTATCTCTCTTCCGATCCCTCATTTCTCTCTCCCCTTATCTTTCTTCTCTTTCTCTCCCATTAATCTTTTTCTCCCTCTTTCTCTCTCTCCTTTTATTTCTCTCTCCCTTCACCTCTTTCTCTCCCTCTCTCTTCTTCTTCGACTCTCTCTCTCTCTCCCTCTCTTTCTTTTTCTCTCTCCTCCTCTCATTTTTTTCTCTCTCATTATCTTTTCAACTTCTTCTCTCTCTCCCTCTCTTTCTTTTTCTCTCTCCTCCTCTCATTTTTTTCTCTCTCATTATCTTTTCAACTTCTTCTCTCTCTCTCCCTCTTTCTCTCTCTCTCTCTCACTCTCCTTCCCACCTTCCTTTCTCTCTCCCCCTACCACGCCTCTCTCCCTCTCTATCCCTCTCTTTTCCTCTCCATCTTCCTCTCTCTCCTTTTTTCTCTCTTCTTTTCTCTCCCTTTCACTCCTTACTCCCCTCCCTTTTCTCTCTCACTCTCCCTCTCTCTTAACCTTTCTCTTTTCCTTCCTTTTTCTCTATCTCTTCTTCTTTCTCTCCCTCATTCCTTCTCCCTATCTCTCTCATTCCCTCTTTTTTTATTTCTCTCTCTCTCTTAGTTTTATCCCTCTTTCTCTCTCTTTTTCTCTCTCTCTACCTCCCTCCCTCCCTCTTTTTTCTCTCCCATCTCTCTCTCACTCTATTTCCATCTCTCTTCCTCTCTCACTCTCTTTTTATCTCTCTTTATTTTTCCTTTTCTCACACGGACTCTCTGCGTCTCTCTATCTTTCTCTTTTTTTCTTTTTTCTCTCTTTCTCCTAATCCTTTTCTCTCACTCTTACTATCTATCCTTCTCTCTCCCTCTCCATCTCTCTCTCTTCTACTCACTATAGCTCTCTTTCTCTCTTTTTCTCTCTTTTTCTCTTCCTCTTTCTACCTATTTCTCTCTTCACACTTTCTTTCTTCCTCTTTCCCTCTCTTTCTTTCTTCCTCTTTCCCTCTCTTTCTTTGTTTGCCTCTCGCTCTTTCTTTCTTTCTCTCTCTCTCTCTCTCCCCCTATCATCTCTCTCTCTCTCTCACCTACCTCTCTCTTACCTTCCCTCTTACCAACTCTTTATCTCCCTCTCATCTCTCTCTCTCATCTACTCTTTCTCTTTTTCTCTATTTCTTTTCCTTCCTTTTTCTTTCTATCTTTCTCTCTCTTCCTCTCCTTCACTCTTTCTCCCCTTCTCTCTCTTTCTTTTTCTTTTTACCTCTCCTCCTCTTTCTTTCACTCTCTCCCTCTCCCTTTATATCCCTCTCTCTCACTATCTTTTTCTTCATTTCCCTCTACCTCTCCATCTCACCCTATCCCTTTCCCTTTGTCTCTCTCATTTTCTCTCTATCTTCTTTCTTTTCTCTCTCTCTCTCTTTCCCTCTCTATCTTCTTCTTCTTCTCATTCTCTTGCTCTCACTCTCCCTTCTCTTTGCTCTCTCCCTTTACCTCTCTCTCTCCCTACCTCAATCTCCCTCTCTTCCTATCCTTCCTCTCTCTTCTTTCTCTTTACCCCTATCTCCTTCTCCCACTCTCTCTTCCTCTCTCTCTTTTTTATCCCTCTCTCTCTTACATCTTTGTTCTATTTCTCTCTATCTATTCTTCACTCCATCACTTGTTTTCTCCCTTTGTCTCTATTGCACTCTCTCTTATTCTCTTTCTATCTCTTTCACTCTCCCTTTTTTCCTATTTTCTCTCCTTCTATCTCTATCCCTTTATCTCTTTCTTCCTCTCCCACTCTCTCTTTCTTTCTCTCCTTATCACTTTTCTTTTCTCCCTTTTTCTTTCTCTCTTCCCGTCCCTTCCTCCCTTTCCCTCTTCTCTTTTTCTTTCCATCTCTCTCTCTCTCACTTTCTCTCTTTTTCTACCTTCTTTCTTTCTCTTTCTCTTTCTTCCTCTCTCTCTCTACCTCTCTCCTTTCTTCTTCTCTTTTTCCCCTTTCCCTCTCTTTTTTCTCTCTCTATCCCTATCTCTTTCCTTCTCCCTCTCCCTATCACTCTTTACCTCTCTCTTACTATTTCTTTCCGTCTCATTCTCCCTCTCTATCCCTCCTTTCTCTCTTTCTTTCAATCCATCTTCTTCTTCTTCCCCTCTCCATCCGTCTCTCCCTCTCTCTCCCCTTTCATTCTCTTCCTCTTTCTTAATTTTTCTCTCTCCTTCTATTTCTCCATCGCTCTTGCTCTCTCTATATCCCTTTCTCTCTCCTCTACTCTTTTTTCTTCTTTTTCTCTCTCTCTCTAACTCACTCTAGCTCATTCTCTCTCCTTTTTCTTCCTCTCTCTTCCTATCTCCCTCTCTCTCTCTCCTTCACTTTCCTTCTCTCATCCTTCCTCTATCTTTCCTTCTCTTTCTCACTCTTCTCCTCTCTACCCTTGTTCTATCTACCTCTCCCTCTTGCCATCCTTTTTTCCTCCTTCTTTTACTTGTTCTCTATCTCTCTCTTTTTCTCTTTATCCATTCTCTTTCCTTCGCTCTTCTTTTCTCTTTCTATCATCCCTTCTCTCTCTCTTTCTCTCTCTCCTTCTCCTTCTCCCTATCTCCTCTCTCTTCCTCCCTCTCTTCCTCTTCCTTTCATGTCTCTCCTTATCCTTTTCGCTCCTATTTTCCATCTCTTCCTATCCCTCTCCCTCTCTCTTTTTTATCTCTCTCTCCCTCTTCTTTTACCTCTCCCTCTTCTTCTCCCTATATATCTCTCACTCGTTCCTTTGTTTCACTCTCTCCCTCTATCTCCCTTTATCCTTCTATCCCTCTCTTTTCCTTTCTTTCCCTCACTCTCTCTCTAACTCACTTACTCTCTCTTTCTCACATCTTTGTTTTCTTTCTCTTCTTTTCTTCGCTCTTTCACTTATTTTCTCGCTTTCTCTCTATCGCTCTCTCTCTCTCTCTCTCTCTCTCTCACTCTCCATCTCCCTCTCTCTCATTCTCCATCTCCCTCTCTCTAACTCTATCTTTCCCTCTATCTCGTTCTCTCTCTTTCTCTCACTCTCTTCTTTTCTCGCCACTCTCTCTCTCCCTCTCTTTCCCCTCCCTCCCTTTATTTGTGTCTCAACCTCTCTCTCTTTCTCTCTCTATCCCCTCTCTCTCTCCCTCTCCTTTTCTCTTCCTTTCCCTTTCTTTCTCTATGCCTCTCTTTGTCCTCCTTTCTCTTTCCTACTCTCTCTATCTCTCTCATTCTCTCCTTTTTCACCTCACTCTCCCTCTTTTTGCCTCTCCCTCTCTTTCTTTCTGTCCCTCTCCCAATCTATCTTCTTCATTTTCTTCTCTCTATCCCTTTATCCACCTCTTATTCTATGTCCCTTTCTTTTTTTTCTCTCGCTCCCTTTCTCCCCTTCCCTCTCCCTCTTCCTCTCTCTCTCTCTTATTCTCTCCCTTCACTTTCTTTCTCTTTTACCCTCTATCTATCCCTCTCTCTCCCCGTCCTTCTCGCTCTCTTCCTCCCTCTATCTTTCATTCTTCCTCCCTTCTCTTCTTTTATCTTTCTCTCTTCCTCTCTCTCCCCCTTTTCACTTCTCTCTCACCTCCCTCTTTCTTTTTCTCACCATCTCTCTCTCCCTTTTTCTTTTTTCCTTTTCTCATGCTCTCTCGTTTTCTATCTCTCTTCCTCTTTCTTTTTCTCTCTATCTCTCGTTTTCTCATTTTTTCCCTTATTTCTCTTACCTTTCCCTCTCTCTCTCTCTATCTCTCGTTCCTTCTCCCTCTTCCTCTCTCTCTTCCTCTTCTTCTCTCACTCTCTTCATCTATGTCTCTCTTCCTTCCTTCCCATTATTCATCTCTCTCTCTCACCCTATCCCTTTATCCCTCCCCTACTCTTTCTCTCTCTTCCTCCCTCTTTCCCTCATTCTATCCAATCTTTTCTCTCCCTTTTTCTCTCCATCTCTCTCTCTTCTTCCCTCTATCTCTCTCCTTTCTATCGCTTTCTATCTATCTATCTCTCTCTCTCTCTCTCATTCTCTTCTTATATCTCTTACACTCCTTCTCTATCTCTCTCTTCACCTTCCTTTCTCCCTCCCTTCCTCTCTCTCCCCCAATCTCCATCTATCCCTATATCTCTTTCCATCTCTTTTTCCTTCGTTATCCGACTCTTTCTCTCTCTCTCTTCTTCTCTTTCTCTCATTTTTCTCTCTCTCCCTCTCTTCCACCCTCTCTCTCTCTCCTCTTCTCTCTTCCTCTCTCTTTATGCCTCTCATACTCCCTCTCTCTCTCTTCTACCCTCTTTCCCTCCCTCTATTTCTCTCTTCCTTTCTCCCTCTAACTCTCTCTCTCCCTCCCTCTATCTCTCTTTCTCTCTCTTCTTTTATTTCTCTCTAGCTTTCTCTTCCTCTCTATCTCTCTCCCTATTTTAGCCCCTCACTCCTTCTTTATCTCTCCCTCTCCTTTACTTGTCTCCCTCTTTTCCTCTTTCTTTTCCTCTCTTTCTCCATGTCCCTCTCTTCCTCTATCTTATCTATCTCTTTCTCTCTCCCTATCTTTTTGTTGCTCTTTCTCCATTTTCTCTCTCTCTTTCTCCCCATTCCTCTCTTTTTCTCTCCTGTTATATCTCTTTCTTTCTCATTTTCTTTACCTTCTTATCCTTTCTCTAGCTCTATCTCCTCATATCCCTCTCTCTCTTTTACTATTTCTCTCTTTATCTCCCTTTCTCTCCATCTCTCTCGCTCACTCTTTCTCTCTCTCTTTCTCTCACCCTCTCTCTCCCTCTCCTCTCCCTCTCCCTCTCCCTCTCTCTCTCCTTCTCTCTCTTTCTTTTCTTGCTTATGTCTCTCACTCTTTATGTCTATCTCTCTCTTCACCTTTCTCTCTCCCTCACTCCTTCTCTCTTCCCCTTCATTCTTCACCCCCTCTATCTCTTTCTCTCTCTCTCTCCCTCACTTCCTCTTCCTATTTCACCCCCTCTATCTTCTTTTTCTCTCTCTCCCCTCACGTACCTTCTTTCTCTCTCTTTTTCCCTTACTCGCTCTTTTTCTTGCTCTCTTCGTCTCTCGCATTAGCCATTTCCCTCTCTCTATCTCCCTTTCCCCCTTTCTTTCTCTTTTCCCCCATCTCTCTTCCTTTCTTCCTCTCTTTCTCATTTTCTCTCACACTATCCCTTCCTTTTCCAACCCTCTCTATCTCACTCTCTCCTTCTCTCTCCGCTTACCTCTCTCTCTTCCTCTCCATTTCCCTCTCTCTTTCCCTCTTTTTTCTTTTCTCCCTCTCTCTTCTCCCTATCTCCCTCCTTATCTCTATCCCTCTCTCCTCTTTCTTTCTCTCCCTCTTTCTCTTTCTTTCCCTCTCCCTCCCTCTCCCTTCCCCTCCCTCCCTTACTCCCCTTTTCTCTCCCTCTCTCTCCCTTCATTCTCCCCCTCTCTCTCTTCTTTCGTCTCTCTCACTCCCTTCTCTATTTTCCTTTCTCTTCTTCTCTCTTCCCTTTGTCTCCCTCTCACCCTATCCCTCTCACTCCCTCATTCTCTCTTTCTTTCTCTCTTCCTGTCTCCCTTCTATCTCCTTCTTTCTCTCTCATTTGCTCTTTCTCCTTCTATCCCTCCCTCTTTCTTCCTTTCTCTCTTTATCTCTTCCTCTCTTTCACCCTCACCCTTTCCCTCTCTTTCTCTCTCCCTTTTCCCTCTCTATCTCTCTTTCCCTTTTCCTCTCTCCCTTTCTCTCTCTCAATATCTCCATTTACCACTTCCTCTCCCTCTCTCTCTCATCTTCCTCATCTCTCTCTCTTTCTGTCTCTTTCTATCTCTCTCCTTCTATCTTCATCTCTTCATCTCTCTCCTTCTATCTCCCTCTCTCTTTATCTCTCTCCCTCTATCTCCTTCTTTCCCCATCTCTTTTCCTTTCTCTTTCTCTCCCTCTATCTCACTCTTTCACCCTTCCTCTCTTTCCTTATCTATCCCTTCTACTCTCTCTTTATCCCTCTTTCTCTCTCATACATCTTTGCTCTCTCTCCCCTCTCTTCTTCGCTCCCTCTCTCTATCCCCCTTCTCTCTTATTCTCTCTCTCCCTCTCTCTTGTCTCTCCTCTCCTCTCCCTCCCTCCCTTTCTCTCTCTCTCCTCTCCCTCCCTCCCTTTCTCTCCCTCTCTCTCCCTCCTCTATCTCTCCCTCTCTTTCTCTGAAAAATTCATAACTTTAATGTGAGTTCATCTAATATAAATTAAAGACGGTTTTGTTCATTTTTTTCCTACTTTTACATATGACAAAATATCATTAAATATGTATCTTAAATTGAAACTTATGATATGAACTTTTAATTCTTGTAAATAAAAATAATTCATAATTATTATATATTAAAAAACTATGATTCAAAATTTGAAATTAAATTTTTTTCTCATAATGTCTCTTTTCAAATTGATATCTATGCTTTAATTTTTCTTATGGCAAGAGAGATCCAATTTATATGTTAATTTTTTAATAAATGACAAAATATTATTGATTAACGTAAAAAAAAAAAAAACATGTTAAGATAGTTGGTTAATTAGGTGTTGAGAATGATTTTATATTAATCTCTAATATAATTTTTAAAATAAAAACTCTTTAAACTTGAAACTTCGTGTTAAGCTAAAAGGTTAGTTGTCAAGAATGATTTCATGTTACTTTTTAATCCACTCTTCTCTAACACTTTCTTCTAACATATTCTCTTAAACTTACACGAGACCCATACTATTTTGTGCTATTATATTTTTAATAAGAATAGAAACACTACCTTATAATATTCTAAGTGGTGACATTCGAACTCATGAACTTTATGTCATCAAAATTCGATATCGTGTTAAATAATCATCTTGATCCAAAAGTTTAAAATATTAAGTGAGGTTTATTGAATGATTTTATATTAATCTCTAGCACACCTCTTCAACTACAAATATTTAGGATTTGAATTTGCACAAGCTCACCATTACTTTGTGCTAAATTATTTAATTATAATGAGAAGCGAAAGTGAGAGTACTAAGATTTGAATTTGTGACCCTTTGATTATCAAGGTCTTAATACTATATCAAAAAAATTATTTTAATCCAAAATCTTAAATTATTGAGTGAGACTCTAAGATATAATTTATATTACTTTCTAACACACACTTATGAATGAAATTCTTTAGACTTGAAACTTACACGGATCCACCACTATCTTGTGCTTAATTATTTATTTTTAATAAGAGAGGATGTAGATGATGAGATTCAATCTTGAACTCATGATAATTTGGTAAACAAAGCTCTAATACTATGTAAAAAGACAATCTCAATCTAAACATTTAAGTTGTTAAATGAGTTATAAAGATAGTTTTATATTATTCTTTAACGAGTTAAGATTTAAATTTAATACATAAACAATTTATTAGCATTAAAATTATATTTAATTACTATTTCATTGATTGATTGATCACATGTGGTAATGGTTTTTGTGTTAATATGACTAACGTAGTAGAAAACAAAGACCATTTTGTATATAGAGAAATAAATAAATAAATGGTTTATGTATATACATAATGGTGTTGTATACTAGACATATGCATAAGGATGCATAGTGATTAGTATAGATAGATGTCATGTACGCTATAAATTGTGCAATTTAAGCTTCAATTGAAGGCTAGTTTGAACTATAAAGAGACCTAGGTTTCTAGGTTATCAAAAGTAACAAATTGGGGGTTTTTGGAAGATGGCTCAATTGGGTTTAAATCTACATGATTTCAAACTAAATCAAGCCATTTAGAGGGAAAAAAATGGAAGGTTGATTAAAATCAAATGGAGAAGCTTCGACCTTTCAACTAAAACCAGTTTTGGGAAAGAGAGGAGGGGGAAAATAAGGGAAGAAGAGAGAGAGAGAGGAAGAAGTTGGAGAAGAAAAAGAAATGGAGGGGTAAATTAGTTTATCCATGGAGATGAGGTAGAGAGAGGAAGAAGAAGAAAGAAAGGAGAGGAAAAAAGATAGTGAAATCAAGAGAGAAAAAGAGAGAGGAAGTTTGATCCGTAAACAATTTGGGCGAAAGAATTTTGGGTGTTTTTGGCCTTAAGGGCCAACTAAATGAGGGAATGGGTTGGGCCAAGCCCAATCCTTGAAACATTAGGCTAGATTGGAATAAGGAAAAAAAGAGAGAGAGAGAGAAAATTAGGTTAGAAATTCCAGTCCAACCAAAAAAAAAAAAAAAGGAAAAGAACAAGGACTAGAAAGAAGAAAGAAAATTAGGCTAGACTGATTCTAGTCCAACCCAAAAAAAAAAAAAAAAAAAAAAAAAAAAAGAGAAAAGATAATAAAAAAAGAGTTAGTTTTATTTTATTTAATCATGAATTTATTTTATGTATGTTTTTGTTTTATTTTTAATTCCTATTTCAAAGTTTGAATTTCCTTTGTTTTATTCAATTAATGTAATTTTTTATTTTTATTTTTGATAATTTGACTAAGTAATCCATACATGGAAAATTATCAAGTCTTCAAATTTTTAGGGATCGAAGACAATTTTTTCATCGATAAAAATAAAAAAAATGATAAAAAAGGATTATTAGTTAATTTTAATTTTAGAATTTTGTTTCAAAAATTAGTTTAGTATTAATAGGTGGGCGAATTGTTGAGCCTTCTAATCCTTAGGAACCGATGATGGTGCCCCATAGAAAAAATTAATTAAAATTATTAATGAAGTCTTTTATCCGATAAAAACTGTCTTTAATAAAAAAAAAAAGAGAAATACTAAAAATAAAATAAAAATATCCCATCAACATTCAAATAATCGGGATGTTCTCCGACACACCAATTATGTCGAGGCTTAAAGTGAATCTAATATTTGAACCTACGTGTCTCCCGATGAAGGGTTCCAATAATCATTTCAATACGATACCACTCTAAAAAATAAAAAATAAAATACTTTTGAAATAAAGGACTTGGAATTTAGACAAAGATTAATTTTTGGCAAAAATAGTTTTTTTTAGGAGATAAAATTTAGGACTAAACCAAGTCCGATACCTTTTCTCAAAAAAAACAAAAAAGGTTTTTGAGTGATTAAATATTTTTTTCAAAAGCATAACCAACTCCTTATCATAAAATCTTTGAACTAGTGCCTATTTTAGGTTTTTATTCCTTTAACGAGTAGGTGATGACTCTAAATTTATAATTAATTTTGTCAATAAGTCTTCGATTTTTTTGAAAGTCCCGTCCGACATCGGATAGCAATAGCGCCAATAACTTAAAATACTTCTAAAAATAGAATTATAACTAATTAGACTACTTCTACAAAGAATTAATAATTGAACACTATAAAAAAATAATGGAATTAGCAACGGTTTAGACCATCGCTAATTTTAATTAACGACGATTTTACGATGGTCCAAAAGCTGTTCATAAAATGTGAGTCACTATAATTTTATGATGGTTTTTGGACCGTCGCTAATTTAGCAACAAAAAAACCATTGCAATATTAGAAAAAACTATTGTAGAAAATGGAGGTAGAACCAAGAGAATATTATGACAATAAACAAAACCCTCACTAAAATCGTTACAAAATTGCTACAGCTTTAGCGTTTGTGACGAGTGTTGGACCATCACTAAAATTATGCAATTAGCGATGATTAATGCCATCACTAACATTTTTTTTTACCCTCATTTTAAATTAACCAATTACTATTTAAAAGTCTACAAAAAACCCAAAACATAATATTTTAAATTTCATACTTTTTATTATAAAATTTATTA
This sequence comes from Dovyalis caffra, assembly GCA_963924115.1. Classification (NCBI taxonomy): domain Eukaryota; kingdom Viridiplantae; phylum Streptophyta; class Magnoliopsida; order Malpighiales; family Salicaceae; genus Dovyalis; species Dovyalis caffra. The sequence goes on from CAWUPB010000026.1 coordinate 1,383,175, forward strand.
AAATATAATAAATTTTATTCAATTATGAAATTCTTGAAAAAAGTTGAAAGTTTGTTGTTATTACATGATAGCTAGAAGGGATTAGTAGGATCGTCACTCGAAGGTTGGGTGGAATCGTTTAGAGGTTGGATGGAGTAGTTGTCGGTGTTAGGCACGACGAATGAAATGCCACCTTGCTAAAAATGCCGCAACATCTACTACATCCGTGTCATCATCATATGTTGCTATTGAGTATACTCTTTCAACTCATTTGTTGTAGCCAATAGCGTTGTGAAAGTACCTTGTAGCTCTTGGATCTCTTGTGTATTTGTAGTAGTTTGATCTTTGCTTTCCTTTCATTGTGCCTTATCACCAACATGGAACCGCAAAGTTGCCGAACTCGGAGGTTGTACCGACATTAGAGTAATAGTGAGATGCATGAAACCTAAGTTCCTACATCATCTTCCTCTTCTATCTCCTCCACCAATGATCTTTCTAAAAATCTCATTAATGTTGATGTTGATCGATGAAATCCCCTCGATCCGTTGGCTAATAACCTCCTCCTCATTTATTAATTTTTCTACGATCTCCTGCATAATTATGAAAGACATAATATTAAACATTTATGTGAAATAACGTTATAAATTAATATGTATAAAATAAAGTTATAAACTAACTAATAACCTACATCGATAAATCTTGAATATTGAGCGATGAAGACATATTGATCATCAATCTTTCTCTAATGAGTCCTCAAGAAAACCTCGTGAGGATCGGGTTCATGCCCCAACACCTCACGCTGAAATAAATATACATAAATGTATTAAATATACTCAAATATTTAATTAATTATTTTGATATCATTATATATATATATATATATATATATACACACACACACCATGCGTATTGCGTGATTTCTATGACCGATCGATCCCCCGTATGTTTTGAAGGACCGGCTCCTATGCCACCAGTCTCACTCCCGTGATTCCAAACCGCCATATCGGATCGGGCAATGGCCTTAGGTTTTACCCATTCCGTACTCCATGCATATCATATTTCTTGTGAGATAAATGTTGGCTTTGAACTTCTTTTAAGACGATAAAGAAAGTTAGAATACCGTTTTCATGCCAAACTTTCCTATGCTTTCTTAACTTTGCTCTTGATGTTATTATCCCACGTCAATGATTTCTACAAAAAAAAAATAATATTCATTAGTACATTTAATTGGATATTATTATTTATTCTTTAAATATGAAGTAATGTAATAAATTAATTAAATAAATTAGTACCTTAAACTCTTCCCAGTAGAAGTCTTTTATTTTCGGACTCATATTGTTCCATGTCTATCCGAAAATATGAATATACTCGTTGAATGTCTTATAGATCGTGTGAGCACAAATATCAAAAAGATACAACCTATGAAAATAGATATTAATTTAACAAATAAATGAATACATAATTATGGTAATAAATAAAAAATATGTTTCATAAAATTAATATACTCATTACGCTCAACGAGAATGACCGTAGCTCGTGAATCGACCATGGATTTGATAGGTTCGAAGCCAATGGACGAGGGATGTTCTGTGATGGGACTTGTTCGGGAATAGAATGATTTTCTTATTATGATGACGAAGGCATTAACGATGATGAAGAAAAAGATGGACAGGGATGTTGAGGTCCATAATAAGGGTATGGCTCAAGCTCGGACATGTTAAGCCTCGAAGGGTATATCATGGGGGCACCGGTAGGGTGGTACGAAGGCATATCCATGGGGGGTCCATCCGAACAGGAAAGGAAGGAGAATGGTGTTCACGTCCACGATCACTCGCCGAACTAGTATCCGAATCACAACCCTCACCGTATAACATAGACCACTACATCCGAGAACCTCCCCTACCTCAAGGCATTATAACCTACACATTATTAAATTCATTAGTATTAAAATAAAATATTTATTGTATAATACTAACATATAACATTCATATTAACATGGATAATTTCAAATATATTTATTTAAAAAGAACATATATCAAACAACATGGATACACGGACATATATTTAAATGTTACCTTAAAAAGTATAAGTGAACTATGTAGAAAAACAAGACCATATCGTTAATTTTTTTTTTAGAAAAGGGATGGTACCCTCGACGTATATTGAAATAACATGAAAAAGTATATAGGGGTACAAAACCAACCTAGCCTAACAAGTTAGGAGACAAGGTTGCCTAAGCCCCCGATTAGCTACTACAATTATATAAAATCCATGTGGACAATATATATGTCCATTGAATATAAAAATCAATATTACATAATCTAATAGGATCTACCATATCACTAATGAGTATCATGGTGATCATGTCATATTTTTCATCTAAGTCTTCCTCAACATCTCGTTTCAAACTCATCTTCATTATCTATATTAATTTCACTCCTTTTTAAATCTAGTAACGCTCCAAGTTGTATCATTCAATGAGTGACCTTCATCATCATCAACTTGGATGACATTGTATTGGCCTTCCATTCCATTTTCTTAAAAGGTTCGATATTTATTTAGTCGATGGTATGTCATCGTAATACCTTTTTCGAGAAATGATGTTCGAACTTAAAATGTAACAAATGAGACATTATCGATAACCGTGAATGGTTTTCTGAATTGGGTCATATTTCTCTATTCGATGCATCTAACAAATTGTAAAACCCTTGGGCATCAAGGTTTAGATCTTCGTCCGTGTTAGATAGATTAAATGATGGACCAGTTGCATCCATCGCCATTTTGTGGTATCGATTGACTTGAGGATCATCAAATATTTGTTCTTGTTGAACATTATTAATTGAATTGTCATCATAAATGATCGAATCATTCTCTCCATGACGTCTTCACACATAATACCCGGACACAAAATCGTATTTCATCAAATGTCCCTCCATGGGTCGTATGGAATGAAGAAGAAACATCACTTTTGAACCAAGAGCTCGGATAATGCCATGTTTTTGTTAGAATTGGATCAAGTATGGCTAGTAAGAATGGCGTCATACTGAAAGGGTTGTCCTTAATATGGAGCTGAGAAGCATTGGTGAGAACAAAACCTTCTCCTTCGTTATTTGCACCAACATTTTGCTGTGCAAAGAAACCAGAATGGGCCAAAATGCGCATGAGGCGATAGACACAGCGGGCTTTGGTTGGGTGAATAGGTAAGACAGCAACAAGTTCAGAAAGGGATATGGGTTTTCCGTGATTGTGGATTACATCAGGTATGCCTAATTGAACCGCACATTTAGAGACATTGAGTTTATGAAGTTGAAGGTGTGGTTCCAAACGTGGGCTTGAGCTTGAAGTAGCTCAGCACCATGCAGGTTTCCGTCAGCCATTTCGATTAGGCTCTCTCGAGCTTATCTTAAGGTTTTACGCTTTTAAGGATTGATCTATCCTATGAAGCTGTAAGGTTCCTTTTAGAGTGCGTAGCCTATATATAGTAGTGGATGCGACACTATTCAATCAAAGCAGAAGACAAATACAAGATTCGGATCAAATTAGAGATGGAAACAAGATACTTACGGTACACTTAATATTATATTTCAGTGTTAAGATCATGTTTCCTATCATATATCATGAGAATTGGTTATAGTGGCATCCGACTAGTGCATAAAGAAAAAGAAATTAAATTGAAAAGACAGCATTTTGGAGTAGAATTTAGCAATTGAGTACCGTAGTATGAATGTCTAAGATTGGTAAAAACAAAGACAACGCTAGCTTTTCCCAGGATGTCACGGTCAATATTAAATAATTTATGATCGACTATTCTTCCATGGCTCATTTTGTTAAACTAAATTATAAATTAGTTTCTTTAATTTTTTGAAACAAATTAATTAGTTATTTAAAAAAAAAAACAAATAATCATTTAATCTTTTAATCAGTATTGGAGAAACTTAATTTAAGATTATTTTATTTTAAAACAATATCTTTTTTCTCATCAATATTTTCATAACATCATTTTTTTTCTTTTTACATTCAAAAAGTAATTGAAAAAAATATAAAATTAATATATATATATATAATTTTTAAAACATGAAAACTAATAAATTTTTTAAAAAAACTAAAAGAATTAATTTATAATTTACTCCATTTTGTTCTCGACATCATTTCTATTATATTATAAAAATACTAAAAGAGAGTGTTTTTATTATTCCTGAACTATTATCATCACTCAGATGACTGTAAACTGTGACTAAGTTAAACTGTTTTCCTTCTTTGCTTACATTTCCACCGTCTCTTTTTTATGCATGTATCGTGGCTTGTTTGATGCCGTGCCATTCGCCAATTATTGTTTCTCTTTTTTCTTTAACGCTTCTTGGTGATTGTATCCTATCAATCTTCTGACCCTTTTCTATTATTTTTTCTTTTTGATTCACCAATTTTTTCTGTCAATTCACACCTTCTCCCTCTCAACTCTTTCTTTACGCCCTTTTCATTTTTGCTTATTTTCAGTTGTGCCATTGAGTGCTCTTCTAATCTTACCTTAATGCCCTCATTTCCATTCCATTATTACCTGGCTCTCGTGCCCTTTTTTGTAAGTGCAATAATTTGGTTGTCCGTGTATTTGTTGCACCACATGATGGTGCTGCACCCCTTTGTTTAAAAAAATATATTATTCCTTTATTTTCTCTCCATTCCCACATGTTTATGTGAAGCCCTCAACCATTCAGACAAATCCTTTACTTGTTTGATATAAAATTTTGAGTGTATATTTTTAATGATTACATTAGTGTCTTCTTTGTTCACTGAAGTTGATTTTTGACCAAAAAATAATTTAATTTTTTCTTTTAACTAGATGAATCCGTTGTACATCTTTAATTACATAAGTTTCATAAGCAAAAAATCAGCTAAACTCCTTAAAACTAATTATTATTATTAAATATTTTTAAATTTAAATTTTAATTTTTTAAAAATTAATAATTCATATTTTTTATTAGATTGATCCATTATACATCATTAATTATTCAACAATAAAAGCCAAACTCATAAACAACAAAATCATCTAAACTTTCTTAAAATTAAATATTATTAAAAATAAAATTAATTTTCATTTTCATTTTCTTTAATTAGATGGATCCACTGCACATCATTAATTATCTAACAACAAAAGTAAGATTCATAAAAAAAAAAAAAAAAAAAAAAAAAAATCATCTTAGCTACCTTACAGACTAATTATTATTCAATATTTTTTTGAAATTAATTTTAATTCTTCAAAAAATTAATAATTCAATTTTTTTTATCTATTACACATCATTAACTATCCAATAAAAAATAAATAAACAACAAACTCATGTAAACTTTTTTTAAATTAACTATTATTAAAAAAAAATAATTCTATTTTTTCCAATTAGATGGATTCATTGCACATTGTTAATTATCTAACAACAAAAATAAGATTCCTAAACAAAAATAAAAAAATAAAAAAAATCATCTAAGCTATTTTAAAGCAATTATTATTAAATGCTTTTTTGAAATTAATTTTAATTCTTAAAAAAATTAATAATTCAAAAAAATAAATTGTTACTAGATGGATCCATTACAAGCAATTAATTATCCAATAACAAAATCATCTTAACTTTCTTAAAATTAACCATTATCAAAAAATTAATTTTAATTCTAAAAAAAAAAAGGGACAATCAATATTTTAATTGTAAAAAATAATAGAAAAAGATAAAATTTACGCAAATACTAATAGTTTTGAGTCCAAATAATATGGATCTTAAATTGCCATAACTCAATAGTGTAGGAGTGATTTTTGTCTTTAAATCTCCAGATTAATCTCTTTGATAGATAAATAGAAAAGTTGTTGATCTTTTCACTCGCCCTCCGGTTTTTGTTTTGTTCTTTTGTTAACCAAATTAGATTGATTGGATTCCATTTTCTTTTCCTAAACTTTATAGATTTTTTTTTTAATATATTGGTGAAGGAAAATAAATTTCATTTTAGATTATTGTTTGGTTAAATACAAATGAATTTTTTGTAGGCTTGATTTTTTTTTATGCCATGAATTATTGTTTATTGTCTCAAATTATTTATCTTCTTTTTCCCCCTAAAGTCTTTCTTGCTAGGGCCTTTTTTTTTCTTTGTTTTCACTTTTGCTTCTTCTTTTTTTCATTAATTTATTTTAAATTTTATTCTTATGGATTATTGGGCAAAACTTATAGATGACTGATCGTTATTTTTTTTGGTTTCTTAAACAATCTAGAGAGAAACAAATGTATGTGATATGTTTTTATATTTTTAAAATGAGCATACATTTTAGATTATATTACTCTTATTATTTAAAATTTATTCCTTCAATTTGTCATTTCTTACAAAAATTCTCATCCAATTGATTTTTTATTTTTTAAAATTTAGAACATTATTGTTTGCTCTCTCTTAAATTATAAATGATATAATTTATGTGATGAATTTTAAAAGTTTTTTGAATAATAGCTTTGCATGTGATCTCTATGCATAAGGACTGGCCATGTATGGTGTAAGAAAAAAAAGTAAAAAGAAAAAAAAGTCATGTATTTTATTTGCTACAATTTTATATAATCAAAATTTATCAAAAAATAAAATTTGTAATAGTTTTTATTTTAATCCATTAATTTCAAATTTATTCAATATATTACTTGCAAGTTAAATATTTTTTTAATATTTTTTATTTTATGTTGCAAACTCTATCTAAATACACTCAGTATAATTATTATTATATATATATATATATATATATATAATTGATATTTTTATTGGAAATTAATTATAAAACAATAAAAAATACAAAAAATTTACTATTTATTTATTTATGGATATTATAGAATCAATTTCTTTCAAATTAAACAATTAAAATTATGTTTTTGCGAACCAATGAATTATTCAAATACAATTTTTTATTCTACTATTGTTGATAATTTTATGAATAAATATATCAAAATCAAATATATATAATTTCAAAAACTAATATTCTCATCAACATTAAATAAGTATCAAAATAATTTTTTCATTTATTTATTTTTATACAAGTTTTTACATCAATTGCTACTTTGTTTTAATGACATAGTCTTATAAAAAAAATATTATGACTTTTTTATTTCATGTTAAATTTTCTTTTAAAATTATTAAAAAATTTTAATTAATAATTCATGGTTAAAAAATAATAAATCATTTTTTTAGTACAAAACTTATGAAAACCCCTAGAAAGAATTAGTTTAATATAAAATTTTGATTACAAAAGTATAACATTGGATGATTTTTTTTATTTTGATTTAATATATTTTTACAGACTCATGATACAACGTAGGTCATTAAACTGAATTTTTTTGAAATTATTTTATATATTTGATCAGATCATAATGCGGGTGAAAATTTGTTGTATTAAGCATTTCATGTCTTCTATACGTCAAGAAATGGTAACACGTAACACTGAAGCAAACGTGAATGTGATGAGGCCTTTGTGGTTGAAAAAAGTCATGTATGGGCCCAATCGTCTTTGGGCTGTAAATGCTGAAAAAGTAATAAGACAAGGTTAGGTTAGTGCCATGTGGCCATTAGCTGCTTCTTAGCTACTGGTTCTTTGTTGGCCTTTCTTTAGCCTATGTTGTCTGATTCTCGAGTTTGGAAATGCTGGTCCCATTCTCAAGAGGGAGAAAAGGATTGAAAGTTGTGCGATGGCACATGCTCAAGTTAGAGTTGGCATCTAAGATTAGAGAATAAATGCTGACGCCCCAGGTTACGCTACATTCTCAAGAGGGGTGAAATATTATTTATGTGTGATTTGAGTCAAGTCCATGTTGTTAAGCAGACGGTTAAATATTATACTTAATGATTCAGAATATCAGTTAAAATGTTTGCGATATTTTATATTTTTCTGCTGATAGAAGCTTTCTTTTTATGCATTGATTAAAAAGAAAATATTTTATCTCCGATGTTGATGGCTAAATCATTGATATTCATCTATGGATGTTGTCAAAATAATAAAAAAATACTGTAAATTTATATTTTTTTTAAAAAAACACATAGGCAAGAAGTGCGATGCGTTGTTTGCATATTACAAACTAATTTTGCATGAAAAAAATGGAGAATGAATTATTTAGCGATATATGTAAATAAATAAAAAATATTATAAAAAATAAATTTAAACTTGTTAACTAACAGCAAAAGTAAAAACTTAGAGGAAGCATTTAATAAATAACGTAAAAAGTTATAAATGTTAATTTTAATAGTTAAGCAAAAAGCACCCAAACAACATGGGAAAAAAAATTGAGTATTAACTAAAAAAAATTGATTCATCAATTGCGTTACACACCCTAACCATTTTCGGCTTCTTCCTTTAGACGTAACTTTTTGTTGCTCTAACTCAACCTCTCTCCATTGGTTTGTACTTTTCCAAAGTCTTTAACTCTTTCATCAATTCTTATACAATTTTTTAATGCCGAACCAATGATTAAGAATATGATAAGGTTTCACCTATAATTAAAAAAATCAAAACAAAATATTAATCAAAATTCATATGATAACACTAAATTTAACAAAATAAATATTAGCATGATACCCATAAATAATTTATGATAAGAGAATTGAAAACATTTTTTTTTACAAGTCGTGGCCCTCTGTCACAAATTATGACGTAGGCTCTCCCAACTGATATGGTATGAAGTGGAAAGGCATTAAATGAAAACGAACAGTACTACATGTTATCCCACTATAAAAAAACACTCTCAGTATACACATTAAGTAATAATTTTGATTTTTCTACTGAAAAATTGAAGGCTCGTTGGAAGACATATAATACACAAGTTTCTCTTTCTCTTCGTTTTTTTTTTCATTATTTTTTTCTTTTTTTAAGAGAAATTATTATATGGATCCAGTTCACTGCCTCAGACCATGAACTCAATCAATATAATTTTTACAAATAATTAAATTTATCAAAATTATTTATTGAATAAATTAAATTTAGAATATGAATATTTTCATATTTAATAATAGAATGATAATCATGAAATGTAAAAATTTATTTTGGTCCATAATTTTAGGTGGTGGACTATGTTGTGTAATAAGGGATTTTTTTTCCCCCTTTCTGTTTGCATTCGTTCTCTTTCTTAAAAAAAAATAAAAAATAAAAAATAAAAATAAAAAAATCTTCTCATTCGAGCAAAAACAACGGTTTTAGGCTTTAAAAATATCCTAAACTCATTATTGTTATGTAACGAATGTCGAAGAAACAAAAAGAAACACCAAACTAATCTAAAGGTGTATCATTAAAAATAACAGGTCACAATAATGATTTCAAGAAATTCAAAATGATCCAATTATCGACGTAAGAAACGACCAACAGCAGCAGACGAATTTTTCCTTCCTATGATGAGAACGACATTCACCGCTATTGTGGTCTGGCATCACAGCACCAACATTTAACATTGTTTTTACACAACTTTTCTATTATATTTTTATAATAACAAAATATAATTTACAAAAATAAATTTATAAATAGGTTGACTATACATCTAAAAATAAATATTATATTTTTATACTCACATACGCAGGAAAGAACCCTCACTATATTTATATTGAAATCAAAACTTGAAACATCCCTGCAAATAGAATTAGAACTAATCAGATATGAATATATACTACTTATCCAAAGAATTAGTAATGGAAATCGAATCATCATGAGTTGTTTAGGCATAAAAAAAGATTGTCACAATGAATTATTACTGTGACGTTAATAACAGCTAGAAAGTGACAATTAATTTACGCATTAAGACCCTGGTCAAAAAATAAAACTCCTCTAGTTGTTTCTTTTGTACTCTTATCTCATTTTTGGATAATCTGACTTTAGGTGTAAAAAGAATTACAAGTTTAAGATCCGCACTTCATGGGTTTAGTTTACGTTAACAAATATTTGAAGAAATTAACGATGTTAACGATATCTTTAAGGAAATTTAAGATATTATCTTAAGCAGCAGAGCTTGAGTGTTGAAGAATATACTGCTGTGTTCGAGCAACTGATGCTTAGATGTGATATTATTGTATCTGAGGAATAACAGTTGCTTTGTTTTGGGGAGGTATGAAGATTGAGATTGCTAGTGTTATGCAGTTGCAACAGAACTATTTTTTATAGGATGTCATCAGGTTAGCTTTGAACGTGTAACAACATCACAAGGCTGCAAGTGGGAGTATTAATAGGGCTTTGGATAGGAAGTTTGCTTCTAGCCAAGGGGTTTCATACAAGGGACACCTAGTCATAATGTGGTTAATACTTGAGGAGAAAGATCATCAATGTGGGGTCAACAAACCGAACACGATGAGACCGAATGACAACTCCAGAAAGTGTTTCAAGCGTTTAGAATTTGTCCACGTTGCTTTGGACTGTCTGAACAGAAGAATCATCTTTTTGGTGGAAGACGCTGAAAGTTCTGAGGAGGAGGTAGAAGAAAAGGTTGATCTAGCCGAGAGGAAGTGGTTGATGTTGATGAGGGATAGTTGTTGATGATTATGAGAGCTTCAAGGACTGATGAGATTGATGTGACTGAAGTGATTGGCTTAGAGATTATTTCTTGTGCTTTTATATGAATTCCTTTCTGCAATTATTAAATTTTGTTGGTGTTGAGTTTCAACTTTCAGGTTAATTGGATATTGAAATTGGCCTGCTTGGACAATTATTGGCTGTGTTTTGGGTTGTATTATCTTCAAGCATATGGTGTCATAACTAGCTAATACATAATAAATAAAAAAATTTAGTTGGTTAATGAAGGTTTATATACTTTTTTTTTTCTTCCAAAATTAACTAAGCAGCTTAGCTAAATTCATTATATACTAATTCATTTTTTTTTTTTTTTTTTTACATAAGTCTAAGCTACACAACAAAAAAATTAGACCGAAGATGGCTTTCACTCTATATAAGGTCTTGAATTATGAGGATGGACACATGCTGGCCAAGTTATTAGACCATTGAGTGCCTGACCAAGATGTTATCCTCCCTTGCACTGTGGACATGGTCTATGCGTTGTTAGACTATTGAGTGATTGATCAAATTGTTACCTCTCATGGGTAAAGAAACTCTCATCCCAAAAAACAGAAAGTAAATCTCAAGTATTGTTGATACCACGTATACTTAAAGATATTCGACATAAAACTATCCTAATTTGAGATTTTTATTTCATGACAAACTAAACAAAATAGAGATGGTTTTTGATACTAAAGATAGTGTATAAGAAAACTACCTACCATAACACAAAAAATTGCCAAAATAATCAAGTGAATACCACTTCCCATCACCCAAGGTCAGTTGAGGGAAGAAGATTTGACATGCATGTTTTTCATGTACCTTTCAGTCAAACATATGCCATACGAAAGAAATAAATGAACATTGATAGCTCAATTCTACCTTCTTTGTCCAAGACTCTAAATTTTCAGTAATAAACTTGTTCTTCACTTCCGTAATTTTTTAGTGTTTTCTTGTTAATAAAATGAACAATTTCTATGAAAAATTTTTAGGACTAGCAAGACACAAGTTAGAATGAGAAGCATATGATTGATCAAAGTCTAGACAGATTGAAATTTAAGTGATGTCTATTACATAAGTGTTAGAGTTTTGAGAAAAAAAAGGTTCAGAAATTATTGCTAGAAATGAAAAGTTGAAATCTCATCGTAATGATATAAGGTCGATATTTATAACATATTGAAAATAATCCTTAATCTTTAGAATCTTGCAATGTCATCCATGTTTGAATGATCAAATTTGTAATGAAAAAAACTGAATTCTTTTTTGGATAAACTATTTCAATTTACTAATAAAGATTAAAATAATAAACAATTGGTTTTTTTTTAAAAAAAATGGATGCTACACTAATCCCATCAAATTAATTTTCTTAATGCATCCTAAATATAAAGCATGTACACTAATCCTATCAGAATATCAACAGACCTAAAACCTTATGTTGAGAAAAATTTATTCTCAATTCAATCTATTTATTGTATAGCTAGGACACATGTTAAAATTAAGAAAAATAATATAGATTGGTACATAATAAACTCAAGCTAAATCTTTATATAATTTTTATAGACAAATAAAGTGTATAATTATCCTCTTGTATGGACAACCTTGCTAAGAAGAATATTTGTGTAACCATGTATGATGAGATGAAGAGAAATAAGATCGCCCTTTTTTTTTACCACATGGTAAACTCTACCCATATGACACGAACAGATGAAAGAAAGTAGGCTTTCCTTGACCTCCAACTTTTATATCAAAATTGCTACCGTTCCTTACTCAAAAGGATTAACTCAAAAAACAATATCACTAGTCTAGTTGAGCTTAATTATCATATCTATACCAGGTAAGTTAGGAAAGAGTAGAATTAATTAAGGGGGACGGCTATGGGCGCAGCCCTTCTGTTTCTGCCCTCGTTAACTTTTATATGTTTAAATGACTAAAAGGTCCTCGTTTTTAGAGGGAACACTGTCCTTTTTCATTTCAAATAACAATTTATTGCAATCTCAAATATCAAACGTCCTAAATTAAGTCACAGACTAAAAATTAAAATTGATAATATTTTTTTTGAATTTTGATTAATAGAAAAAAATTAATCTTTTTTAATTCTGGTTTGGATTTCATTTTTATTTATTTTCAATTAAGTTTTTTTCATTTAGTTGATCAATTTTCTACCACACTAGTACCTTTAACATAAAGGTAATCTATTAAAATAATGGCAAGTGTTTTGCTAAAACGTGAAACTAATCCACTATCTAAACTAAAAATCAAATAACAAACAGTTTTCGATCTAAATTAAAAAGAAAAGTCATTGCTTTCTAACAGCAAAATTGCCGAAATCCTATCTGAGTTATCAACAGTACTGTGAGAGACATAAAAAGAGAGCTTTACAGCATGTCTAAGGAAAAAACGGCAGAAAGTTTTGAAAGGCAAGTGAAAGAAAAATGGAGAGAAAAAATGTGCCAAATTGGGAGGAAGAGAAAATAATTGGATCTGCATCAATTTTTCGCGGAAAATTCAAGAGAGTGTGGCCCGACGATTTTGACGAACATGCACAAATGTGCAAAATTTCTATCATGGTATGGAAATTGCACCATTCTTTTGGGCCTCTGCTTTCAATTTCTTCGACTTTGTTTTTTTTGGAGCTTGTCTAAACATTGGGTTGTGAGTTTTTATTTAGAAATGTACTCTTGAGCCATTGCTTCCTCCCATCAGTGCTCGTCTTGAGCAAGTAAAAAGGGTTTTGAAAACTCGATATCTGTTAAGAATAATAATAGTTTGGTAGTTCTGCACGTTTTCTCTTGGGTTGTTTCAGTCAAAGTTGTCCTAGTCTTTAGGAATTCAGTTATTGCATTTGCAGAGAACATGATTTGTTATCTAAGTTTTAGGAAGAGTTTTTGCCAGTTAGTTTCTATTTTTATGTTATTCCTATTATGTATTTGCCTATAAAGACTGCAAGAGTCTTCTGTAATAAACCAAGCAGATACCTCAATTCTTCTTTTGTTCTCTACTTTACATCTTTGTTTTATTCTTAAGCTAGCAGCAGTATCAAAGCCTAAAAAGAGAGAGAATCTATGAGTAGTGGTGTTCACTATTCGGTTAAAATCATATAACCGAACCGTACTAAACCGAAATATCAATTTTGATGTGTTTTTTTTTAAATTAAAAAAAGAAGCCAAAATATAGTCGTTTTTTATTTCGGTTTTTTTTATAAAAAAAAAAAACCGAGTAAACTGAATAACCAAAATTATTAAAATATATATATATTAAAAAAAAAAACCACTAGTGAACAACATCGTTCACTAGTCACTCCTCACCCATACGGAGAAGTTCTCTTCACTCTTCGGCCTTTGCTTAATCACTTCGACCGCCTCCCTCAACCCTAACGACTTCACTACTCAATCCTCAACCTCCTCTCACGAGAGTCATGCCCTCATCCAATCGGTTAGCCTCGGCCCCTCACGAGTCATGCCTCACCTAGGCACCACTCACCCGACTCACCATCACCGGTCACTTCACGTCCTCACGCTCACAAGTCATAAGGTCGGCCACTTGCGAGTAGCGGCCTCGTCAATTGCCCTTCACGACCTCAACAACCTCCAACAACTCTTCATCAATTTCAAGCATAAAGATAAAAAAAAAACTTATCTCTCTTTGAAAAACCCATTTTTTTGTCTAAGAAATCGAAGTTTTCTTTATTTTATTGGTTTTGAATAGAAATTTCAAAACTTTAGTACCATTATTCGATTTACATATGGAATTTATTAGTACCTTATGAGGAATTCAATGTGAGAAAAGGGTTGGGGATTGATTGTAAAGGAAACCCAAAATTTTATTCATGTTGGATTGGTTAGAGTTAAAGTTTAGGTCATTTTAGGATTCATTTTATTCAACCCAACCCTCACTCCCTCCTTACCTTAGCCCATCAAGTCACCGATCAGTCACTAGATTCACCACAAGAAACCTAATTATCCAAACCTAAAATCACTCCTAAATTTTACTCTTCAAAGAAAATTTATGTTTTTATTTTTTTATACACGAGTAGGAGCTAAAAATTGAATATTGATGATTTCATGAAGAATCGGCTACGCCCACTAGCCGATAGCTAGACTAGTGGCTCTGCGGGTTGCTAGTGCCCCCTGGTTTGTGGGTGGCCAATGCCCACTCGGTTTAATAATTATAGACTTGTTTTTTAGTATTTGTATTTAATAATAATTTCTAATCAAATATATTCTTGAATTTGTGTAATGTTGTGATCCTCATATATCGATGTTGTACGAGTTTAGCCTATCTAGAAGGACCGGAACCAGCAACAAATACAAGTGTTGGCTCTCAATCAAACACACAATTGAATACAAATATGCAAAGAAGAGCAATAAGGCCATAGACAGTTATATAGGACCATTTCATCAAGTTTGAAGATGAAATTAAAGACATTAAGTGGAGATGTAATTGTTGTAATAAGGTACTTATTGCTCATCCTATTAGAAATGGTATCACTTCACTTAAATCTCATATGACCATATGCAAAAAACACCCATATAAGCTTGACCTTACCCAACCATAATTGAACCTTCAATCTAATTCAAATATTCAAGAGGGAGAAAACACTCTTAGCACATGGAAGTTTGATCAAAATTGCATTAGAAATTCTTTAGCTTACATGATTGTTGTGGATGAATTTCCTTTCAAATTCGTAGAGAATATGAGGTTTAAATGATTTATGTCAATTGTACAAACTAGATTTAAAAATTTATCTCGGATTACCATTTCAAGAAATTGATATCAACTTTAAATGTATGAGAAATTAAAGTTGAAGCAATGTTTGGAAAATAATTATCAAATAGTTTGTTTCACTATGGACACATGGATGTCTATTATGAGAATTAATTATATGTGTTTAACGACTTCATTTTATTAACAATGATTGAAAGTTGCATAAAAAGATTCTAAATTTTTTTCCAGTTGATGGTCATAAGGGTATTGATTTGGGTGGTGCTATTGAAAAGTATTTGATTGATTGAGAAATTGAAAAGGTTTTCACTATTACTATAGACAATGCAAGTTCAAATGATGTGGCAATTAGATACTTAGAGATGTTTTTAACAATTAGGGTCATAACATCTCGGATGGAGAATTACTTTATATGAGGTGTATAGCTCATATTTTGAATCTTATTGTTTTTTATGGATTAAAAAATACAAATCCTTCAATCCTTCGTGTTCGAGTCGTCATGAGATATGTTAGACAATCTCCCGCTAGGTTGAGAAAATTTAAGAAATGCATAGAGTTTAAAAAGATTGATTCTAAAATTTTATTACATCTAGATATTTCAACTAGATGAAATTCAACTCATTTGATGTTAGATTTAGCTTAAAATTTTGAGAGAGATTTTAAGAGATATAAGCAAATTGATCATTTATATAGCATTGAACTTAATGTGGATCATGGTGATGGGATATTTGGACCACCTAGTATCGGAGATTGGAGGACTTGTATGAAGATGGTGACAATATTGAAAAATTTCTATGACCTTACTTTGTCTATTTCGAGTCATTTATATGTCACTTCTAATAATTATTTGGATGAAATTTATAGACTTGAAGCTGATTTGAGAGAATGGCAAGTGAGTGTTGATGATGTTACATATTCAATGGCTAATAAAATCGGAGAAAAGTTTGATGAGTATTGAGGGGATATGACGAAAATGAATAAGTTGATTTATATTGGAGCCATACTTGATACAACACATAAACTTATTTATATTTCTTTTACATTAATCGAATTGCATGGTGATTGATTTAGAGAAAAGATGACAAATGATGTGAGAGAATATACATATGCCTTGTGTGCTTCATATTGCAATTTATCAATAAATCAAGTTCTTAGTGGTAGTGGTCAAAATAATGGGATTACAAAAGTTTCAAGTGTAAGTGATATAACGGATGCTAATAAGAAAGAAAACAAGAAAATTGCAAGGATTTCGCAATTTCATAAATTCAATGAAAGCAAAAATAGAGATAATAGATCGAAGTTGGATAAGTATCTTCATGAATATGTCAAAATTAGGGATGAAAAATCCGATATTTTGGAGTGTTGGAAAAACAATTCTCTTCGATTTCCTATACTTTCACATATGGCTCATGATATGTTAGTGGTTCCAATTTCTACTCGTTCCTTTAGAATTGGCATTTAGCACTGGAAGAAGAGTTCTTGATGCCTTTAGGAGTTCTTTAACTCTTAGCATTGTCCAAGCTCTTATATGTGCTCAAGATTGGTTTCAAAATTCAATACCAATTACTACCGAAGAAGATTTGTAAGATGTTAAGAAACTTGAAGTTGATAAGTTTTTTAATTCTTATATTTTTGTTTCTCTTTTAAATTCTTTTCCTTCTAAATTAATATTAAAGTGTTGATTTTTTTTTTCGCATTTATTAAAACTTTCAACGGATCCACCTACGATAGATATATGATGATTGATGGGTAAGTTTCTTCTTTTTAATGAATTATCTTTCTATCATTGTGTATGTGTCCATGTTTATTTGTAAATATTTTTATATTTTATAAAATTGAAATTTTTTTCTTTTCTTTGGAGGATTTGTCATTTCATCATTTGGTGAACCTTTTGGCTTTTGCTTGAACTTGACTATTTATGGATTGTTGTGGACTTGTGGTTGTGGGAGTTTTTTGAATTATTTTACTTGACAAGTTGTTAGTGTTGATTGTTGAATTTGTTGGCTTGTTGATTTTACTTTCCTAAATTATCGATTTTACTTGGTAATTTGGGAATGTTGAATTATTGGTTTTATTTTGTTGAACACTTGAAATTGAATTGTTGCTTGATATGTTTGCTTATTCATTATTCAATTGTAGAGAATAGTGATGTAGCCTACTTCAAATTTGGATGGGGATGCCGGATGGGAAAAGCCTATAGGTTACGAGCCATAGCCCATGCCCCAAACTACCTAGTGGGCAATGGCGGTGTCCGGCTAGTGGCCACGGATAACCACTACCTAGTGAGTAGTAGCACACTACCACTAGCCATTGGCAATGGCTGTGGCTAGCCACGGATAGCCACTCGCCCAATAGGTAGTGGCGAGTGCTTAGCCACGACCAACGGCCGATCAACCGAACAAACACCCGTTTTTTAGCAAATTTGATGAAAATTGAATTATCAAACACTAAATTTGATAAATTTTGAAATCGAATCGAAAAACCAAATAACAATTTGGTTTGATTTTGGTTATTTTTTAAACAAATTTAATGTATCAAAAAATCGATCAAAAAATTTTGAAACCGAATCGAATAATCAAACAAACGCCCCTATCTATGAGATAGAAAGGAGTATAATAGCGAGTCGTTTTCTTTTTCTTACACGAGTAGTAAACATAGCAGTAGCTTTATTTCAAACCCATTTTAAACCTCGTTTCTCTCCGAGAAAAAAAAAAAAAAAAAAAAAAAAAAAAAAAAAACCAGCTTTTTTTTCCCTTCATTTTGACCATTTTCACTTGAATTAGGAATTTTTTTTACCTTTTTTATTTTCTTAATTAAAGTTAGTAATTTGTTGTAATTATTAGGTTAATTCTAAGTTTAATAGTTTGATTTATAATTGTGTCTATATTTATTATTATTTTATTGATTTATTTGTTAAATTGTTAACTTTTGTTAAATAGTTAGGTTAATTTGTTAATTTTTATTGAATCTCTGAATTTTATTAATTTTTAGGCTAATTCATTAACTAAATATAAATTTAATTTAATGCGAATTTATTTGTAATTAATTAAGTTTATTTTATTTATGTTTAATTAATTAATTAGGTTAATTATGTTAAATTGGTTGGATTAGAATAAATTTGTTAATTAATTGTAATTTTTTAATTAAGCATTTTTTTAATTAAGTTAATTTAATTTTTATTTTAAATTTAATTTTTTTAGAATTAGAATTACTAAAATTAATTTCATTTATGTTTAGTTAATTAATTAGGTTAATTATATTTAACTGGTTGGATTAGAATTAATTTTATTAGAATTAGAATTAATTTTTTAAAATTAGAATTAATTAAGTTAATTTGATTTATAATTAATTAATTAATTAGGTTAATTATGTTTAATTCATCAAATTATTAAATTATTTATATTAAAAAATTTTAATTTATTATTATTTTAAATTTAATTTGGTTAGAATTAGAATTAATTAAGTTAATTTGATTTATGATTAATTAATTAATTGGTTTAATTATGTTTAATTGGTTGAATTATAAGATTATTTATATTAAAATTTGTTAATTTATTATTATTTTAAATTTAATTTGGTTAGAATTAGAATTAATTAAGTTAATTTGAATTTTAGTTGGTTAAGTAGTTTGGTTAATTATGTTTAATTGGTTGAATTATAACTTTATGTATAATAAATGTATTGTTAATTAATTTTTATTTTCAACTTAATTACGTTAAATTTTGAATTAATTAATTTAATTATTTCGTATATGATTATTGAAGTGTGCCAAGATATGTCTGTAATGTATTGAGTTTTTTTTTTCATTTTAGACGTGTTGAATTTTGTGCCGTTGGTGTTTTTAGTAACAAATGAATATCAAATTTATACATTTTTATTTGTTTTAATTCATAATAATTTATAATATATATTTTTTAGGTGAATTGTTATTCATTTTTTAAATTATTTTAGGTGTTATTCTTGAGTTATCCCTCGTGGATTGCACAAATCTAATTGCAGTGTTAGTGGTCGTGGCTCTAATGGGGTTGTTACATAACATGTAGCCTTTCGTCCCTCTTGCTCACCATCATATAACCCAACAAGTCAACCATTCCTCTCAATAGCTAGTAGCTGGAAGATGATGCAGGTGATGATGATAATGATGACTAATTTTCTTGTTTTATTTAAATAGTTTTCAATATTTTGGTATATATTAACGTCTTTATATACTGAATTTAATTTAATTTATACAATTTTGAATTTAATTTAATAATATATTATGTTTTAATAATATGATGTTTATAGTTGTTTGTTCTTACAATTAATAATATACTATTATTGATTTTTTTTTTATTAAAAAAAACATTAATAAAATTAGCAATAGATTTAGCGACAAAATAGTGATTGATTTGGCAATTACAATTTAGCAAAAACAATTTTGTTGCTATTTAGCAATGAATTTAAGTGAAAATAGTGACGGATTGGAGACGGCTTTAGGAACTCACCGGTGATTGTTTTGGATCGATTTAGCGATGAAATTTCAATGTTTTAGCAATGGATTTTTCATAGCTAAACAATGATAAAAAAAAATTAAAAATAGCGATCATGGTTTTAGTGACAAATTAGATTTAGTCTCTAATCCATCACTAAAGCCAAATAGCGATAGACTAATCCGTCGCTATTTGGCAAAATTATAGTAGTGTTTGAGAATTTGGGATAGCTAAAAAAACCCACCTCATATTAGTCTTATTTTTCTTCTATTTTTATGGAAGATGACAGAGATATTCTCAAAACAATCATCCTTGTTTTTTTCTCATTTCTCTTCCAAAGTAGGCTATAAGACATGGAGAAAAAATTAGAAAAAAAAATTTATGGATTGTAGAAAGATGAGGTGTAAAAAAATGAATTTTGAAATCATCTTTTTTTTTTTTTAGTGAGAAAAGAGTAGAAGATGGAAGTAGTTGAGAGTGGTCTCATCTCCATTTTTTGGCAAGAAAAGAGTAAAAGCTAAAGGTCAGTTGAGAGAGAAATGTTTTCATTATCTATGATTAATAGAGGGCTAGGATTTCTAGATTAAAAATAAAGAGTGGAGATTGATAAGTGTTCAAAAATAATATAAATCATATTCTGGAGTCTCACCTAATAGTTTAAATATTTGCATTGAAATGGTCTTTGACATGGTATTAGAGCCTTAAAGACTAAATGATCACAAGTTTGAATCTCATCACTCTCTTTTTTTTTTTCTAATTAATTAAATAGAAGGTTGGGTGAGTCTCGTATAAGTTTCAACCTCAAAGGACTTTCACTTGAGGAGCTATGTTAGTAAATAATATAAATCATATCTCGCAGTCTCACCTAACAGCTTTAAACTTTTGTATTGAGATAGTCTTTTGACAATAAGAAATGTCAAAATTACATATAAACTAATAAATTAAATATTTTTTTTCGAAAAGGAGGAAGGGCGTAAGTGATATTGCATAAGTGCACCAAATGGCAAATCTCATAATATTTGAAATAAGAGGACTAAGAAATAAATTAAAAGACAATTGATTTTTTAATTATTAATAATAGAAAAAAGATCAAAGGGATGGGTTTACAAGTGAGTGGCTAGAAGGAGAGATAAACAACGTAGATAAAACCTAGAGTGCATATATAGAGGACCGAGTCACAATCTATAATAATTTTAGTCTAGATAAATAAACTAAGAAAAAGAATACCCTTATCTATTTTAGTTTCTTTTCTATTTTTTTTATAAATTTAAATCTTAAAGTTAGTAGTATGAATTAATGATTAACGTTGATAAGGATGATGGAATCTTCTTTTTCGTTGATGACAAATTGACAAAGTGATTCATTTGCTCTCCACTTTCCTCATTGTTGTCACCCTCTCTAAATGTAGAGGTTATTGACGTTATGCATGTTTTCATTCATTCATTTTTCATGAATGATATTGATCATCACTCTTATATATCCTATAGCTACAAATTGGTGACTCTCAACTACGGGTTAATCTGAATTGATGAGTGGAATTGTTTGAAGATTTTATCTTCTTTCATTACATGTACATATAGTCAATATATAGTTCTACTTTCACAAATAAAACCAAAATTTTTGTTTAAAATTTATATCTTACTTATTTTTATCAATTTCTCTAAAAACAAAAGGTAGTAAAATTAATTTTGTTCATAAGAAATATTAAATAAACAATTTAAGAGTTATCACACTTCTTATTCTTTTTGTTCCGTAAGATTTGGAGTTCAAATATCTTCTTTCACATAATAATAAGATTTAGTGATGGTTTAGACTATTGCTAAATCAAGGAAAATTGTTGTTAAATTTATTTATCTATGATTTTTAAATCATCTAAAAAATACTTGTCTCTAATTTTTAGTGATAATTTTTTTGGTCCATAGAAAATTTAGCAATGAAAAAAAACCATCGCTAGTTTTAATTAATCCATCACAAAAAAATGGATGAATTTGAGAGTGTTTTAAATTTGTCATTAAGATCGTCATAAAATTTGTAACGGTTTTTACAAAATCGTCACAAATTAGTGATGCTTTAGCGATTGATTAAGAAAAACCATCAAAACATTTATCATTTAGTGAGGGTTCTAATCCATCAGTTATATCTTGTTTCCATTTTTTTTTAATGTTTACTCCATTTAATTTTTTTTTAACTTAACTAATTACTATTTAAAATCTAAGAAAACCAAAACATAATATTAATAAAATGTAATGTATATTTAATTATTAAATTTTGAAAAAAGTATAAAGTCGTTATTATTACAAAAACATATGAAAACTAGGAGAGATTGGTAGGGTCATGACTCAAAGGTTAGGTGGAATCATTAGTCTAGGGCTCAATATATGAATTGCCTTGCTACATACTCAGCAATATCTCGCTACATCCGCCTCATCATCATAGGTTACTCCCGAGTGTACTCTTTTAACTCATTTGTAGTAGCTAAAAGCATTATAATAGAACCTTATAGACCCCGGATCCGTTCCGTATGTCTAAAAGTATGATCCTCCTCCAATGCCTTTTCCAAGTGCCTCATTACCAACATGGAACTACGAAGTGGCTGAATTAGAGGTTGTACTTACATTAGAGTAATAATGAGAGGCACGTGATCCGAGTTCATACATCCTCTTCCTCTTGCCATCTCCTCCACCAATAGTCTTCTTTAAAATCTCATTCATATTGATATCAATCGATGAAGTACCCTCTCGTTTGTCGTTTGGTAACCTCCTCCTTAATTATTTTTTTAATGGTCTCCAATATAAGTGTAAAAAATATTATATTATATTATATATATATATATATAAGTGATATACGTATATGTATGAATAACATTATAAATTAATAACTTACTCCAAGAACTCTTTCCCGTTGATCGATGATGATGTACCGATCATCAACCTTTTCCTATATATATCGAGTTCACGAACCATCTCATCCCGCCGAAACAAATATACTTAAATATAAGAAATATACTCAAATATTTAATTAATTATATTGAAATCATTATCATACACACATACACACACACATCCCCATGGGTATTGCGTGCTCTCTATTGCCGATCGACCCTCCCGTATGTCTTAACACACGAATTCCAATGACACCAGCCTCACTCTTGCGATTTCGAGCCACCATCTTAGATTGGGTAATAAACTCGGGTGTTTCTCATTCTTTATGCCATGCATCCCATATGTTCTGTGAGATATATGTTGGTTGGGATTTCTCTTAACTCGATAAAGGAAGTCGAATATTGCTTTCGTGCCAAACTTTGCCATGCTTTCTTAATATTTTCCTTGATATTCTTCTTCCACTTAAATGAATTCTACAATAAAATTAATAGTATTCATTAGTACATCTAATTGGATATTATTATTTCTTTATTTAAATATGAAGTCATATAATAAATTAATTAAATAAAATACTACTTTAAACTCTTGTCGATAAAAGTCTTTCATTTCCGAGTCATTATCTTTCATGTCCATCCGGATATGTCAACATATTTGTGGAATATCTTAAAGATTCAACAAGTACAAATATCATAAGGATACAACCTATTAAAGCAACCATTAATTTAACAATTAAATGAATGCATAATTATAGTAATAAGAAAAAAATGTTTCATAAAATTATGCATAAAACATAATCATTGTGACCACGATAATGATCGTAATACAAGGATCGATTGTAGATCCGATAGGTTTCGAAGCCGATATGGATTTTTAGGACTTGAGATAGTTACGATTAAGAACGTATATTCTTCTTTCATATATTTTTACGATGGTAAATTGTAAGGCATTACAATCATAAGCCACGAAGAATATTGTTGTCAAAATTTACCAAAAGGTTGAAACTCATCAATGCAAACTCTCAATCTCACATTTCTAATTTCCGATACAAAAGAAGGATGTATTTGATCAAAATGCCACCATGCGAAGGAGTCTTAACAATGACATGATGTCCGCCTCAACTATATGTTCGGCTTGCCACGTCATGTCGCCAGCAATAGTGGTCAATGCATACATCCTCTATAATCGTAAGGTTAGCGAGAAAATAATGCATTTTTTATTTAGGATATATATTTCTCTAATCGATCCTCGTCTAGAATTTTGATATCAAGGATGGTCATAGATTTTACAAGTGATTCTCTTGCTATCTTCACCCTATTAAATTATGCAACTATTTATGTAGTCGTGGATCTTTTAAACGGGTAAACCCATCATGTCCGCTAATCTTTTCATACCGTAAAAGACTTCTAGCTTACGAGTTATCGAGATGCACCAAGTATTTCATAAGTTGACATAAGTCGTCATAACACCTCTAAAAAGAAATGATGTTCGGATTTGAGATGTAACAAATGAGACATTACCGAGTACTTTTCCGAATCAAGGTAGATTTGCCTATTCGATGCATTTAATAAATCATAAAATGCTTGTGCATCAAGGTTTGGGGCTTCATCTATGTTAGATGTATTAAATGATGGACCATTTGTATCTATCCCCATTGTGTGATATTGATTGGCTTGAAGATCATCAAATATTTGTTCATGTCAAACAAAATTAATTGAATTGTCACCATAAATGACCGAATCATTTTCTTCATGACATCTCTACACATAATACCCGGACACAAAATCATATCTTATCAAATGATACTTAATGGTATCAAGTTTTTTATAACTACAATTTTGACATTTTGTAAGTTTACAAGGACATCATATCTTATTTCCGTCTATATACGCTCGGATGACTAACGACAAAATTAATAAATTCATTAATCTCATCTATGAAATGCACATTGAATGGTCCATCAATTAGTCTATAGTCAATCAATCAACGATCCAATTCATTTTAAACAAAATATAATTATTTTAATAATTAAATTACTAATTTACTTCAATTAATTAAGAAATAAAAAACTTGTTTAACAACTTAATTAATATTTCAAATTGACTAACAAATTAATTATTTCAAAAACTTTTTTTAATATTTTAATTATAAATTAATTGACTTAATTTAACAATTTAAAAATTAACTTATCAACAAATGTAATTATACTAATACATAATTTTATACTTTAAAACATTTATAATAAATTAATTACCAAATGAATTTACTAAATTAATTACCAACTATTGGACTTAATTTAAAAATTAAAAAACTTGATTAACAACCAAATTAATGAAATGACACTTGTAATTTAATATTTTGAATTTAATTTTATTAAATTAATTATAAACTCATATTCTTCTTATTTCACTACATAATTTATTATTTTAAATAAAAATTATAATATTTTCTTATCAACAACTAAATAAACTTTATTAACAAAAAAATAACTTAAAGTAATAATTAATTATATATTTTATACAATATTTATATTATATAATTGTAAACTAATTTTCTCAATTAACAACCTAATATTTTTTTTAAACAATATTTTATTTTTTAATTAACAAATAATAAATTGACTTAATTAAATTTGAATTGACACCTATATATATAATTAAAGTAACACAAATATAATTAAATTATTTAATATGACTAAATTTAATTAATTTTATTAAAAATCACGTAATAAATAATTAATAGTTTAATCAATTAAACTAACAACACCTATTAAATTATTGTAAGACCAATTAAATTATTTAAATACAAATAATATTCATACTAAATTTAATAACCAACTAGATACAAATTATTAAACACATAATTAATTAAACCTAATCTTAAAAATTTATTTTAAACACAAATTATTAAATTTACTTATTAAGTAATTGACTTAATCAACAACTAAATAAACTTAATTAACAAATAAATAAATTAAAGTAATAATTAATTACATATTTTATAAAATATTTATATAATATAGTTGTAAACTAATTTTCTCAATTAACAACCTAAGATATTATCTTAAAAAATATTTTATTTTTTAATTAACAAATAATAAATTTACTTAATTAAAGTTGAATTAACACCTATATATATAATTAAACTAACACTAGTATAATTAAATAATTTTAATTACCAAAAATTTAATTATTTTTAGTAAAAATCACTTAATAAACAATTAATAGCTTAATTAATTAAACTAAGACAACCTATTAAATATGTTAAGAGCAATTAAATACAAATAATTACACTTAATTTAATAACCTACAAACAATAATTACTTATAATAAAAAATTAATTAAAACTCGACTAATAATTAATCAATAAATAATAAAAGAACAACCATTAACAATTAAAATTTCTAAATACCAATAATTAAACTAACTAATAGTTAAACAATTAATAATTAACAACAATAGCACAATTAACAATTAACAACAATAATTACATTAACAATTAACTAATAAAAAATAAACAACAACAATAATTAACAAAAAAAAATTAACACAAAATTGAATAATTCCAATAAATGAAAAAAAATGAATTAATGTTTACCAATACAAACATTTGAGGATTACATGATGGAGGAGTTGCTGCCAAGAAGGAGGAAGAGCTGCCGTGCCACTGTGGTGCTGCTCGTTGTGGTATTGTTCACGGTGAAGAGGTCGGGTGAAGGGAGGAGGAGGGAAGGGAGAGAAAGAAGAAGAAAAAGGAAAAAGAAAGAGGGGGAGAGATGGAGGCGAAGAGGAAAATAAGATAAAGGAGGAGATGTAGATTGTGATTTGGAGGAGTTATGGAGATTATAAGGAGGAGTCGTAGTTGGAAGAAGAAGGAGAAGAGAGGAAAAAAAATTTGGGAAAAAATTCGGGTCGTTGGGAATTTAGTGACGGTTTTTAAACCGTCGATAATTTTGGGATATTTTGCAACCGTTTTTTTTTTTTTTCCAAAAAGCCATTGCAATTTGCTTATGAATTAATAATTAAAAAAATTATAATTAGCGATGGTTTTGAAAATCATCGCTAATTTTGCATCAAATTGTGACGGTTTAAAAAAAATCGTCGCAAAAATCGATCAAAATTGATCAAAATAGTGACAGCTTTTTGAACTGTCGCTAAACTCTTCAAAAATGGACAGCTTTTTTGGTTACCATCACAGGTTTTGATTGATTAGCGATAGTGTATAAACCATCCCTAATCGACAAGTCTTTTTTGTTGTGTTTGTAGAAATATATATATGTAACATTTTGTTTGTCATGTTTTGCTTACATTAATAAAATTCAAGCAGTTTTTATGATGAATTACGAAATAGTATTATTTTTTAGATACTTTTATCTTTTCCAAAATAAACATGAATATTTTTTTGAAACATTTTAGTAAAAAAGTTTAAGGTATTAAATGAAAATGAATCGTACTACATGTTAATTATCCCGCTATTCAAAACCAATCTCAGCATACACATGAAGCGATCATTTTGATTTTTCCACGGAAAAATCAAAGGCTCGTTGGAAGACACATGATACACAAGTTCTTTCTCACCTTCTTTTTTCATTATTTATTTTATTTCTTCAAGAGAAAAATTATTATATGGATCCAGTTCACTGCCTATGAACATGAACTCAATCAATATAATTTTTACGAATAATTAAATTTATCCAAATTATTTATTAAATAAATTAAATTTAGGCTATGAATATTTTCATATTTAATAACAGAGTGATAATTATGAAATGTAAAAATTTATTTTGGTCCATAATTTTAGGTGTTGGACTATGTTGTGTAATAAGGGATTTTTTTTCCCCTTTCAAGTTTCCATTCCTTTTCTTTCTTATTAAAAAAAAAAAATGCATCTTCTCATTCGAGCAAAAACAACGTTTTTATGCTAAAAAATATCCTAAACTCATTATTGTTATGTAACGAATGTCAAAGAAACAAAAAGAAACAACAAACTAATCTAAAGGTGTATCATTAAAAATAGCATGTCGCAATAATGATTTCAAGCAATTCCAAATGATCCAGTAAACGACGTAAGAAACGACCAACGGCAGCTGACGAATTTTTCCTTCCTATGACGAGAACGATATTCACCGCTATTGTGGTCCGGCAAGACAGTACCAACATTTAAAATTGTTTTTACACAACTTTTCTATTATATTCTTATAATAACAAAATATAATTTACAAAAATTAAATGTATAAATAAGTTGACTATACATCTAAAAATAAATATTATATTTTTTATACCCATATACGCAGGAAAGAACCCTCATTATATTTATATTGAGATCAAAACTTAAAACATCCCTGCAAATAGAATTAGAACTAATCAGATCTGAATATACACTACTTCTACAAAGAATTAGTAATGGAAATGGAATTATCATGAGTTGTTTAGGCATAAAAAAAAACAAAAATAGTGTCGCAATGAATTATTACTGTGACGTTAATACCAGCTAGAAAGTGACAATTAAATTACGCATTAAGACCCTGGTAAAAAAATAAAACTCCTCTGGTTGTTTCTTTTGTATTCTTATCTCATTTTTTTGATAATCTGACTTTAAGTGTAAAAAGAATTACAAGTTTAAGATCGGCACTTCATGGGTTTAGTTTACATTTACAAATATTTGAAGAAATTAACGATGTTAACGATACCTTTAAGGAAATTTAAGATATTATCTTAAGCAGAAGAACTTGAGTGTTGAAGAATATACTGCTGTATTCGAGCTGCTGATGGTTAAATGTGATATTACAGAATTTGAGGAATAACAATTGCTTGGTTCGTGGGACGTATGAAGACTAAGATTGCTAGTGTTATGCAATTGCAACCGAATTATTTTTTATAGGATGTCATCAAGTTAGCTTTGAAGGTGGAACAACATCACAAGGCTGCAAGTGGGAGTATGAATAGGGCTTTGGACAGGAAGTTTGCTTCTAGCCAAGGGGTTTCATAAGGGCCTTACACCTAGTCATAACTCATAATGTGTTAATATTTAAGGAGAAAGTTCATCAAGTGGGGTCAACAAACCAAACACTATTAGACCCCAATAACAACTCCAGAAAGTGTTTCAAGTGTTTAGAATTTGTCCACGTTGCGTTGGACTGTCTGAACAGAAGAATCATCTTTTTGGGGGAAGACGCTGAAAGTTTTGAGGAGGTAGAAGAAAAGGTTGATCTAGCCGAGAGGAAGTGGTTCATGTTGATGAGGGATAGTTGTTGATGATTAAGAGAGCTTCGAGGACTGATGAGATTGATGTGACTGAAGTGATTGGTTTAGAGATTATTTCTTGTGCTTTTATCTGAATTCGACAACTTCTAGATTTCTGCAATTATTAAATTTTGTTGGTGTTGGGTTTCGAACTTTGAGGTTAATTGGATATTGAAATTGGCTTGCTTGGATAATTGCTGGCTGTGTTTTGGGTTGTATTATCTTCAAGCATCTGGTGCCATAACTAAAGAAGAAGAAGAAGAAGAAGAAGAAGTTGATTAATGAAGGCGTATATACTTTATTTTTTTCTAAAATTAACTAAGTAACATAACTAAATTCATTATGTACTAATTCATGCTTTTTTTTTTTTTTTTCTTAATTTTGACATGAGTATAAGGTACACAACAAATAGATTAGACCAAAGATAAGCTTCATGTAACACCGAAAATAAAATTTTCATATTATGCATGTGTATGCTTGTGTTTATATGTTTTGATTGATTTTATATATATATATATATATATATATATATATATATATATATATATATATAATTGTTTTTTTAATGCATATAAATGACATCTTTTAAATTGTTTATCCTTTAGTTGTGGTGTTTTGGGTTGTATGTGTCTTGGAGACTGAGGGAAATTAAGGTGTTTTCAAGCTAATTGAATAGATTTAAGAATATGGATGAGTTTTATTGAAAGTTGGGAGACTACTTTAAAAGTTGGATATAATTATAGGGACCATGTTGTAATTTTAACATCCCTTCTTTATGCCTTTGTTGGAACAAACGGGTTCCATTATTTTTCTTTCTCTTCCCACTTTTTATCTTCCCCTTTTCTTCTTCTCCATAACCCAACCAAGCACCCCCTTTCTCCAAACTTGTTTTCTAACCTTTCTCATCACTAAACAACCTTGTATTAAGATAGTTATGATGAGCAAAGTGGGTTTTAAGCAAAATTAGAGCTTGAAGAGTTGTTGTTCTAAATGTTAATTTTGAAACCAAAAGTGAAAGGTATGTTCTTACCATAATTTATAATCATTTTTGGATGTTATATGGTGTTTTGATGTTGGTTTGTGATGGGTTTGTCTTTTGAAGTGATATTGATGAGTCTTTTGAAGTGATATTGATGAAGTTAGGGTTGATACCCAATTTTGAGAAAAATTGATTAAGTGATTTTAATTGATTAACCGATGATTGTCTTGTTTTGGGCTTGTGTTTTATTAAGACAAATTGAGATTTAAATAGTTAGATTTCATTGATTGAGAAATTATGTGATGTTATTCTTGGAATTAGGGTTTTGTGAATATTGGTTATCGAAAAGCTTAGAAGATGATGACTTGGGACTCGTTATGGAGTATAAGAATTTTGATGAATTATTGATATAATTAGAGGTTATATTGTGTTTTGTTTTAATTATAGGATTGATTAGCTTGAGGAGAATATTTTTGAAGCGGTAAGGAATCAAGGTAAGCATGGTTCAACTCACCACAATGACCATATATGTGATGTGTATTATGTGATTGAATATAATAAGTAAATATTTGATTAATTATTATGTGTTATATGGTTAATTGAGCCTTAAAGTATATTACCCTATGCATTCACGTCATGAGCATAGATTTATATATTTCAAAAAATGCATTGAAATCATATATGCATGAAAGGTAAAGGTTTTGGTAAAGGCAAAGAGGACTAGATATGAAGTCTAGTGGGTTATCCACATCAAGGAAAAATATATTTACATGCATCATGAAAGTTTACGAAATGTCATGTATGACCATACTTATTGGGCGTTAGCTCATTCGGTTATGTCTTGTGGTGTAGGTAAGGAGTCCGTGGATGTTAACGATGCAACCGAAGCGCTTTAAATGAACTCTTGTGATGTGTCCTTTTATCTAGTTTGATTGTTAGATATAAGTGGCTTTAAGGACCTTTTGTATATCTTAACTTTTGCCCTTTTATTAGCCGATAAAGTATTGCTTCAATGTTTTTTTACCGAAGTTCAAACATTTGTACAGCTTTATGTTTTGAAGCAACATGGTCGTGTGCCTTTTTGCACTACAAGTCATATATGTTTGTTGGATCAAGTTCTTTTTGAGGACATGAAAATGAGTTATGTTTGGTTTTGTTGAGTTGTATTATATGTACGTTATGTTTGACTCGTAGCATCTCCTTCGCTTGGGATGCCATCATGAATGGGTTTGGATGCGGAGCCCTACACTTCACTTTACATAGGGCTTTGGATTGCTAGGATGGACACATGCTAGCCACGTTGTTAGACTCGTTAAGTGGCCGACTAAGTTATTATCCTCCTTTGCACTCGGACATGGTCTATGCACTCGTTAGATTATTGAGTGGTTGATCAAATTGTTATCCTCTTGTGAGTGAAAAAAATCTTATCCTAAGAAGAGAAAGCAAATCTCAAGTATCATTGATACCATAAATATGTAAGATATTCGACATAAAACTATCATAATTTTAGATTTTTATTTCACGACAAGTTAAACAAAATCGAGATTTTCTTTGATGATATAGATAGTGTATAAGAAAACTACCTACCATAACATAAAAAAATTACCAAAATGACCTAGTGAATACCACTTCCCATCACCAAACCGAGTTGAAGGAAGATGATTTTGACATGCATGTTTACCGAGTTACTTCCAACCACACCACATGCCATACGAAAGAAATAAAAGACATTGATAGTTCAATTGCACATTCTTTGTCGAAAACTCTAAATTTTCACTAATAAACTTGTTCTTGACTTTCGTAATTTTTTAGTGTTTTCTTGCTAATAAAAGGAACAAGTTGTATGGAAAATTTTTAGGACTAGCAAGATGAAAGCTAGAGTGGCAAGCATATGAGTGGTCAAAGTCTAAACAGATTGAAATTTAGGTGGTGTTTAGTATGTGAGTGGTTAAGTTTTAAAAAAGAAAGAGTTTAGAGGTTTTTGCTAGAAATCAAAAGTTGAAATCTCATCTTAATGATATAAGGTTAGTATTTATAACAAATCAAAGATAACCCTTAACCTTTTGAATTGTGTCATGTCATTAGCATTCGGATGCTCATATTTGTAATGAAAAAATTAGATTATTTTTGGATAAACTGTTTTAATTTGTTAGTAAAGGTTAAAATAATAAACAATTGAGCTTTTTTTTTTTTTAACGGATTCTACACTAATCCCACCAAATTAATTTTTTTTAATACATCATAAAGATGAAGTATGGATACTAATCTTGTCGAATATTGATGTCCATTGTTATGCGAGCCTAAAACCTTGTGTTGAGAGACTCATTCTCAATCCAATCTATTTATTGTATAGTTTAGACACATGTTAAATTAATAAAAAATAATATGAATTGATATAAAGTAAACTTAAACTAAATCTTTAATTAATTTTTATAGAAAATTGAGTGTATAATTAGCTTCTTGTATGGACAACCTCGTCGGTAAGGATATTTGTACAACCATATATGACGAGACGAAAAGAAATAACATCGCTTTTTTCTTTGTGCCCACATGGTAAATTTTATCCATATGACACGAGCGAGATGAAAGAAAGTAGGCTTTCCTTGAACACTAACTTTTATATCAAAATTACTACCATTTCTTAGTCAAAAGGATTAACTCAAAAAAATATCACTAATATAGTGAAGCTTATCATATCCGTACAAATCAAGTAAAGAAAGAGTAAAATTAATTAAGGGGACTGCTATTGGCACTAAGGGTGAGCAAACTTCGATTAAAACCCAAAAACCAAATTGCACCAAACCGAAATACCTAATTTGGTTTGGTTTTTCATTTCAATTTATTCAAAAAAAAAAAAAAAACCAAAATTTAATCACTTTTCGTTTTTTTTTTTTTTTGGTTTTTAAAAATTTTAAACCGGTTTTCATCGAAAACCGAACACCTCACCAAATTATATTTTATATAAATTAAAATAAGCTTAAAAAAAAATTAAACTGAAATTGACCTTATGGGTTTTCACTTGACTCTTGCAAATTCAAAGATTAACCCATAAAATACCATGAACTTTAAAGGACAAGGCCCACAAGGATCACATCCCACAAACAAAAGAGGACAAGTCGGGCTTAATTTATAACTTATCCTCCACCCTCCAAAAGCTAAACTAAGCAATGTGAGATAGAGGGAAGCTCAAAGGGTGAGTTCACTATCCCACATCGACAAAGAATATGCTTTTAAGACTTGGAATGGTCTATAAATAACCCATCTCGCTAACCAAAACTAATAGATTTGCAATGATCCCACATCGAAAAAGAACTCGTGTATAAGTTCAAAAACATTTATAAATATTAGAGGTCTGTGGGATGGTGAGCTTGAGTTCTCAATTTCATTTTCCGATTTTGCTTTTGGATACGTTAAATAGTTTTGATAATTTTGGTTAATACCAAAAAACCAAAAATAAAAATCAAAATAATTTGAAAATGAAATTTATCAACCGAGTTATAATTTGGTTCGGTTCGATTGTAATTTTTTTTGTGTTCGGTTAACAAAAAACTGAACCGAAATAATTAAAAATCAAACAAAAAACTCGTTTGCTCACCCCTAATTTGCACAACCTTTTTTTTTTTTTTTTTTTTTCCAGAAAGAACACTGTCCTTTTTCATTTCAAATAGCAATTTATTGCAATCTCAAATATCAAAAGTCCTAAGTTAAGTAACAGACTAAAAATGAAAATTGTTTATAACCTTTTTTTTGAATTTTGATTAATAGAAAAAAAAAATTTAATCTTTTTTTATTCTGATTTGGATTTCATTTTTATTTATCTACAATTAAGTTTTTTTCATTCGGTTGATCGATTTCGGATCACACTAAATAGGTTTAACATAAAAATAATCTATTAAAATAATGGCAAGTTTTTGCTAAACACGTGAAACTAATCCACCATCTAAACTAAAAAGCAAACAACAAACAGTTTTGGATCTAAATTAAAAAGAGAATTCATTTCTTTCTAACAGCAAAATTACCGAAATCCTATCTGAGTTATCAACACTGTGAGAGACAGATATTTTTAGATAAAAAGAGAGTGCTTTGCAGCATGTCTAAGGAAAAAATGGCAGAAAGTTTAGAAAGGAAAGTGAAAGAAAATGGAGGGAAAAAATTTGCCAAATTTGGCGGAAGAAAAAATAATTGGATCTGCATCACTTTTTCGCGGAATATTCAAGAGAGTGCGGCCCGAGGATTTTGACGAACCTGCACAAATGTGCCAAATTTCTATCATTGTATGGAAATCGCACCATTCTTTTGGGCATCTGTTTTCAATTTCTTCGACTTTGTTTTTTGGAGCTTGTCTAAACATTGGTTGTGAGTTTTTATTTAGAAATTTACTCCTGAGCAAGTAAAAAGGGTTTCGAAAACTCGATATGGATAGAAGTGAAAGCAGATGCAAAGCACATTTATATGATTTTTTATCATGAAAACTCCAACCGCATAGCAAGGAGCTTGACTTTCTCATTGTGATTCTCTTTATAGATAACAAATGTTTTCTTTATGGCATGAGACTTGAATTCCGTTAGGCTGATAGTGCTTGTTTAGTCATGTTTTTCTTTTAGAATTGTTTACTGGGAACGTACCGAGGGAATGGATGATTTCTTTTCAAAAAAGCTTTTCTTTTTTATTTCATGCTACCAGTTTCCGAGTACATTATAAATTATTCCTTTTATTTTCAAGAAATGAATTCATTACTTTTTTAGGAAAAAAACTAATTATTTAGTCTTTAATCAGTTTTGATCATATTTAATTTAATATTATTTAATTTTATAAAATTTCATTTTTTAATTAATTATTTCTTATTTTTTTTAATTATTTCTTAGAATAATAAATAAATAAATCAAACATAAGAAAAAAGAACTAAATTACAAATATATATATATATATATATATATATATATATTAAATAAATCAAACATAAGAAAAAAGAACTAAATTATATATATATATATATATATATATATATATATAATATAAAAACTAAATCATTAGTTTTTGAAACAAGAGTTATTTTGTTTCTTACAATTAAAATAACTGATTATAATTTACTCAACGATTCCATATCTATATAATTTGGGTTTAGACTTTTTTTTTAATTATTTTTATCATTAATTCACTTTCATTTAATTGTTTACAAATAAAAAAATTGAAATCCAAATAAAAATAAAACAAAAAATAAAGTTATAAAATTTTCCTATTTTCAAAAATTTTAAATATTTTGTAACTAATATTAGTCAAGAGATGACGATCTACGTCATTAGGCTATCAATTTATAATAGCATCTTTACTGGAACCTGGAAGTTTTTTAACTTTCACGCCTAAATGAGATAAGTTCAAACGAGAGAAAGAAAGAAAAAGAGGGATAAAAAGTTTTGATAAAGTTGTTGTTCATTTAACTAACCAGTAAATCATTACATACAATTGTAGCTATTTATACAAAACAAATTGAAAATTAAATCATAATTAATTTAACTAGCTGCATTATTAATGCACTAACTAACAACCTAAATACGTGGCACTATCTTATAACATGTTACTCCCCCTCAAAAAGAGTATGGATGCTATTCATACTGGTCTTGCTAACCAAACCATGAAAACCCTCATGCTATAAAGCATGGGTAAAAAATCAACAATCTGTTGATCAGTGGGCTAATAATGGGAAAGTACTTTCTCACAAATGAAATAACATTCAACCTCAATGTCTTTGGTCCTTTTGTAATATACTAGATTTTTGCAAAGATGCAAAGTGGATAGGTTTTCACAAAAAAGTAGAACCGACATAGATTGTGTGATGTCCAGATCCTACAACAAGAACAAGAGCCACATAATTTCCCATGTAACATCTATCATAGCTTTATATTCTGCTTTTGTGCTACTGCCGACCACTAGACTTTGCTTTTTAGATTTTTAGCTAATCAAAGAGCTTTCCAAAAATATGCAAAATCCAAAAATTGATTTTCTAGTTTGAAGACAATCACTATCCTAGTGCACTTTTAAATACCTAATCACCCTATAAGCGGTTCCTAAATGAACCAAAGCTGGTTTGTCTATAAATTAAGCAAGAACATATAATGCATAAACTAGTAGAACAAGCAAAATTCGTGAAGAAGTATGCATTGTAAACAAAGAGTCATCTCGCCTTGGATTGCTGAAAATCATATTCAACTAAAGTTATAGTAAATTTAGCATTCAATTATCCGAAAGCTTGTTATCAAACCATAAAATGACTTATGTAGCCTAAAAATTGATATCCGTGAGTTATCCATATTCTCCTCTTAAGCTTATAACCAAGTGGAAGGTCAATGCATAAACATTGTTTCCTCTAGATCATAATGCAATAAAGCATTATTAATGTCTACTTGGCAAATATACCATCCTTTGATAGCAGACCAAGGCCGAAACAATCTAATTGTGGTATGCATAGCAATATGACTAAATGTCTCTTAATAATCAAACTCTTCAACTCGACTATATCATTTTTCCACAAGCCTAGCCTTATACCTTTCAATGCTACCATCGATCCGGAGTTTAACTTTGTAAACCCATTTATAATCCATTGTTTGATGAGCTACAAGTAATGGAGCTATAGACCGTGTATTGTTCTCCTTAAGAGCTAGCAACTCGTAATTCATATCTTCTTTTCGGTGGTCAAATTTCCTAGCTTATGAATAACTTTTATTTTTAAATGATTTTGATAAAGAAATAGTAAATGTAACATAAGAAGAAAAACTTGAGAAGTAAATAGATATTGATGAATAGGATATGGAGTTGAATAGATAAGGTTACTATGAAAAATAGTAGCTTTGGAAGAAGAGAAAGAGAGTAAGCTTTTAAACATGCATGCGAGTTCATTGGATCTAGTAGATTTTCTTAAAAGAGGTGGAGAGAGAACAATAGGTTGAGAAGAAAAAGACTCATGAGAAAGAAGGGGAGAAAAATCAAAACAGGAAGATTTAGAGATAAAATATGTATGAAAGACTCCATAGGAATGTCAATAAGTTTAATCGAAACATCAATAGGGAAAATAGAATGAGAATGTTGAATAGTGGTGAAATCAAACAAATTGGATGTGGATGAAAAAGGGAACACTAAAGATAAGTTATGAGCAAAAGAAGAAGAAACAGAAGAGAAAAAGGAAATACAGTTTCATGGAAAATGACATCTATAAAGATAAAGACTATGTGAGAAATAAGACCATAAAATCCATATGTTTTAACTCTAAGAAGATAACTAAGGAGGACATAAGGAGTAGCCTTTGGATGGAATTTCGTTTGGTTATGAACAAGAATAGAAACAAAGCATAAAGATCTAAAATTTTTTAAATGATCATAATGTGTTGATGTTTTGAACAAAATTTTAGAAGGCATTGAATTGTGTAACAAAGGAGAAGGAATTTTGTTAACCAAATATGCAACAACGAGAATAGCATTCCTCTAAAATTTCAAAAGCAAAAGTGCTTGAAAAAGAAGAGATCTAACTACATTCAACAAATGTTGATGTTTTCTTTCAACAACATCATTTTGCTAAGGAGTGCTTACATAAGATAATTGAGAATGATGCATTTAGAAGCATAAAATAGTAGAAGATGAAATTCAAGACCATTATCAGATCTTATTTATTTAATCAAAAAATGAAAATAAGTAAGAATCATTTGGTAGAATGAAAGATTAATAGATAAGACATCTAACTTATGCCTAAGTAAAAACATTGAGGTAACTTTAGTAAAATCATCGGCGATTATAAAAAAATAATGAAAACCAAAAGCAATAAAATATAATCCCCAAATGTCCATATGGTCCAATTCAAAAGGAGAAATTATGTTTTTATTAAGAATAGAAAATGATAACCTCTTATATTTTGTCAAAGAACAAACAAAATAAGGAGTATTGTTATTATATCGAACAACGGAATGATTCTAATGAATCAATTTGATCCTATCATATAAGATGTGTCTTAATCTACATTGCCATAGATCATAAACAAAATGATTTATAAATCTATCGGTGACTATTTGAACATTACATGAGTGTTTAATAGAAGAAAAAGACAAGCTTGAATAAACTGGAATAAGAACAATCATGCTTGAAGATTATCATTTCCAATCATTATCCATAAAGAGTTGTCGTAAATCACATAAGAATCACCAAAGAATATCATTTTGTAGTGAGAGTTGGCTATAAGCTTATTAATTAAGATAAGATTAAATTGGAAGAAGGAACATAAAAGACATCATGTGATAGAAATGAAGGTGATAGACAAGCTTGACTAATATGAGTGTCAAAAACTTTAGTGCCATTTGGCATTTGGACTATCATTCCAAAAACAAGTTTATAGGATTCGAAATATTTAAGAAAGCATGATCCATGATTAGTTGCACATGTATCAATTATTTAAGTATAATGATTAAATGAATGCACAATAAGCGGACATAATAGAAATATTACTCGTAAGACTAAAAATAGGTTGAGAGTGAGATACAATGGAAGAATTGGTATGATTAGAAAGTTTTAAGGATGAAGCTTGTGAAACTTGAACACTTAAAAGATTTATGAGCTTAGAAACTTGCTTTTGAGTGAATGAAATACTAGGAAATGTGGTTTGACCTGGCTAAACAGAGTTTTGAACAAATGTGAAACAATATTCCTTTTGTTTTGAGGTGACATTATTGACATAACAAAAAAAGCTTTCATGACTATGGCCGAATAAAAAATGGGAACAATTTATCCTAGAGAACCTCCATTACCATTAAAACTTTTATTCTTATTGAACTTGAAGTCTATAGGAAAACCACTAAGCATATAGCATTTATTTTTACTATGATGAAATTTTCCATAATAAGAGCACGCAATGTCCATCCTCTTTTTATTGCTAGAGAAAACGAGTAATAATAGAGCATTCATTAAAAGGCCGATTCAAAACTTGAATAAATCTTTGAGACTCTTCTCTCATAGCTAAGTTATAAACCTCATATAAACTAGAAAATGGTTTCATAACCAGAACTTGAGACTTTAGTGAAGTGATCGAGTCATTCAATCCATTGAGAAACTTAAATATATAATCTTTTTCATGAATTTCTACAAACTTCTTAAAACAATCAGTATTGCATCTTCCATGACTATAATGAGGTAAAGGATTAAAATTTCTCAATTCTTCCAATACTCCATTGAGTTTAGTAAAGTAAACATTAATAGGTTTGGCACCTTGAGTCATTGAACATAGAGGCCACTACAAACTATAGATCTAGCTTTAAGAATCGTTTCTTCAAAGCTTCCTAAATCTTTAGAGCTAAGTTCATATAGACCATTGTTGCAATAATAAGAGGTGACATCAATCTTAACAACCAATCAATAATTAGGTTATTAAATCAACTTCGAAACTAAAAAGAGGACATCATCCTTATGTTGAGAGATAGAACCATCAACAAACCCTAATTTATTACAAATTGAGATAAAGAAAAATAAAAGACCTATTCCAAATAGCATAGTTCTTTGTAGCTAGTTCAAAAGCAACTATAAGAGAGCCATTGTGATTTGAGTGAAGAATGATGTATGGAGAATGAGGATCATCAAGTGATGAAATTGCTTTAGCCATAAAAGAATGATAAAAAGATTAGAAGAATAAGTTAAAAAAGAAGAATAAAATTAATGAAACCGAAGAAATAGAAACCTTAGTATATTTTAATGTTTGATACCATGTTAACTTACTTGGCTAGATAAGATGAGATCAAATGAGATAAAAGAAGAAAAGAGAGAGAAGAATTTTTGGTAAAGTTGTTGTTCCTTTAACTAACTAGTAAATCATTACACGTAAACATTGTTATTTATACAAAACAAATTGAAAACTAAAACCATAATTAATTTAACTATCTTACTGATTCTCTAACTAAGTACCTCACTAATTCACTTCCTGCTTGAACATTTGGCATTATCTTATAATTTTTAATTTCCAACGACTCATTACTTTGATTAATCACCAATTTCTTTAACTATCACTATAGCCAACCATGGCAACATCGCCATCGAAAAACCAAGATACATCAAAAAAAGCTTAATATTGATTGATGTTTATTGATCTCCTCGTGGAAAAATTATTTGGTTTAGTTCAAATTAAACCCATTGAGATTGGGTTTCTTTCTCTCTCTTTCCCTCCCTTGCTCTTGGATCATTCTTTCCAAAAATTCTTTTATGTGAATTTATTTTTTTATTTGTTAAGGATGGTTTGAATTTCATATGGTTTTGTGAGTTACATGGTGGTTGATATTGAGAGGTGAGAGCAAAGTGGTGGCTATGATGGGTGGTGGTGATTGTGATTTTATGCTTCACATTAATAAGAGTGGTTGTTCGGATGGCGGATTTAATCTTTTATGGTGGGGCTATTTTACAATGTTTGGATAAGATTTTATCTATGAAAGGTTAAGAGTAAATTATAAATTAGCCTATCTCGTATAAAGAAATAAATTAATTAGAATCTTTTTTGAAAAAAAAACCCTAATATTTATTTTTTATATTTTAATTTTATTAATAATTTATTTATTTCATCAATTTTCTATTAGATTAATATATTTTTATTTAACTGGAACCTAAAACCTATGACTAGAGTGAGTATGGATACCAATTGAACTAGTAAGAAACTCATTGACTTGATTACATGTGCTTAGAAATATTTTGAACACCTTATTATTTTTATTTTTTAACCAAAGAAATAAGAAAGCTCATTATATCATTTTACTTTTATTTCCTTTCTTTCATTTTATGATTTGTGTCACTTAATCTTGCTTTTAGGTTAGTAAGACTTGGTCATGCTTTTCTCTATATGCTTTTTCTTGGATCATTATTGATCATGTTGCATTTGCTCCAATTGGAAATTAATGACTTGAAACTTGGGTTCTACATATTCTCATTGTTATACAAGTTAGGACTTAGGCTCTTTGTTTAATTTTTCTTTAAATTATTTTTTGTCAAACAAAAAGTTATTCATCCATAATTGAGAAATTTTAAATGATAATCTACTTCAATTAAAGTTTAGTAAAGGAAAGATTAGAAATAAGTTATATTTATAGCTTATAGAAAAGTATGTTGGATTTTGAACTACATAATAAAAGTAGTCATCTTCATTACAAAATAATTAAATAAATAAAATTTGAACTTTTTTAGTAGCAACGAACAACAACAATGCGATATAACTATTGTCTAATGTTCTCGTTAATGGTTTGTGCATAAACTATAATAGTTTGTTAACCACATAAAATATATATGGACGAGTGAGTGATAGGTAGGAGAGAGTTTCAACAATAGTATGATATTGAGTGGGATCAATAATGTCCGAGTGTAAAGTAAGAGTCGAAGAAGTGGGCAATGAATTGAAAACAATTTTGGCACCCATCATATTTATCCGAGTGAGAAGATCAAAGATGTAGCACTCGTTGGGACAATAGAGTACCATATTTATAAAGAGCCATTTCAATCCCAAAAAAAAAATATTAGAAGGGCTCAAGACCTTTGAGAGAGAACCGTTGAGAAAGAACATCAATAAATTGAGTAAAATGGCTAGACACTCACCAACATCAATAAATAGAGTAATAGTGGTTAGATAATCACCTATAATGATAATATCATCAATATAGACAAATGGATAGAGCAAATGAGTACCATCATTGAAGACAAATACAAAACTGTCAGCATGAGACTTTCTAAAACCAATATCAAAAACGAAATGTTAGAGCTCAAGGTACCAAGCTTGCGGAGCTTGCTTGAGGCTATATAAATGGCTTTGCAAAGCTTACCAATATGTGCGGGATGGTTAGAATCAGTGAAGCCCAAAAGTTATTTCATATAATCATCTTTAAAAAATCGACCTTAGAGGAAGGCATTATTAATATCTAGTTGGCTAAGAGACTAACCATTCTTGAAAACAATATTAAGAACAAATCTCACAATGGTTAGTTTAACAAAAGGACTAAATGTATCATCATAGTCCAAACCAGGTCTTTGATGAAATCTTTTAGCAACAAGGCAAGATTTAAACCTACCAATAGAGTCATTTGAATGTTTTTGAATA
Source organism: Dovyalis caffra (assembly GCA_963924115.1). NCBI lineage: Eukaryota > Viridiplantae > Streptophyta > Magnoliopsida > Malpighiales > Salicaceae > Dovyalis > Dovyalis caffra. The sequence goes on from CAWUPB010000026.1 coordinate 1,425,075, forward strand.
TCATAAATATATTTGCACCTAGCAATATTAAGGGCGATAGAAGGTGGAACTAGCTCTTATGTTCCATTACGGGCTAAAGCATCATACTCTTTTAACATGGCTTTACGCTAATTAAGGTCATTGAGTGCATAGTTCACAATTATAGGTTTAACATTGTTGGTGATAGAATGAATGTGAGTGTAAAGGTTAGGTTTTTATAGTGGCTTGTAGATTTTGTTTTTAACACAAGTTTTCATGCTATGTTGGTTTGAAGGTGGTGGGATAGGTGTATGTTTGGTTATTGTATAGGTTTAGATGGTATGCTGGTTTGAAAGTGGTGGGATAGGTGTATGTTTGGTTATTGTATAGATTTAGATAGTATGCTAGTTTGAAAGTGGTCGATTTGGGATGATTAGGATGTGGATGTAAGAGATTTAGATGAATGATCAATGCTTGATGTCAATTCTTAAAGGCGCACACACTACAAGAAAATAGGAAATTAGCGACGGATTGTATTTTATTGCTAATTAACTACCGAACAGCGATCAAATGGTGATGAAATTGAAAATGCAATAATTTATGATGGACCTTAGATCGATTTACGATGGACATTTAGCGACGAAAATAATCTTGTCGCTAAAGCATGTAGAAAAAATCCATACTAATTTTAACAATAGAATTATGATAGATTAGTGAGGGAATTTGATGATGGAATACCTTTTCCATCACTAAAAACTATTGTTGGGTCAATGATGGATATAATCCATCGCTACATTGTTTATTCCTTCACTAATTAACGATTGAATAATTTCTCACAATTTTTGAAAAGTTCAAAAATTAGGTATTGGTTTAAAATTCAAATTAGTGATAGATTAGCAATGAATTCTCATCCGTAGCTAATTCTAAATTTGTAAAACCTACTTTTACTTGTCCCCCTAATTTTTCCCTTTTTTCTCTCCTCTTCATCTCCTCCTCTCCAGCCACAACCCCACTAGGCCCAACCGCCGCCCCACATCAACCCACTCCCTCCCTAGCCCACTCATTCTAACAAGGTGCCCCTCTCCCCTCAAAAACCATGTTGGAACTACTACAATAGTATTTCCTCTCCCTCCTCTCCTTTGGTTAATTCTCGCTCTTTTATTTTTCAATAATTAGATTAATTTTGTCAATTAAAAGATTATTTTTGTTAGTTAGGTTAATTTTGTTAATTGTTAGTGTTATGTTAAATTTTATGTAATTGTTAGGATAATTTAGATTAATTGTTTAATTAATAGTTAGGTTAAAATTTTGTTAATTAATTGTTCAATTTTATAATTATTCAAAATCAAAGTTGTTGATGAAGCAAACCCATGATTAATTTTGAGCTGGCGTCCACATATTTTTAAGCCTCGTAAAGAAATTTACAAATGACTTAGGGGCAAGTTGCCAAAGTTATTTAAGCGAGCAAAGAAATTCTCAAGCTTTTTAAGCCTTGCAAAAACATCTAGAAGAATTCCAAAAAACCTACTGGAGGAGATATATATCCAATTCCACAAGGTTGGAAAATTTACCAATCTCATAAGTTTAGTGTCTAGAAACTAAATAATTTTGAAGGTACAATATACAAAGATCTCTCAGCTGCCAGACATTATCAGGAAAATTCACTGAGAGATTATTGTGATCAAGAAAGAGATCGAAAAAGGAGAACACCTTTCAAAGTTTGCTGAAACTTCACCGGAGAAATAGTTGTTAGCAAGATTGAGTATGTCAATATAGGTTGAGGTTTCACAAAGTACTGCATAAACAGAACCATTAAAATTGTTCATTGAAATGTCAAGATACCTGATTGAGAATAAATTACTCCCTACTGGTATTAGACTAATAAAATCATTATTACTCAAGTCAAGGAGCTCTAGATTCTGTAGGTGAAATAATCTAGATTGAAGGAATCCATAAAGGAAATTTTGAGAAAGGTTCAGAATTCTCAACTGATCCAAACCTGCTAAGGACTCGTAGATTAATCCTGTGAGTCTTTTGCTTCCAAGTTCTAACCTAGCTACCCTTTTAATCAAAACAGTGGAATTATGATAATGACACCTATCTAACTGTAATAATTTGAGTCTGACGTATTCCACTTAAGCCTATAGTCTATGAAACTGGAGAAGCTAGTTAAGGCTCTATGGTCATTTGAATTGCTTGTGACCTTCTGGGATATCGTGAAGGGAGCCTTGAAACTGATTGTCAACAAAATGAAGGTGAAGCAAAGGCATGAGTATTGCATTTTTCACCACATATCAAAGAAAAGAAAGTAGTGAAGTAAAGATATGGTGCTACAAATGATATAGTTTAAGCATAAGGGTATGACTATTCCTCTTTAACTTTTGTTCTTTCCATGCTTCGATTTAGAAGACATTTGTTTTTTTTTCCTAAGTCTTCATATTAGAAGTCATTAAATGAACTGTTTCCAGCTTGCTTTTTACACTTCAGTCTTGAAAAAATATTTAGTTTGAGCAGACCATCTTATGGTTCAACAATTTCGTATTTGGGCACAAAACCTTCTATGGATTTATATAGGGTTGAATCAGGTTGAATTTACATGATTGACCAAAAAAGGTTGTTCTTGTCAGGCAAGGCAACAAATTGTTTGTATGTGTATGATCTATTTCCAGTATGATAGATTCCATGAGAGAAGATTTTAATTAAAATCGGTGAAGACTTTAATAGAATTTGTGATGAAATGATGGTGAAACTTGAAAGATAAGACAAAACATACTAACATTTTGACTAGAAATAGTCTAGTTTCTATTTTCCAACCTCCATTTCTCCAACCCCCCCCCCCCCAAAAAAAATGAACTGAAAAAGAAAAGGAATGCTAAACTAAAGAATTTATGTGAGAGATATTTGGACTAATCAAAAGATCTAAAGATTGCTATCAAAATCTTCTTTAACATCTCTAGCTAACGTATCCGAGTTGTTCCGTAACTCTCTCGGATTTCTTTGTATTCCTAAACCTATTAGATAGTAGAATTCATGTATTATCATTTGCTTGTCATTTTTGGATTATAAAGTCGATGTTGATAAGCTTTTTTGAGCTAGCACTAAAATTGATTAATGATGATGTTTTTATGCATTCTCATTCCATGAATGGTTATTAACCCTAATCTATTACATTTCAAAAAGATAAAAAAAACTGAGAGAGGATACAAGAAGAGAAGTATTTAATATAATTTAAATGATAATGACATTGTTTTGCAATTCCAATTACATTTTCTTATGATGAACTCGCTTTATATCATATAGAATTAATTAATACATACCCCATTTAAAATTAACAACTCCATGATATCATCAATTTAATATATATATATCAACAAATAATTGTGCTATGTTTTCTTTCATTTGCTGTTGAATAATGTGAATTTTGGCATTGACAAATATTATAGGGCAGAGCCTTACAATTGCATAGATTCAACCAATGGGTTTTCAAAGGCAAAGCCTTAGCATTGCCAGAGTCTCTCAAACTGTACAAGAAATTACTTTCCATTGGGATTAAGGTTGTTTTCTGAATCGAAAGAATTGAAGACCAAAGAGTAGTGACATCAACCAATCTGAAGGATACTGGGTACCGCACTTGGGAGAACCTTATACTTAAGTAAGCTTTCTTTCATATATATACCAAAGAGTAGTGACTCCACCGTCACTCCCATCGAGTCCCGGGAGAAGGATAGGGGTTTAGATAATCACCGGGATGGCGATTAGGAGTGACATTTCATTTTGTTATTTTTTATTTTTTCCCTTACATACTAACTAATATATTTTTTTTTGTTAATATTAATATTAATTTAATTTATAATATTTAAATTTCAATAAAAAATTAAAATTTTATAATACGTTGTTTGTTCTAATTGTTGGTTACTATCGAGAATATCACAAATTTAAAAACCAACAAAAAAAATTTATCAATTTTTTTAAAAAGAATTTTTTTACATTTAATGACAAAAATTAAGACAGAATAGTGATAATGAAATTAGCTTTGGATATTAGTGACGAAACATCGATCATTAATTAGTGATGGATTTTGTGATGTAATAACGACACATTATCTAGTGAGAAGACGGTTTCAATGACTAATTAGTGGCGAAATATAAAGATTTAGAGATGGTTATCGTTCGTCCGTCGCTAGTGGTTAGCGACAAGTGTTTTAGCGATGGATTTTTTCAATCACTAAACTCTTTTAGCTATGGATTTGCACTTAAGTTATTTTTCCATCACTAATTATCGATTTTCTTATAGTGACATCCGATGGAGGTTGAGGTATTGATTGTAAAGGACAAGGGAACGGGACAAAGAAAATTGGAGGAATCCAAGTATCAATAGTGGTGGAATTAGAAAGAGGTAAATTAGCATAGAGTGATGTATATAGAAAATTTGATTCTATAAATAAAACCCGATGAGAAACATAGATTTTATTAGTGAATGGATCGAAATACAAATAAACATTCTAAGATCATGAATATCCAAGAAGGACATAAGATTTATACTCGTAAAACAAGTTTGTGGGAAGAGTGCAACCGAAGCGAAAGATAATACAAACACCCAAAAATCCTAAGTTTAGAATAGTTAGGAGTTATATAAAAAATTAATTTGCAAGTGGAGGATAGATTGAGAGTGGTGGTAGACATTCTATTAATTAAATAAACATCCGTAGCAAATGCGTGTGCCAAAAATATTAGTTGAAGATAAGCATGAGAGAGTAATGTGAGGCCAGTTTCAACCATTTGACAATGTCATCTTTCAAAGTATCTATTAAGTTCGGGTGTACACGATGGAGTGGTGAGATGATAAATGTCATATGTTGCTAAATAATCTTTTAGTGCCAAATATCTCCCTCCCATCATCCGAATAAAACATATGAATTTTGTGTTTAAAATAATTTTTCACAATGGCTGTAAAGCATTTAAAAGTTGCTTTAATTTCTTTTTTTTCTTTAATGGTAAAGCCATATATATTTGGTAAAATTATCCAAAAAATAACATAATATTTGAAATCATCATGCGAAATAAATAGAGGAAGTCTAGACATCACAAAAGATAATTTCAAAGGGTTGCAAGAAGACAAAAGAGGAAGTAAAAAGTGATAATTTATGACTTTTATGACAATGACATGCATTACATAAAGAATCTTTTGACATATATAGGAGATGACACATCTAAATCATAAATAAAGATAATATTTTTTAAAAACAAAAAGGCTAGGTGACCTAATCTATGATGCTAGGTTGAAGTGGTGGCTTTGAAGCTGGAAAAGGAAAAAATTGAGGAAGACACTAACTTAGCAATTAGCCATTCATATACTCCATCCTTAGTAATATTTCCCTATAAAAGAATTTCCCTTGTGCAAAGATCCTTCACTTGAAATGAAGTTGGTAATTCAACAAATACATTATTGGTATTGTAAAATTGAAAAACTAAAATTAAGTTTGTTTTCATGTTTGATACACAAATCGGATCACTTAATGTAAATATAGTTTTAGAGGTGGGAAGAGAAGTGAAACTAGTATGAGTAATTAAAAGAACCATCTTCAATCATAATATCATTGGACTTGCTCTAAGGTACATGTTGTAATAAGTTGCCTAAGTATGTTGTAACATGTTAAGAGACATCACTATCAAGTAAACCACTTTTGATTATTAGAGACAACGTTAGTAATGGAATCGACACAAGGATGCCAAGGTATTGGTGGAGTGTTGGATTGTGGCACATATCTTGTGCTTGATGACTAAATTAGTACCAATTGGAATGATGAATATTTCTTAGCCGTGCATCCTTGAATACCACGTATTTGGCGGTAACATAAATATAGACGTTGTGGATGATTTTCACAAGGTGGGTTGTCTAAATTATTGGAAATTAGAGGGTGATTAATGAAATATTGAATTTGATACAACAAAAAGGGAAGGATTATCCGATACCATGTTGAAATACTGAAATGGTGTGGATTTCATTCAACTCTTTTATTGATGAATATATATAATGGTGAATTAATACAAAACTAATCTCCACACTCATTAATTCTAAGTTCCGAACCAAATTGAAAGGCATTATAGAAACTACTAAATGAAGCATACATCCCTCAAGATGTTACTTTTGATATTATGGAGTATTTAGTGGCAAGAATCTAGGCTATGAATTATCTATCTTTTTCTAAAGATGAAATGGGCCTAGAAGGCATGAGTCATAACAAATAGTTACATATCACAATCAAGTGTAAGGACCATGTGATCGCTATGTTTTTAATCGATAACGGCTCAACCATTAATGTTTTACCTTAATATATCCAAGATCATCTATCAATGGATGCTTCCTATATATGTCTAAGTAACATGATGGCAAGAGTTTAAGATGGTTCTCCTTAAAAAGTGATAAAAGATATTGACATCAATCTGGACCTAGGACTAAATCAATTCCAAGTTAATCTTTAGGTTATTGACATCTAACAATTCTATAACATGCTCTTGGGTAGACTTGTAGATTCATTTAGTTTGATTCATAGCATCTTTATTGCACCAAAGGTTCAAATATATAGCCAATAGCAAGCTAGTTATTGTAATAGCAAAAGAAGTACTACCATTATTGAAGAATATATCGATGCCATATATAGAAGTCTGAAGGAAGATAAGATGGAAATTTGCATACTTTTGAGATTGTAAATGTAGAATTAGTAACAAAAAATACTTTGTTAAGAAAGCAAGAAGTACCCAAAGCTCGTGAAGATGGCAACCAAATATCTAATAAAGTATGGATTTTTATTGTTCTATTATCTCGGTGGTGGAATGTTAGGAGTAGTGAACAATTCGAAAGGAACCAATACCGATCATCACTTTGGATCGGGATTTAAACCCGGTAGGAAGGACTATTTGAGAGTCATCTACTAGAAAAAAGAAAAGAGGTTGGTTAGAATTGAGGGTCAAGAACCAAATGAAGAAAGGATCCTCATTCCTCATATTTGAACAATCTTTCCCTACCTAGCTTGTGTGATTAACCTAAATAAGGAAATAGTAAACTTAAAGGCAAAAATGACAGGTATGTCCATCAATTAGACAAAAGTTTAGGAAGATGGAAATGTTAAAGAGATTATTCATTTTGAGTTGGTGGTGGTCACTTTCCAGTTTACTAACTTGCCTAATTGACTATCAATACTCTTGAGGAGATGCTACCAATCTTACCGATCAAAGAATACGTACTAGGGAAAAAGAACTTATGTTGAGCATTTATATTTAATATTAATATGAAATCATGAATTTCTCTTTTAAACCTTGTGTCCATTCTCTTTCACTCTTTTTATTCTCACATTTTTACTTTTAAGGATATCAAAAATAAACATCTTCTAAATTTAAAAAATAATTGCATCAAACATGTTTGGGCTAAACTTGATGAAAATATGATTTTAATGGATAAAGAGGAGTTTGAGGATGAAGAAGTGGGTGAATTTTTCAAGTTAGTTGAATTGTCCGAACGGTTCATAAAACCTCGGTAGAAAGAATTAGAAAGTATAGATGTGGGAATAGAAGAAAGCAAAATTTTTTTTGTAAATTATGACCATGATATTGGAAGTAGAAAGAAAAGGATTGATTGTCTTGCTACAAAAATACAAAGACGTGTTTCCTTGATCTTATGAAGACATGCCAGAACCAAATATTGATATAGTGGTACACAAGATCCTATTACTCGCCTAGGCATAAGCCAACAAAGTAGAAATTAAGAAAGATAAGGCCGGATATCCTTATCAATGTCAAAGAAGAAGTTATTAAGTCGTTTGAGGCAAGGTTCCTAAAGATTATCAAGTTTCGTCTTGGGTGTCCAAGTATGGTAATAGAAAAGAAGAATGGAAAGATCAAAGTATATGTCGACTTTTAAAATCTAAATAAAGCAAGTGCCAAAGATGATTTTCTCCTACCATATATTGACGTGTTGGTAGATAACGTTGTAAAAAACTCTACTTACTCTTTCATAGATGGGTTCTCGAGATACAATCGGATCAAGATGACGAAAAAGATATGATGAAGATCATTTTTATCACATCGTGGGGGACCTATTCGAACAAAGTCATGCTTTTCGAGTTGAAAAATATTAAGGTAACTTGTTAACGAGCTATAGCTACTCTCTTCCTTGATATGATGCATAAGAAAATTGAGATGTATGAGGATGACATGATTGCTAAAAAAAAACCTAAAGAAGATTATATCTAGACTTTGAGGAAGTTGTTTGAATGGATGAAGAGGTATTAGTTAAAGTTAAATCCTACCAAGTGTATATTTGGAGTCAAGTTAGGAAAGCTACTAGGGTTTGTTGTAAGAAACTAAGGCATAAAAATGGATCATGATAGGGTCAAAGTCATCTATGAGATGCCAATTTCTAGCAATGAGAAGAAGGTCAAAGGTTTATTAGGTCGTCTAAACTACATAGCCTCGATTCATATCTAAACTTATAATGACTTTAGAGCCCATCTTTTGACTATTAAGGAAAAGAAATTGAAGAACTCTCGACGATGCCTATCGGACATCCTTTCATTAAACTAGGTGGTGTTTGCAAAACCCTCTCTTACTAGTTCCGATTATGCATGGTTGACCATTGATTCTATATCCGATGATGATCGAGTTAGCAATAGGCTATGCTTAGGGTTAACATTATGATACTAAAAGAAAAGAGTTGGCAATTTATTATCTAAATAAGAAATTCATAGATTATGAATCTTGGTATAGTATATTCAAAAAGGCGTGTTGTAATTTACCGTAGAAAAATATATGATAATTTAGTGCTTAATAATTTTGTATTACATTTACTTGATGAAATATATGATATGCTTAATGCTTATTGATATTATTGGATGTGTTTATGTTAGATTATGAATCATAGTGGTCATATGGTTGTGATATAAAACGGAATAGTATGCCATGGATAAAGTTGAGGGTTTTACTTGAGGCACTTGATGTTGTTAATAAGGTAGCCCTTGCATTGAAGGAGGTATTAGATCTAAAGATATGGTTTCAAATTATGAGTTGAGGATTAGGGATAGAGCTTTAAAGGTTAATTTGATTTCTTTAAGGATTTGAGGTTTTAGTGTCATTTTGGAAATGGATAGCTTGTATAAACATGGAGCATCGATTGATTGTCTTACAAAGAAGGTTGAGTTTCACCCATCAAGGAAAAATTTATTTGAATTTCAAGTCAAGAACAAGTTAAAAATAGTGGGCATAGTATCAACGATGACGAACTTGAAAGATGGTTTGAAATGGTTGTTTAGGTTATCTAGTCAATATGGTTAATATTGAGAAGACGAGCAAAGCAAAACTTAAAGATATTGATATGATGAAGGACTTTCTAGATGTCTTTCCAAAGAGCTATTCAAGGGTGCTAGTTGGGCTTGAGGAGTTAAAAAATCCAATTACAAGATTTGTTAGACAAGGGCTATATTCGAGTCTAGTTGTTTACCTTGAAGAGATTTCGTATTTTTTGTGAAGAAGAAGGATGAAACATTATGGTTATGTATTGACTACCATGGCTTAAACCGAGTTACCATCAAGAATAAGTATCTACTTCCTCATCTAGATGACTTGTTTTATCGATTAAAGGAAAGCATAGTTTTTAAAAAAATTGATTTGCAATCTAGGTATCATCAGTTGGCATCTAGAGAAAGATGCAAAGAAAATATCTTTCTAGACACGGTATAACCACTATGAATTTTTATGGATGTTGTTTAGGTTAACAAATGCCGGTGTAGTGTTCATGGATTTGATGAATTAAGTTTTTCAAGAGTATTTGGGCAACATCATTATTGTATTCATTGAAACATTCTAATTTATTCCGGGAATCGAAGGAGCATCCTAAGCATTTACGTACTATGTTGAAAACTTTACGAGAGCATAAACTATATGTTAAGTTCAAAAGTGTGCACTTTGGCTTGAGTAAGTACCATTCCTTGGGGTTAACCTAAATATGGGGCTATGGTGGATCCAAACAAGGTTAAGGTAGTGCAAAGATGGAAGCGACCAAAGAATGTATTTGAATTGAGGAGCTTTCTTAGTATAAAGGATTTGATTAATCAAGTTTTTCTAGAGTATTTAGACAAGTTCATCATTATGTTTATTGATAACATTCTAATTTACTCCAAAAATCAAGAGGAGCATGCCGGGCATTTATGAACTATGTTGTAAACTTTGCGAGAACACAAGCTATATGCTAAGTTCAAAAACTAAGCCTTTTCGCTTAAGCAAGTATCATTCCTCAAGCATCCGATTTCTAAAGATATGGTTATGGTGGATTTAAGAAAGGTTTAAATAGTTCAAGGGATGAAAAAACTTAAAATATATCTAAATTGAGGAGCTTTCTTGACATTACAGATTACTATCAAAAGTTCATCGAGGAATTTTTAAAAATTATAGCTCTACTTATGAAGTTAACGAGAAAGAATGCCAAGTTTATATGGGATGATGAGTGTGAGAAGAGCTTCAAGAGCTGAAACTTAGATTGACTTCAAAATCAATTTTGGCACTTCTATTGGATAATAAAGATTTCATCATTTACATCAATTCATAGAAGATTAGGCTTAGGGCTATTTTGATGCAAGTTGGTCAAGTTATTGCTCATGTTTCTTGATTGTTGAAAGACTATGAAAGGAACTATTTGATGCGGGAATTAGAGATAACAACTCGTGGTGTTCATGTTGAAAGTGTGAAGACACTACTTGTACGGGGCTTTATGTGAAATTTATAGTGATCATAAAAGCCTTAAGTATATTTTCAATAAAAAAGAATTGAGCATGAGGAAACAAAGATGGCTTAAAGTGCTAGAGGATTATGATATCATTTTCCATTATCATTCAGAAAAAGTGAATGTCATCATGGATGTATTGAGTCAAAAGACAAGTGGCTGGATTACAAGCAAAAATCATCAAAGATTTAGAGAAGTCTGTGGCTAAAAATTCTATTGAGAGGGACCAATAGCAATGTCTTGTGTTTCATGATTTTGGGGTTAGATTTGAGGTAGAAAATCAAGGAGAAATAGTTGTAAAATTCAAACTTGACTAAAATTTGATAAAAAGTGGCGAAGTCGATTTTACCACGTATGATGATGAAGTTTTACGCCGAGCATGGTAGATTGTATGTCTCAACTAAAATTGAATTACATCAAGACTTTTATGGGAAGCTCATGCTATCCGTATATAATGCTTCATAATAGTACAAAGATGTATCGAGACTTAAAAAAATTATATTGGTTAAAAGGCATGGAAAGAGGCATTGCCAAATTCATGGGAAAGTGCTTGATATGCCAACAAGTCAAGGCCGAGCACCAAAGTCCCTCTAGTTTGTTAAGGCTACCGAATATACCCGAATGAAAATTGGAACATATCACTATGGACTTCATATTTGGGTCATCGAAGTAAGAAAAGGGGTGGATGGCATTTGGGTAATTGTGGATCAATTAATGAAATTTACTCACTTTTTCATTGTGATGTCGATGTACATAATACAACGAAGATATCGAATTATATATAAGGGAATTTTTTAGGATGCATTATGTTTTAATATTGATAATGTCGATTGAGATTTATGGTTTACATCAAATTTTTTTGGAAAGCTTGCATCAAGCCATGGTAACGAATCTCCATTTTAACATGACATTCCGCCCATAAACAAATGGGTAGACCGACGAGTGAATCGGGTTACCAAAGACATATTATAGCTTATGTTCTTGATTGGTTCGCAAAGTGGGAAAGGTACTCACCATTGATCTGAATTCTCGTATAATAATAGTTATCAAGCTAGTATTAGTATGCCACTATATGACGCATTGTCTAGAAGAAAATATTATTTTAGTAATACATTAGGATGATTTTTACGAGAGAAAAATGCTTGGACTCGAGAAGTGTAATAAACTCGTCGAGGTCATAAACCAAGTTAGAATGCAAATGAAAATGGCCCAAGATCGATAGAAAAATTATGCCGACCAAAGGAGGAAAGATTGAGAATTTCATCTAAGGGACAATGAGTTTCTAAACCGTTTTGATTAAATGAGTGATGCGTTTGGAAAGAAAAGGAAGCTAAGCTTATGCTACATAGGGTCATTTGAGGTTTTAGAAAGAATCGACAATACAACTTATAAGTTGGCTTTACCTCCATCTCTTGTCATGGTTCATAATGTTTTCCATGTCTCTATGTTATGAAAATACATTAATGATTTGTTCCATGTCTTAAGAATTGAGTCGTTAGAATTAAAATCTAATTTGAGCTACAAAGAGGGGCATGTTCAAATTTTAGGTTGAGAAGTCAAACAAATAAGAAATAAGCATATTCTATTTGTTAAAGTTTTATGAAGGAATCATAATATAGAAGAAGTTATGTGGGAAAGAGAGGTCAAAATGAGGGCTATGTATCCCAAGTTGTTTGAGTAAGTCAATTCGGAGGATGGAATTTTTGTAAGAAGGGAAGGATGTAATAACCAAAACCCTTGAGCATGGAAAATATATATTTATGTGTTTGGGTTTGTGTGTGTGTGTGATTTACTTGATATTCTGTCTATATTTACATTGTTGAAAATAGTCATGTCATGACAAGCTAGTTTATGTCAATGAAAACTACCAAGTTGTGACTTATGATTTTTGTTGACGATTTTCACGTCTTGTTGTATGCTTTATTTCCAAATGCTATGCCTTGTTGTCCTTAATATTATGTGTATTATTTATATGTGATCTTATGGAAACCCTATAGTGATTCATGCTTAATCAAGGGCTTTGACTGAATTAATTGAACAATTGGAAAAGAGTTTATTTTACCTTGAGTTAGTGAAAAAATACATGTCACTACCTAGGCTCGCATGTATGAGTTGGCTAGAGAGGTGTCACCACCTAAGATTTTTGGTCATTTCTTTATGTGTGGCTTTCTGCTATAAATAGGTGAAAGTTTGCTTTGGTCAAGGTTTTGGCCATTTTGTTCTTGCAAAGGATAAACATATAGAAAGAGAGAGCTTGAGAAGGAGATAGACAAGAGGGAGGAAGCTTTGAAAAATTAGTCGAGAGCTAGGATAAGGGGTAAGGTGAAGTTCTTGAGGGATTTTGAAGTCTTTTCCTTCATCTTTAGCTTTTCCAACTAAGTGTAATCTCAACTACATCACAAGACTTAGAGGTCTTAGGCTTTTATGTATTAATTAATGCATGTGATTGAGCAAGGATGGTTTAAACTTAACATATTTATACAAACATTTGATGAATTGATTGTTTAATTAATGTTTTTTCATGTGTTTATATGAGGATAAGTAATCGTAATTCAACTACATCACAAGGTGAGTTTCATTGATGAGGGATTATGAACATTCATATTAAATTATTGTGTTTTGGGTGAATTCTTGCTCAATTGATGGACAATTGCTTGATGGTTTGCTTTGAATGAATCACCTTTAATTTTTGTAAGCATGATGAGGCATGTTGCTTGGCTAGTTTGTTTAAACTCTTGTTGAATTGACGAATACATGCTTGGTGCCTAAATTTTCATAGCTTGTATGAATTCTTGCCAAATTAATGGATGAATGCTTGGTGTCTAAATTTTTGTAGCTTGTATGAATCCTTATTGAATTGATGGATAAATGCTTGATGCTTAAATTTTTATAGTTTATATGAATTCTTGTCAAATTGATAGATAAGTGCTTGGTGTCTAAATTTTTATAGTTGATGCGAATTCTTGTCGAATTGATAGACAATTACTTGGTGCCTAAATTTACATAGCATTATGGGATGAATTCATGATGAATTGATATTTAACTTCTTGAACTCATGACATGGCATTGACATTAGATTTCACAAACTCAAGTTTTAAGCATGTAAAAAAGTCAAATGCATGTTCATAGAGAGGCCACCTATGGGAAAGATCTAGTGAGTACCACGGAGTTGGCTATCGGCTAAACTATGTCTAGTTTATGATTTTTTTTTATCAAGGTTTTAAAAGATGACCAAGTCATACATTTTCTAAGGCATGTTCAAAAGACAAAAAAGAATTTTCATCATAAAAACATGTTTAACAACTCATGCATGGTTGCACTTATTAAGCCTTAGCTTACGATTTGTGTTTTATAGTGTAGGTAATCGTAATGAGACCTAGAGTATATTATCATGTTGGAGATGTTGCTGGATGCATTTTGAGTTTGTTGAAAAGTGTAATATAGTTGTAGGTTTTAAGCTTGAAGTCTAGACATTGTCTATATAATGTGCATTGCCTAGTTTTTGGTTTGTAAGAGCATGTGTAAATAGCCTTTTCGGCTATAACAATGTATGAATAATTGATGTTTTATGAAATGAAGCTTTGTTTTACGAAACTTGTATGAGCCTAATTTACGTTGACTATTAGACATTGTAATATGCCTCTTTTGTTGATGAAATATTTTTACTTCATGGCATGGAAATTTTTATCTTTTAATAAGCTAAATTAAGGCTACCATAGGTTTAATTCTATGTTTTTGAGCTTTTTTTAAAAAGAAAATTTTTGCTATGCATTTCATGTCCCATACAAGTCCCATGTCACGGGGTATCGTCAAGTATTCGATGAGCGGAGTATATGGCTTTGGTGCACCTAGCCTTTACCGGTCGAGCGTGTCATAGTCACCTTCGGCACTCTATGAATGTTTGACACTATTATAGCACTCATGAACTCTATGTTCGGGCCTCGAGCACTCGCATTTAAGATTCTTATCGAGCTATTAGAAGGAAGAGACACTAGAACCAACATTATCAAAACAGACCTTTATAATTCATGAGCCTTAAAAAGACATTGTTCCACCAGTTTGAACCGCAACTACTACTACCACTCGCATCCCCTAAATCGAGCTCCCTAAAGCAAACACCCGAGTAAGACTCGCCTTTCAATTTGTAGTTAATATTTACATCCATATAACCATTAGCTTCCCCAAAATGAAGGATGGTAGCGATATTCATCATTGCTATCCCATAAAAACCCTAATCCCTTGTAATTTCACACACCATCACGGTAGGTTGGGTGAGTAATAAGTGTTTAAGTGACTCATGAGGGCTAGACTCTAAGGTTACCCATTCAATTCGGCTCTAGTTTTCAAATTTAAGGTTGGATTGTGAAAATGAAGGTAACTTAGGTCTTAGGGATTCGTAAGATAAGAAGAGAAAAAGGGGATTCAAGGTTACATGAAGATTTGATTTTAGGTATTCCGGTTCAATTTTAAGTTTCAATCGAAGTTTAGGACTCGGGTAGAGATAGGAATGGGTTTTTAAGAGAAAAGGTGAGAGATCGAGATAAGGCTTATGAAACGGGGTTTATGTCGAGATTACTCGATCTTAAAAGAAGAATTAGGGAACTAGAACAATAGGGAGGCAAAGAGGAAAAGAAAAACAAAAAAGGAGAGGTTAGGGATTCAATTTGGACATAACGCTAATGGGTAAGTTTTTGGGTTTGAAGGTGAAGATGGGAGGTCAACTATCTAGTTAAGGTAAAGCCTCGAGAGGAAGATAGAGAGAGTGAAAGAATTGGGTTTGTAGGAAAGAAATGAGAAGGGCGAGGCGAGAGGAGAACAATGGTGAGAGAGATGTAAAATTAGGTTTTGATCAATTTGAATTTAGGGGAGAGTGAAAAAATATTGGACGGAGTTGTGTGTTAGATCAATCCAAGCCTAAAAGAAAAGGAAAGGCTAGCTTGCTAGTGGGCTCGGCCCAATGAGCCTAAAGGCTAATAACCTTATTTTCGAGTCTTGTCCTAGGTTAATCAATCCCGAATTTTTCTTAAACAGATGTTTTCTATTTCATGCCTAATTGAAGTTTAATAGTTTGAATTGTCATGTTGTGTTAATTTATTTATGCCAAAAATGTTTAATTTTTAGGTTTTATCTCAATAATTAGATTAGATAATTAGTAAGTGAATAAATTATCGAGTCTCCTAATTTTTAGGGATTGATGTCAATACCTCACCACCACCAACAATATATATATATATATATATATATATAACAATAAAAATGAAAAATAAGAGGAAAAAAAAAGAGAACGAGTAAAAGATAAAAAAAAAAAAGAAGCAAAAATATAAAAAATACCAAGGGAAAAACTAACAAAGTCTCCTATCAAATTGGGACAATATTAGCTCAAATTAATCACATATTCATGATTAGGTCATTCTTCGATATATCACTTATGTTGAAACTTAAACTCGAATCCGATTTTGAATTGATGAGACGCCTAATGGAGGAGTCCGATGATAGGTTCAAGATATAATAATAAATAATAATAATAATTTGGCTAAGGAAATAAAACTTGGAATTTTGATTTAGGAATAATAAAAAAAAAAAAACATTTTAGGAGATAAATTTTAAATCTAAACTAGACATGGTACCTTTCTTAGGAACAAATGCCTTTGCATGATTGATATCTTTCCAAAAGTATAACAAATTGCTTACCTTAGAATTTCTGAACTAATGTCAATTTTAAGACCTAATTCTTTTAATACTATGTGGTAACTTCAAAATTAATAAATAACTCTTACCCCTAAACAAACAAAATTTTCAAATAAATTAATAAACATAAATTTTTTATGGAGTCCCACAATGTTGTGTAGCGACATCATCAATAATGCTCATTATCGAAAACTCTATCATGTCAAAAGACAATATTAATCTAAATATTTAAGTTGTTAAGTGAGATTAAAAGAAATTAATTTATATTACTATCTAACTGTAACAGTTGAGATTTAAATATAATACATAAACAATTTATTTGTGTTAACCGTTAAATACAATTAAAATGACATCTATTTTACTATTGTATATTACAATATTTATTGATTGACGATAGGGGGTAAGAGTTTTAAATCTAGGCGTATGCATATGGATGCATAGTGATTAGTGTAGATGAGTGTCATGTGGGCTATAAATTGTGCGAGCTGCTGGTGATAATTCAGTTTCGTGGGTTAAGAATTAACTTATAAGTGTGTTGATATCCACTAAAATTAAGGTTTGCATGTTTGATATTCATCCGGATATATTTAGCGAATCATAAAATCGGGTAAAGTTAAGGGATTTTTTAAGTGATGGGTGTTTTTGGGTGGAGGAGCAGGAACTACGGCCAAGATTATTCTGAGTCGTTTCATCCTATAGATGCAATTCTACTAAACTGTAGCGCTTCAAATATGGTTGGTATAAATTTTCAACAGCTCCTTGTAGTTTGTGGAATTTTTTACCGAATCTCCCAAAATTTATGGTAATTTTCAGTATCTCTAAAGTGCTAATTATACTAGCTGAAATTCAAAGATTTCAAGAAAAGAAAACTTCCGTTGTTGGGTAAATTGAGAGGCACCCTAAAGTATTGTGGTGGGTTTATGATTTTCACAAACGATAAAACTATAAAATAAGGGTAAAAATAGTGAAAATTATCATTTCTCCACTAGAGAAGTTGTACACATAGATAGCAAGCTGAACAAATGTTTAATGCAGAACGATGTAATAACTTCATTTCATATGATTTTGTAATAGATAACATTAATTGGACACAAGCTTAATTTAAACATTGAAAATTAAGGACTATAGGAACAATCCAATACATAGATTATATCTATTAGAGACTAAAACAAAGAGATGTAATATATGTGTGATCAAGAACTAGCTTCTTAAGGATAAACTTCAATGAGAGATCTTAAACCCAGGATTGGGGTTATCTTAAAGTTACTGAAGCCGGCATCAGAGAATAGTTTAGCCCATTCTTTCTTGTTTCTTTCTTTTCCTGTGACCAAGGTCATCATCAGCATATCAAAGAAGAGCTGTGTCTCAGTTGACTCTTTTACCTCTTTGTTGTTCTCCACCACCATGTCTATGATAATCACCTTACCACCTTCTCTTCCCTTAATTGCCTCCTTGCATTGTTCTAGTATTTTCACACATTCCTCGTCGTTCCAGTCATGAAGAATCCACTGCTTATCACCAATAGCAAAATAAAAACATGTTAAAAGAGTTAATAGTCTAGACAGAAATAAACCAACAGATTTTCGCTTGTTTTTATGTTATGCATAGCTCATAAAATTTATTTTACCTTTAGAAGAATTGCGTCTGCTTGAGCAACTGCCTTGAACATGTCACCACCTTGATATTTCAAATTTTCACTGCCTTCCAAATCAGCTACCACATGTGGGAGATCAAAGACGGTGCAATCTAAGTGTGGGAATGCCTGAGCTATTGCCTTGGCCACAGTTCCAGTGCCACCCCCAACATCAACCAATGAATTCAACCCTTCAAAAACCCCCTTGCACTCATTTATCATCACACTCGTAACCAAACGAGCATCACTAGCCATGGCTTCATTAACCAAATGATTGAGCTTTGGTTCATGGCCGGCATACTCCCACAATGTCCTTCCATGGGCCGTTTCGAATGGAGAAGTAACATCATTTTTGAACCAAGCGCTCACGTAATGCCATGGTTCTGTTAAAATTGGATCAAGCATGGCTAGTAAGAATGGCGTTGCACTGAAAGGATTGTCCTTAATAAGAAGCTGAGAAGCATTGGTGAGAACATATCCTTCTCCTTCAGTATTTGCACCAATATTTTGTTTTGCAAAGAAACCAGAATGGACCAAAATGCTCATGAGGCGATAGACACAGCGGGCTTTGGTAGGGCGAATAGGTAAGACAGCAACAAGTTCAGAAAGAGACATCGGTTTGCCATGATTGTGGATTACATCAGGTATGCCCAGTTGAATCGCACATTTTAGAGACATTGAGTTTATGAAGTTGAAGATGTGGTTCCAAACGTGGGCTTGAGCTTGAAGTAGCTCAGCACTATGCACGTTTGCATTAGCCAAATACATTTCGATTAGGCTGTCGAGAGCTTATCTTAAGGTTTTAGTCTTTTAAGGTTTGATCTATCCTTTGAACTAGTAAGGTTCCTTTTAGAGTGCGTAGCCTATATATAGTAGTGGATGCGACGCTATTCAATCAAAGCAGAAGACAAAATACAAGATTAGGATCAAATTAGAGATGGACCAAAAACATGTTACACGAGGGCTGCTTAATATTATATTCAGGGTTAAGATCATGTTTCCTATCACGTGTCATGAGAATCGGTTATAGTAACATCCGACTATTCCATTGCCAGAAAGAGAAATTAAATTGAAAAGACAGCATTTTGGAGTAGAATTTAGTAATTGAGTACGGTAGTATGAATGGTTAAGATTGGTAATGTTGGTGGAATCTTCTTGTGATCGATGACAAATTGACAAAGGGATTCATTTACTCTCCAGTTTCCTCATTGTCATCATCCTTCAAACGTAGAGGTTGCATTATGCATGTTGGGCAACTACAAATAACGCAAAACACATGTTCAATTTCCAGCATGTTTGCATTCACTCATTTGTCACGATTGATCGAGGGTGTTGATCATCACTATTATATATCCTCAGCTACAAATTGGTGATTCCCAGCTGCAGGTTAATCTGAATTAATGAGTGGAATTGTTTTAAGATTTTATCTTCTTTCATTCTACGTACGTACAGTTAATATAGTTCTACTTTCTCAAATAAAACTCAATAACATTTTTGTTTAAAATTTAGATCTCCTACTTATTTTTATCAATTTCCCAAAATATATATATATATATATAATAAGAAAAATTAAAGAAACAAAGGTAATTAGCTATAAAGTACTTTGAGCAATTAGTCAAAAGAAAAGAAAATCCCTAATCTTTTTATTTTTTCTAATTTAGATCTCTAACTCTTTTTTTTTTTTTGTCTACAATTAAGATCACCCATCCTACTTATCAATCTCAAATGACATATAGAGTCATTAAAACAATGACACTTATCCTAATAGTCTTAAATATAAAATATGTATTGTTAATTTTTGGCTACACATGTATCCAATATGATCTAAGACTAGTAAAAAAAAAAATTAATTGCAAATCTAAAGAAAAATTAGAGTTCCAAATAGAAAAAAATATATTGACTTCTCTGTTATAATTCATCATATTTCACAACCAATTAGCCAAGAACAATTAAAGAGTTATTACATTTTTTTTTTTTTTTTTAATTTCGAGATCAGATATTGATAGAAAAAAATTTGTGAATGGTATAGATTTTCCTTGTGTATCTTCTCTAGCATTGATTTGATTTCTCCAAATTAATTAATGGCTAATAAGCGACAACTACACCGTCCTTTTCTTCAACAGAACCGTCATCAAATCAATGAATGGTATAGGGTTTTCGGGTGACTTGTGGTGCTTTATTAATAAATATACTCAAACAGAATGGAGTTTCATCCTAATTAAGTTCATCTACATTATTAAAACTAAAACAGCATCGTTTTAAACTTTTTCCTCGTAAAAGAATATATATATATATATATATATATTAAACTCACATGCTTAAAGAATTAATAATGGAAGTCGCGTCATCATGGGTTGTTTAGGCGTCAAAACAATAGTGTCACAATGAATTATTGCTCTAAAATTAATCAATAATAGCAGCTAGAAAGTGACAGTTAATTTACCCATTAAGAATGGAAATAGAACTCCTCATAAGCCAATTCATCTTTTGGTTGTTTCTTTTGTAGTCTTATCTCCTTTTTTATTCAATCCAATCAAACAAAAAGAATGGAATAGATCGAAAAAAATATAACACGCAAGGTCTATATTCAGGAAAAAAAAAAATGAATGAACTTTTAAACATAGAATAAAGAATAGCTAGTTAAAGAAATGAAAGCATTAATGGTTAACTATTACTATCAAAACCTACCCCTGCAAACACAACACAACAAAACAAAACACATTTTTGTGGCTCAAGGACACGAAATACACAGAAGGACAAACATGCTTTAAATTATTTTCTTCTTTGATTTTTTTTTTCCTTGTTACAAAGTTCCCCTATTGTTTTCCCTGAAACTATGTCTAACACAAAGAAAGAGTTCAAAGCAGAAAAGGTATTAAATAAAAAAAATTAGGATTTTAGATTTATGAACTCAGTATTTTTATTATAATGGAATTAGTATTTGAAGATGTAAACAATATTCATGAGAAACTAATCTAAAAATCAAATTACAATTTTTTTATAGAAAATACCATGTGCTAAATTTTACTCAAAATAACATTCCAATCTTAGTTTTTTTTTTTCCTAATCGTAGTTCTTTCTCTTATTTGTTATAAAAATATATATATATATGAAACGATGTTTCTAATCGTAGTTCTTACTCTTAGTAACTTCAGTGTAAATCTGCGTTTACATGGTTTGTGCTGTGTGAAGCCAGCTTGTATTTGCAATAAATTATATATTGTTGCTTTCAGCCATGGGCCAACATTATGCATTTAAATTCAAAGTGCTTCTTTTTATGAAGTCTTGCTTCCAATTTTTCACATGTAAAACCCCATATGAAAATGTTTCAGGCAGCCTGCTAGTAAAAATCTTCATTTTAGGAGTAAACCTGAAAAGGGGAGATCCTGAGACTGAAAATTTGACAAGAGTAAAAGCAACAACAGTTTCAACCACATGGTTTGCTCTACACAATTTGAGAATGCAATAATCATGCTGTCAATAGTTATGGATTGCATGCTGGAAATCATATATTTTGTCAATATAGTGAAACAAGTGGAAGCAATGCATCACAGAAACCAAATAATGCAGTATAGCATGCTGTGTTCTTTAGGTCCATAATTGCAAAACATTAACTGAAGACTATAGAGATTTCACTTTTGTGTACCATCTGCAGTGCCCAATTGTTTGCCATAAAGTTTTACTGGGTAGATACTGTCTGAATTATGATGCTCCCACGTTTTCTCAAAAGGTTCACTTTGAAGAAGAGCACTTCTCTTTAAGGTTTCTGACTTTGGTACAAGTTGGTGGCAGCAAATACTTCTCTATTGTTTCATAGCTTTAATCCAATAGGATCTGATTGAGGGGTTGGAAAATTTAAGTCCCTATGTTATTTATGAAAGTAACAAGTCCAGAGGAGGTGGTTTTGCATGAAAAGAGACTCATCAAGTGTGCAATGATGGATAAGGCTTCTAAGGGCTACTGAACAGCTAGGCTACCCACAATTCCACCGTACCCAGCCGTCATGTTGTCCTCCTTGCTTCCTTCACAATACATACCTGGTATGTGATGATCTAGTGGTCCTGCAGGTGAACCATAACAGTTCAGATCTAGTGTAAAAAGAATTGCTAGTTTATGATCCGCACTTCATGGGTTTAATTTACCTTAACAAATATTTGAAGAAATTAATGATGTCAACGATATCTTTAAGGAAATTTTAGACATTTTTTGTTTTTTTTTTTTTTTTTTTTAAATTTCTTAGCCCACGTGGTAAATTCTATCCATATGACACTAGCAAATGACAGAAAGTAGGCTGTCCTTGACCTCCAATTTTTATTTTTTATTTTTTTTAAGCCAAGAATATCCAGGCATAACAATCTAAACTAATTACTTGTTGTTTCATTAGACATATAAGATGAACACAGCTATATGAAAAGTTTTTTGTATACTTAAAAATTTGAAATTGAAACCATTTATATAAACGATTAGAGTTTTTTTTTTCTCACACCAATTCTCTAGAGTTCTTTGACCTCCAAACTTTTATAATTAAATTAATTTTTTTTAAAAGCTATATGAAAAGTTTTTTGTATACTTAAAAATTTGAAATCGAAACCATTTATATAAACGATTAGAGTTTTTTTTTCTCACACCAATTCTCTAGAGTTCTTTGACCTCCAAACTTTTATAATTAAATTAATTTTTTTTAAAAAAAAAAATTATGCGTTTTGATAAAAGCAGAAGATACACGCTTTTAGTTAAAAACAATGCTGCAATTCTGTTATCCTTCACTACCTATTCACATTAAAAAGGCATGAAAATAATGTCAACACAACATGTATCTCATATCTCTATCAATGTTATTTTTAATCACAAATAAAAGTATGTAACGTCATTAATGTTGATCAATTATAAGGATACGCACTATCTATTTCGTGTTATTATATTTCTTAAAGTAGTGATTTGCGAAAATAGTTTATTTTGTGGGGGCAAGACGTGAAAGTAAGAAGAAAATGATTGCTAACAGTTGAGAATAGAACGAAAATTATTTTTCCAAACGAAAAAACTCACGTGACTATTTTTGAAATTGACATGGTTGTCCGTTAATAAATAGTTGCGAAATATTTTTACCTAATAGTTTGTGTATTAAGGATTCATGGCTTACAAGAAAGATGCAAACAAGCTCGTCTGATCAAGAATCCAACTGATAATTGATAACTAGTTGGTTCTGTATTCCCAAGTTCTAAAAGTAGGGTTTAAAAACAGCAGATGTGAGGCAAAAAAAATGAGTTAAAAAAATAATTGCTTATATAATGTTAGAAAACATAGCCAATATTAAATAGTATTAAATAGTTAAACACTCATTATAATTAAGGCTTAAGCTTTCGAGTCGATATAATTTTTTGAAATGATATCGAGTTTTAATTATCAAACGATCACAAGTTCGAATCTCATTAACTCTATTTCTCTTTTGAATAATTAAACACAAAGTAATATGAGTATGTAGAAGTTTCAAGTTCAAAAGACTTTTATTTGAGAATGTGTCTTAAAAATTAAAAAAAAAAAAAAATCATTCCTAAGACATCGCCTAAAAGCTTAAACTTATATATAAGTACGGTCTTTCATAAAAAGTTGTTAAAAAACATATAAGTTGTTGTTCCTAGCACAAAAAATAAAAATTAATTAAATAATAAAATTAACACATTAAATAAATAAATATATTGTAAATTAAAATAAATAAAGAATTGGAATTTTTTACCTTGATTTTCAGAGAATTCGATATTAAAATCACACTATCATATTTCACGATGTAATGATGACTCGAATTGACAAAATAGTTTTATCATAATTTTTATGTGATCTGTCTCAAGGTACAATTAGATTGCTTTATTAAGATAATACGTTCATCCGTAGAATTTATAATATATCAAGAATATATTGCACGTCATTTTAAGAATACAACAAGCCTAGCTACCTTATCGTGTCTTAACAAATATGCATTATTTGTAAAATTTGAAACTCTAAAAATAATAGTATCACTCTTACCTCAAGATTAGACAAATAAAGATTATAGGATTTACAAGTGGGAGATTAGAACACACAAAAATGAATTTTTTTTTTTTTTACTTCTTATTTAACTATTTTTTTCTTCTTTAGACAAAAGAAACAAGTATATATGCTACATATAGCTTTATATATATATACACACATCAAATAAACAATAGCCTCTATGTATAAGCATTGTGAAAGATCCGTTTGAAAAAAAATAATTGCAATCATTATTTCCCAAGTGGTAAGTGCAATTAACATTTATATAAACAATAACTTCTTTTATAAAGAATATAATCCTTTCTTAATAAATTAAAATAATATACCTCTTTTAAGCAAAAGCATTTTAATGTACCATATTAAACCATACACTTTATTATTATTATTAGTAGTAGAAAAAACTGTTATAAGATTGTTTTTTCAAAAGTCTTGTGATGTTTGTTGTTTGTTTACTGCTTTGAATTAGAGGATAATGGCAAATCCTCATCTGAGTTTGATAAAATTGGGCCATATCGTACTGATTTTGAGATTAAATCGACCTTTGACCTTCGTAAGAACGTGCAGGCTCGATGGTTTGATGCTATGGTGAGAGTTTGGAGATTAGAGACTATATTTTTTGAATTGGCAAGGGTTATTGGAGTTGATGTATGCATATAGAAAGGCCTCTCATGATGAGGTCATATTAAAGAAAAGAGATGGAAGAGGCAAAGAAAGAAGAGAAGATGAGAGGTATAAAGCTTTTGCTCTATGATGAATTTTGGGTTAGCTTGAGAAAAATGTTATTGGAATTGATTTATTTTTCTTTGTTAAGAAAAAATTAAGGAAAGGGTCCAGCCGATGGTCGGGGTTGGATTTGTTCAACCCGCATGCCCAAGGTTGGGTTGAAATCCAAAAAAACCAAGGAATGGTTGGCTTGTCTAGCAAGCCAGCCCAGTAGCATGGCCTAATAGACCCAGCTAAAAAAATGCTTGATTTTTTTTAATCTCTTTTTTTTTAATATTCACCTTTCTTATAACTTATTTCAGTTAATTTTAATTAATTTTAATTTTAATTTTAATTTTTCTATTTAGATTAGATAACCAAATGGTAGTTAAATTGTCAAGTCTTCTAATATTTTCAAGACTAATAACGATTCTCTATCGATAAAAAATGTAAAACGATAATTAAAAAAAAAAAAAGAGGAAGCATACTTTAATTCTCTTTGCATAGTTAGTTTAGACATCTAAATAATAGGTGAATTATCGAGTCTCTTAACTCTTAGGGATCGATGACAATTTCCCATCGAATCATAAGTCTTCAACGTTTAAATTGGTTGAAAAATTAGAGTTCAATTCGAAAATAACCTAACATAGAATAAACTACTTTAGGAGATGAATTTAGGACTAAACTAGACATGATACTTTTTTTTTTTAGTAAAGGGTGTCTCTAGGTAATCGAAATCTTCTCAAAACAGAATCAACTCCTTATCTAATAATCTCTCGCACCGGTGTTTATTTTAGGTTCATAGTTCCTTTAATAACGAGTTGCGACTTAATAATAACTCGCATCTCCAAAATAACTTAAACGTGATGTGAATCTTTGAAAACCTAGATTTTTTTGAGAGTCTTATCCGACGCATATCGACAATTAGTATAGATACGTGTCATGTGGTCTATAAATTAATGGTGCGAGCTGCCTGTGATAATTCAGTTTCGTGACATAAGAATTAACTTATATGCGTGTTGACATTCACTAAAATTAATCTTTGTATGTTTGGTATTTATCCGGCTAAGACTAGATGCAATTCTACTAAATTGTAGCACTTCAAGTAAGGTTGGTATAAACTTTCAACAGGGTTGGTATAAACTTTCAACAGCTCCTTGTAGTTTGTAGAATTTTTTACTGAATCTCCCAACAATATATGGTAGTTTTCAGTATCTCTAAACTGTTAATTCTACTAGCTGAAATTCAAAGATTTCAAGAAAATAAAACTCCTGTTGTTGGGTAAATTGAGAGGCACCCTAAAGTATTGCGGTGGTTTGTGATTTTCACAATAGATGAAACTAAGAATAATGGTAAAAATAGTGAAAATTATCATTTCTCCTCAAGAGAAGTTGTATACTTGGATAGCAAGCTGAACAAATGTTTAATGCAGAACGATGTAAAAACTTTATTTCATACGATTTTATTAATAGATAACATCAATCGGAGAGACAACATTTAAACATTGAAAATTAAGGACTATGGGAACAATCCAATACATGGATTATATCCATTAGAGACTAGAACAAAGAGAAAGTAATATATGTGTAATCAAGAACTAGCTTCTTACGGATAAACTTCAATGAGAGATCTTAAACCCAGGATTGGGGTTATCTTAAAGTTACTGAAGCCGGCATCAGAGAATAGTTTAGCCAATTCTGTCTTGTTTCTTTCTCTTCCTGTGTACAAGGTCATCATCAGCATATCTAATAAGAGCTGTGTCTCAGTTGACTCTTCTACCTCTTTATTGTTCTCCACCACCATATCTATGATAATCACCTTCCCACCTTCTCTTCCCTTAATTGCCTCCTTGCATTGCTCAAGTATTTTCACACATTCCTCGTCATTCCAGTCATGAAGAATCCACTGCGTGTCACCAATAATTAAATGAAAACATGTTGTTAAAAGAGTTAATAGCCTAGACAGAAATAAACCATCAGATTTTGCTAGTTTTTATGTTATGCATAGCTAAGAAAAATTATTTTACCTTCAGAAGCATTGAGTCTGCTTTAGGAACTGCCTTGAACATGTCTCCACCAAGATATTTCAAATTTTCACTGCCTTCCAAATTAGCTACCACATGTGGGAGATCAAAGACGGTGCAATCTAAGCGTGGGAATGCCTGAGCTATTGCCTTGGCCACAGTTCCAGTGCCACCCCCAACATCAACCAATGAATTCAAACCTTCAAAAACCCCTTTGCACTCATTTATCATCACACTCGCAACCAATCGAGCATCACTTGCCATGGCTTCATTGAAGAAATCATTGAGCCTTGGTTCTTGGCCAGCATACTCCCAAATGGTCCTTCCATGGGCCGTTTGGAATGGAGAAGAAACATCATTTTTGAACCAAGCGCTCACGTAATGCCATGGTTCTGTTAAAATTGGATCAAGCATGGCTAGTATCAATGGCGTCATACTGAAAGGGTTGTCCTTAACAAGGAGCTGAGAAGCATTGGTGAGAACATAGCATTCTCCTTCATTATTTGCCCCAACATTTTGCTGTGCAAAGAAACCAGAATGGACCAAAATGCGCATGAGGCGATAGACACTGTGGGCTTTGGTTGGGTGAATAGGTAAGGCAGCAACAAGTTCAGAAAGGGGCATGGGTTTTCCATGATTGTGGATTACATTAGGTATGCCTAGTTGAATTGCACATTTTAGAGACATTGAGTTTATGAAGTTGAAGATGTGGTTCCAAACGTGGGCTTGAGCTTGAAGTAGCTCAGCACAATGCAGGTTTCCATCAGCCATTTCGATTAGGCTGTCTCGAGCTTATTTTAAGGTTTTACGCTTTTAAGGTTTGATCTGTCCTATGAAGTTGTTAGGTTCCTTTTAGAGTGCGTGGCCTATATATAGTAGTGGAAGCGACGCTGTTCAATCAAAGCGGAAGACAAAATGCAAGATTAGGATCAAATTAGAGATGGACTAAAAACATGGTACACGAGGGCTGCTTAATATTATATTCAGGGTTAAGATCACGTTTCCTATCAGATGTCATGAGGATTGGTTATAGTGACATCCGACTAATTCATTGCCAGAAGGAAAGAGAAATTAAATTAAAAAGACAGAAATTTTGGAGTGGAATTTAGCAATTCAGTACGGTAGTATGAATGGTTAAGATTGGTAATGTTGGTGGAATCTTCCTGTCGTCGATGACAAATTGACAAAGGGATTCATTTACTCTCCAGTTTCATCATTGTCGTCATCCTCCAAAAGTAGAGGTTTACATTATGCATTTTGGGCAACTACAAATAACGCAAAATACATGCTCAATTTCCTGCATGTTTTCATTCACTCATTTTTCATGATCAATCGAGGGTATTGATCATCACTATTATATGGCTACAAATTAGTGATTCCCAGCTGCAGGTTAATCTGAATTAATGAATGGAATTGTTTGAAGATTTTTATCTTCTTTCATTCTACGTACTTACAGTTAATATATATATATATATATATATATATATATATATATATATATATATATATATATATATTCTCGAATAAAACTCAATATCGTTTTTGTTTGAAAGTTAGATCTCTTTCTTATTTTTATCAATTTCTCAAAAAAAAAAAAAAAAGTAATTTTTTTTTTTTAAAAGAAAAATTAAAGAAACAAGGCTAATTAGTTATAAAGTATTTTGAGCTATTAGTCAAAAGAAAAAAAAATCCCTAATCTTCTCATTTTTTGTAATTTAGGTCTCTTACCTTTTTTTTTTTGGTCTACAATTAAGATCCTCCATCCTGCTGATCAATTTCAGATGATATTACATATATATATATATAGTCATTAAAATAAAGACACATATTCTAAAAGTCTTATATATAAAATATGTATCGTTATTTTATGCCACCACATGTATTTAATATGATTTGAGATTAGCCAATAAAACAAAAAAACTTAATTGCAAATCCAATAAAAAATAAAAAATTTTTACTTTCTCTCTTACAATTCATGATATTTCACAACCAATTAACCATGAAGCAATTGAAGAGTTATTACACTCGTCATTTTTTTGTTTTTTTTTTTTTAATGTATTCCAGAAGATTTCGAGATCAGATATTGACAGAAGAAAAGTAGTGAATGGTATAGATTTTCTTTGTTTATCTTCTCTAGCATTGATTTGATTTCTCCAAATTAATTAATGGCTAATAAGTGATAACAACCCCGTCCCTTTCTTCAGCAGAACCGTCATCAAACTTTTTTTACGGAAAATAAATATTAAATTTTTTATACTCACATGCTTAAAGAATTAATATTGGAAGTCGAGTTATCGTGGGTTGTTTAGACGTAAAAACAATGGTGTCACATTGAATTATTGCTCTAAAATTAATTAATAACAGCTAGAAAGTGATAATTAATTTATGCATTAAGACCTGGTCAAAAAATAAAACTCCTCAAAAGCCAATTCATCCTCTGGTTGTTTCTTTTGTACTCTTATCTCCTTTTTCTAATAATCCAATCGAACAAAAAGAATGGAAATAGATCGAAAAAAAAATAACATGCAAGGTCTATATTCAGAAAAAAAAAAAAAAAAAGAATGAACTTTTAAACATAAAATGAAGAGTAGATAGTTAAAGAAATAAAAGCATTAATGGTTAACCATTACTATGGAAATCTATCGCTGCAAACCCAACACAACAAAACAAAAAAACAAAAAAACATTTTTGTGGCTCAAGGACACAAAAGACACAGAAGGACACACATACTTTAAATTCTTTTCGTCTTTTGATTTTTTGATTTTTATTTTTTCCTTCTTACAAAGTGCTCCTATTGTTTTTCCCGAAAGTATGTCTCGCACAAAGAAAGAATTCAAAGCAAAAAAGTATTAAAAAAAAACTTTAGGATTTTAGATTTATGAACTCAATATTTTTATTATAATGAAAATATTTGAAGATGTAAACAATATTCATGAGAAACTAATCTAAAAATCAAATTACAGTTTTTTTTTTTTTATAAAAAGTAACATGTACTAAATTTTACTCAAAATAGCATTCCAATCTTAGGTGTATTTTTTTTTTTTTTTTTTTTTTTTGAGAAGGATATTCTAATAGTAGTTCTTACTCTTATTTGTTATATATATATATGAAACAATGTTTTTTTTTTTTCTATTTTAAAGTTAATGGTATTTTTTTAGGGTAGTTTTGGCACATTAAAAAATCTCTATGTGATCTAGTTTTAAACAAATCATTCACATCCAAGCCCATAAATTTATAAAATAATACCCACTTATTAATTCGGTTAAATCTCTAAATCATATGTGTAAAAAGAATTGCTAGTTAAGATCCGCACTTCATGGGTTTAATTTACTTTAACAAATATTTAAAGAAATTAATGATGTCAATGATATCTTTAAGGAAATTTCAGACATTTACTCGGCTTTTTTTAATTTCTTTGCCCACATGGTAAACTCTATCCATATGACACTAGTAGATGAAAGAAAGTAGTAGGCTTTGCTTGATCTCCAACCTTTTTTTTTTTATCTCGAAAGTATACAAACATAAAAACTGAAACTAATCACTCATTGTTTGGTTAGATACATAAAATAAAAACAGATATATGAAAAGATTTTTGTATACATAAAAATTTAAAACCGAAACTACTTGCTTAAACGATTAGAGTTTCTTCGTTCAAACCAAACTTCTAAAGTTATTTGATCTTCAACTTTTATAATTAAATTAAATTGGAAAAAAAAAACAAAAACAAAAAAAACTTATGCTTTTAGTTAAAAGCAGAAGATACACGCTTTTAGTTAAAAACAATGCTGCATTTCTGTTATCCTTCACTACCTATTCACATTAAAAAGGCATGAAAATAATCTTAACACAACATGTATCTCACCTCTCTATCAATGATATTTTTAATCACAAATAAAAGTATGTAACGTCATCCATGTTGATCAATTATGAGGATACGCACAATCTATTTCGTGTTATTATATTTCTTCAAGTGGTGATTTGCGAAAATAGTTTATTTTGTGGGGGCAAGACGTGAAAGTAAGCAGAAAATGATTGCTAACAGTTGAAAATAGAACGATAATTGTTTTTCCAAATGAAAAACACATGTGACTTTTTCTGCTTTTAGTTAAAAGCAGAAGATACACGCTTTTAGTTAAAAACAATGCTGCATTTCTGTTATCCTTCACTACCTATTCACATTAAAAAGGCATGAAAATAATCTTAACACAACATGTATCTCACCTCTCTATCAATGATATTTTTAATCACAAATAAAAGTATGTAACGTCATCCATGTTGATCAATTATGAGGATACGCACAATCTATTTCGTGTTATTATATTTCTTCAAGTGGTGATTTGCGAAAATAGTTTATTTTGTGGGGGCAAGACGTGAAAGTAAGCAGAAAATGATTGCTAACAGTTGAAAATAGAACGATAATTGTTTTTCCAAATGAAAAACACATGTGACTATTTTTGAAATTGGCATGGTTGTCTATTAATAAATAGTTGCGAAATATTTTTACCCAATAGTTTGTATTTTAAGGATTCATGGCTTACAAGAATGATGCAAACAAGCTAGTCTGATCAAGACTCCAACTGATAATTAATAACTAGTTGGATCTGTATTCCCAAGTTCTAAAATTAGCGTTTAAAAAAAACCACATGTAAGGAAAAAAATGGATTAAAAAAAATATTTGGCTATATATTGTTAGAGAACATATCCAATATTAAATAGTTAAACACTCACTATAATTGAAGCTTAAGCTTTTGAATTGACATAATTTTTTTATATATTATCAAAGTTTTCATAATCAAATGCTCGCAATTTTGAATCTCACTATCTCTATTTCTCTTTTGATTAATTAAACACAAGATAATATGGATATATGCAAGTTTCAAGTTTAAAAAACTTTTATTTAAGAATGTGTCTTAGAGAGTAATATAAAATCATTTCTAAGACATCGCCTAAAGGCTTAAACTTATATATGTGTGTGTGTGTGTGTGTGTGTTATTTCATAAAAAGTTGTTCAAAAACATATAAGTTGTCATTCTCGGCATACAAAAAGAACATAATTAAATAATAAAAATTAACATAATAAATAAATTTATTGTAAATTAAAATAAATAAAGAACTAGAATTTTTTACCTTGATTGTCAAAGAATTTGAAAGTAAAATCACATTATCATATTTCACGGTGTAAAGATGATCGAACCGACAAAATAGTTTTACCATAATTTTTAGATGACTCGACTCGAGACACAATTAAGTTGCTTTCTTGAGATTATATGCATCATCTATAGAATTTATATGATGCAACATATTCAGAATATATTACACGTCATTTTAGGAATACAACAAGCATATCTACCTTGTCGTGTCTTATAACAAATTTGTATTCTTTATAAGACTTAAAACTCTAAAAATAACAAGTACCAATTTTACCCTAAGATAAAACAAATAAATATTATATGGCTTTACAAGTGGGAGATTAAAAAACACAAAAATGAAGACTATTTTTTTTTCATTGACATCTTATTTAAATTCTTTGTACAAGAGAAACAAGCATATATGTTGCATATTGCCTTTATATATATATATATATATATATATATATATATATATACATCAATTGAACAACAACCTCCGTATATAGGCATTGTGAAAGATCTGTTTGAGAAAAAATAATTGCAATCATTATTTCCCAAATGGTAAGTGCAATTATTATTTATATAAACGGTAAGTAACTTCTTTTATAAAGAATACATTCGTTTCTTAATAAATTAAAATAATATAACTCTTGTAAGCAAACGAATTTTAATGTACCATTTTAAACCAAGCACTTTATTATTATTATTATTATTATTATTTGAAAAAACTATTATAAGATTATTCGTCAAAATAGTCTTATCTATTTTGAAAAATAGTTTCAACCCATGCTTTAATTAATTTTATTTTAATATTTTATTAAAAATATTTCAATAATCCCCCACTTATTTTTTTAATAAAATATATGTCATATTTTTGGGTAAGGAAACGAACATAATACATAATAAAAGTGTCAATGGTTTGAACCCTTACTTGGCGCTTCAATAATATTGCTCTCAAACCAATAATCAACCATATCTTGAACTAAGGCTTTTTTTATGAGAAACAAATATTATATCACACATATTATATCCAAGTAATTTGCGATAAGTTTTAGAGCCAGCATATTATGGCCTTGTGCTTGATCCCGGCTTCTACGAGTGTCCTAGAGAATTAGCCTTATTCTCATAGGAAGCAACCACACTTCCTTACTCATGTAGGTGTGTCTATCAAGGATGCACCCATAACTCTAACATCTCATTCAAAAGAACTATAGAACATATTAAAAGTTTCATTTAAAGAAACTTAATCTCTATTTCGTTATCGGATTCATGCACTACACCATAGGGATATACGTATGAGTATTACAACTCAAATAAATTGTGTATGTAATCAAACCACTCTATACTCGCTCTTCTCTTTGAACCTAGTTCTTGGGATCTTCAGTTCCTAAGTAGAGTATCCATAATAAAATGTACATATTGACTCATAAAAAGTTGTTCAAAAACATATAAGTAAAATGACATAAATGTACATGCATTGTTTACAAAATCTAAAATAAAGAATATATAAAGATTTCTTCATTTGATACACAAAAACTATAGAAATTAAAAAAAAAAATTAAGAGCATATATTATTTTCTCTCACTTTTAAGATCACGAGTCGGATAGGGTTGAGTTTAGTCAATATTTTTATCCAATCCAACTTTCCCAATTAATAAATTTGGCAACCCAAAAAAATCCAAGAATTAAATATCTAAGGAGGTTGGAGAAAGTTGCTAAGAATGGAGATACTACCTTGAGATCTTTAGGTTATCAAAATTCTAATATCATATCAACTAATCATTTTAACCAAAAAACTTAAACTATTAAGTAAAGTTTCATTAATGATTTTATATTACTCTCTAAGCACACCTCCTCAACTTAAACTGTTTTTTATTTAAAACTTGCACAAATTAATTACTCTTTTATGTTTAAGTATTTAATTTTAATTTAAAAAATGAGGATATTGAGATTTTCTATTGGTGACTATTTAGTCTAAAGGTCCTAATATCATGTTAAGATACTATTTTAATCCAAAATGTTGAATTATTTGGTGATTGCAAGTGAAAATCTTTTGAATTTAAAATTTATACAGACCTACCATTATCTTGTAGTTAATTATTTATTTTTAATAAGAGAAAATAGAGGTGGTGAGATCTCGAACTCAAATTTAGTGACAGTTTGGTGAGCAAAGTCGTAGTATCATGTTAAAAAATAATTTCAATCCAACATTTATGTTATCGGATAAAATTATAAGAATAATTTATATTATTCTTTTATAGTTAAAAGTTAAATATAAGACATGAACAATTTATTTGTATTAACCATTGAATATAAAAAAAATTGCATCTATTTTACTATTGCATGTTGATTGGTTGATGATAGGTGGTAAGGGCTTTTTGTTTTAGTGTGACCAAGTGTAGTAGAAAACGAAGTCCATTTTGTATATGGAGAAACACATAAATAAATGGTTAGTGTATATACATAATGGTGTGGTAACCTCGACGCATGTATATGGATGCATAGTGACTAGTGTCATAATCCAAAATTTTCCTATATTTTTATTGTTTTAATTATTTCTCATTTATTTTATTTTATCTCATTTTACTTTATTTTAAAATTTATTAAAAAATCTGAAAAATGAAAAAAATACAAAATATACATAAAATTCAAAGAATAAAAAAGAAAAAAATGACTCATTTCTCTCAACTCTAAATTTCTCCTATAAAAGCAAACTTTTTCTTGATGTTTAGGAGTAGCCATAAGAAGAGGTGCCACAAAGGCCTCCACAATTCTCCTATCTCCTAAACCCTAAAAAATATAGTCTCTAGGAAAAAATAAAAAGTTGGATAGCTATCCCATCTTTCCTAAAAAAGGATGGTTCTCATGGCTCTTCAAACCATACCATCTTCATCCTTCTCTAATCATCTACTTACCAAACAACCCAATTACCATAGCTACTAAAACCAGCCTTCTTCATAGATACTCCATTAAAACTTTAGCAATCACCCTAAAAAAATCTCTCTCTACTGTTCTTCAATCCTCGCCAACTACTCCTACCTCTATAGCAGCCTTCACCTAGCCAAGCTCCAACCATCACCAAACCAATCACCACAAGGAGAGGTCATAAAAAAGATTCATCAAACACTTTGTGGGTAGACTTATGAGCTAGCCACACTCCAGCCTCCCTCACTACAGCAGCTTCCTTCACGCCACTAAAGCTTGAAGCCCTCCTTCTTAACCCACGAGTAACCCTAGTTTCGCCATGCCGTCTCATATATTAACCAACAAATTGCCCTTAATACCTAAAGCCAGCTCTCTCTTCCTAAGAACTCAAAAAAAGTAGCCCTAAACCTCTATGAACCCTCCAAAACCCTCACTCATTCCTTCGATAATCCCTACCACAACCAAGTAGCCTCTATATCTCCTCCAATATCCTTACCACCATTACCGCTACTCATCACCAATCTCCAGCACCCCGAGACCCCAACCTTGTCGCTACAACTCTCCCTCATATAGTCGAAACTCTATTATCAAATATACCACAAGTAGCTCGATCCCTATTCTCATTCACCACTTACCGCTTTGCCAATACCTCCATAGTCACTAAACTACCACCGCCAAGCCCCGACCACTATAACCACCACACCAAAGCATAATTCCAAAATCGTTATGCCTTCACCGGATTTACTCTAATTGCTTTCTCCTACCTTACTAAAATGCTTATAAAAAAATCACTAATAGCCTTGCCTAAGCGACCAAGCCGCAAGAACTCCACAATCACCTCTAATAGGTAAAGGCACAAACGCTTGGAGTGTATAGCCACTACAAAACCATACTCACCTACCCAAAATCGAAGTCATCTTCCCCTTTGATCCTCCAATGTTGATAAAAATTATCAATTTTAAATCGTTTGGTTTCACAATGACTAGTGTGTCCATGATAATGAGTGCCTCAACTTTACCAATAATGACTATATGTCCGTTGTTTGTTTGTTTGTTTTTTTTTTTTTGATTTAGAAGATCATGACGATTCCTCATCTAGGACTTTGATAAAACTAGGCTATGTCATTTCGATTTTGAGATTGAATCGATCTCTCGACCTTCATTAGAACATGCAAGCCGGATCGTTTGATCCTATGGTAAGAGTTGAAAGATCGGAGACCGTATTATTTAAATTGGCAAGGGTTATTGGAGTTGATTCAGTGTATGCATATAAAAAGGCATCTCATGATAAGGTCAAGCGAGAAAAAAAGATGGAAGAGGTAGAGAAAGAAGAGAAGATGGGAGGTATAAAGCTTTTGCTATTTGATGAATTAAGGGTTGGCTTCGTAAAGTCTTACCGGAATTGATTTATTTTTCTTTTTTTAGTAAAAAGGGGAAAGGGGTTGGACTTGTTCAGCCACTAAGTAGAGCTAGATTTGTTCAACCCACATGCCCAAGGTCGGGCTAAAATGCCAAAAAATCAAAGAATGGTTGACTCATCCAAAAGGCTAGCCTAAGTAGCCTAGCCAATGGCCCACGACCTACTAAAAAAAATGCCTAATTTTTTTTTTTAGTCTCATTCTTTTCCGTTATTCTAGCTTTCTTATAACTCATTTCAGCTTAATTTTAATTAATTTAAATTTTTATTTTTATTTCCCTAATTAAGTTAGATAACTAAATGGTAGTTGAATTGTTAAGTCTCCTAATATTTTAGGGACCGATGATGATTCTCTATCAACAAAAAATGTAAAACAATAAAGTAAAAAGAAAAGTAAAAGAAGAGGAAGCAGACTTTAGTTCTCTTTTCACAACTACTTTAGCTATCTAAATAATAGGTGAATTATCGAGTCTCCTAATTCTTAGAGATCGATGACGATTTTCTATCGAATTATAAGTCTTCAACATTTAAATTAGCTTAGAAAATTGGAGTTCAATTCATAAATAACCTAGCACAAAATAAAATAATTTAGGACATAAATTTAGAACTAAACTAGACGTGGTACCTTTCTTAGGAAAAGGCATCTTTTGGTAATCGATATCTTCTTAAAGTGTAACAACTCTTTACTCAAGAATCTCTACACTAGTGCTTATTTTAGGTTCCTATTTTTTTAATATTAGGTGGTGACTCCAAACTCAATAATAACTCGTATTCCCGTAATAACCCATAAATGAGATACGAATCTTTGAAAACTTAGATTTTTTTAAAGTCTCGTCCGACATCATGTAGCAATGGAATGGCGACTCCACTTAAGATTTAGAGTTAGGTCATATGTTTGTTAAGTTTATCTCCCGTATTTTTTTTTTACCAACTATTTTCCAAGTAATTTATTTTTTTATTTAATTTTGAGCTATTGATTTCTTGTACATGTTTTAAATTTTTATAATTTATTTTCTTGTTGCATATTTATGTTTGAACTAGGTTGGATCCTTCATTTGAACTATTGCATAAATCATGAAGAAAACTTATAAGAGCTCTAGATCCGAGCTAAAGCCCTACTAGCATTTAGATAAAGAGATTCAAAGGCAAGTATGATGAAAGTCTACCGATGTTTTTCTAAACTCTTGTTTGAACCGAAACTCACCATATGCATAAGAAATGGTGGAATAATCTTCCCCTACCTTATCATATATAAGGTTAAAGGTTAAATTACTCCATTGGTAATTTAGACAGATTCAAAAACTTGAAAAGACTTCAAGATTAGACAAGTTTTACCTAAACCTAAGAAAAGATAGATCTTATCCACTCGGATTCACCGATTAGGACATAAATTATTTTCAAAGGATGTCTAGTCTAATCCTCATTTTTGCAAGTTATCATCAAAATAAATCGAGATAGAGAATACTATCGAAGATTTTAGGGCTAGATCGTAATGGGTCCAGATTAAGAAGGAAAGTTGTCTACCCTTGATCTTATTCAAAAAGAAAACAACTAAAAAAACAAAAATAGATAGGACTTACAAGCAATGAGTACACAACTAAAGATGAGCTCATAACAAGATTCGGAAAACACATGGTTTCTATTGTCTCAAGTTTAAGTTTGAAATTGTAAAGGGTAGAATAGGGATCTACTTGTATTATAAATGTAACAAACATTATAATATAATTGGATGTTATAAGTGATTACTAAAAAGAGCTACACCATTTTTATTCTTCAATAAAAAAGTGAATTTAAGTTACATTTAAAATGTCCTAGATCTATAAATTTCAAATTCTTTTATATATACTATCACAAGATGGGTTTACCACTCGCAGTCTTAAAAAATAAAAAAATTCTTATCAAAGATAAAACCGATTTAGGGTAAGTATGTTTCCTAAATCATCTCAAATATCTATGGGATTGAAATCTAATTTAGCCCATCTTCGATACAAACTCTATCATGATTTGAAGTCGACAACAACGAAAGTAAAGTATCTAACCGATTCATATCATGCATGTATTTAGTGTATATTTGTTGTATATATCTATTTTGAGTTTGTTTGCGGGATCTAAAATGTAAGCCATCCCGCCAAAACTCAACTCTTCTCCCACACATGTTACACTCAACTCGGTGAGGCTAGATGAAAATTGAAAAGAGAGAGAGATAGAGAGAGCATAGTGGGAATATGCCTACCGATAAAAAAAAGACCCGATGAATAGAAAAATTACCCGCTTGTTCAAACTTCTAAAAAAGCATTGCTCGCATTACTAAGTGGTGGGGCACATCAAACTAAGATCAATCTTAGTTTTAAATTATCTTTTTCCATTCCAATGTTAACTTACAGGTCGGTCCATCCACTATTCCACTTATTAATCTAGAGCAATCATATTCTCTACTAAGTGGGTCATTCCTTAGTAAGCTATTCTCATATACAATGGGACCACAAGTTCCATAGGTATAAGATACACTCGATGCATATATCATTATTGAAAAAGTCCATAAGATTAAGACAACTAAAGAGCCTAGTTCAAATAAGTTGTTAGCAGCCAAAGAATGCCTCAAGGATACCAAAAGCATTGATATGTATAAGCTAGTATGAGTTATTAGAATGGACATAATATTAAATATGGTAATTCCTAAGAAACCTAGAGTTCTTGAATTTGCCAAGTATGTAGGCTTTTAATGTATATGGTAGCAAGATGGTCGAAGTTGTGAGAATCTACTCGACATAATTCTTTTACAAGAGTCCAAGTGCATATGCTTTGAGTTGATGTATGAGATTGGATGGTGCCAAGATCATAAAATAAAGAGATCAAGCCGATGCTTTCATCTAACGTAATAAATTTGATAAAGATGTTGCCCTAAATTGGTCAAATCTATAAAGCAATCAAAACCGAAAAGGAATCCAATGGTTCCGAGAAGAAAAGAAGCAAGGATATTAGGATAAAGAATGGTGAAATATATTAGGTTGGACTCGAATTCTCTCGCCTATAAATCAACAGAGTAATAAAAAAGACTTCAAATCCATGAAAATCCAAATAAACATCCAAAACCCCGCATCCACCCAATACATCTCCAACCTAACAACCATAATAGCTTGTATTGTGGCCAAAGCCAAATACAATCATGTCAAAAAAAAAAAAAAAAAAAAACAAAAAACAAAACAAAACAAATACAACCACATCAAAAAAAAAAAAAAACCATAAACCAAGCATAACCATGTCTAAAAACCTAAATGCAACCATATTTCAAAAAAAGCCTAGTAGTCATGTCTATCAAATCAGCTAAGTCGGTGTTATTTACCAAACAGATTAAAACCTTTGGGATGCGCTAAAATTCAAAACCATGGGTAGCTATGTCCTAACTTGTCTCATTAGATGAAAAATTCGAGCATCTAGTAAACATCAAGCAAATCACCACATCTTAGCCTAACTCAATGGAAGCCCCTATTCTTCCATGGTACAAATTGGATAAGGGATGTGAAAATTAGTCATGTACGACTTGGTATAACATCGATAATTATCTTACTTCTAAAAAAAACTATTGAATTTGATCAAGGAAGATGGGATCAGCTTTGGCAACAGTCTAATTTTAGCTATGCATGAATTGAGTTGTGTCTTTCATCAAGGAGTAAATTTATTCACTTTCTATAATTTCATATTGTCTATATATCAAATCAAGATATGTTCTTTTGAAAGTATAATTTGGCATTACATTTTTCTCCATCAAAAAAATATAATAGCAAATTCATTCAAAATATTCAAAAGATAAACCAAATTTTAAAGCATGACAAACAGATGCTAGAGATAATTATTCAATTTAGTGAACCTAAAACAACATCCTCTTACTAATCTTTTTTAGTAGAAAGTAATGGGGGCAATCACCCATTTTTTTAAACCAAAACAAACAAAATTTATCCTTTCTAAATAAGCTTTTGAAAAAAAGTTTTACTTAGAAAATCCTCATGAAGACCAAAGTTGAAAGACTAAATGA
Organism: Dovyalis caffra; assembly: GCA_963924115.1. Lineage (NCBI taxonomy): Eukaryota > Viridiplantae > Streptophyta > Magnoliopsida > Malpighiales > Salicaceae > Dovyalis > Dovyalis caffra. Next base: position 1,465,376 of record CAWUPB010000026.1, read on the forward strand.
TTGGTGCCTTAAATAATGATGAACAATATATCTTTAGCTCTTGATCTCAAATTATATTCATCATTTTCTCTTTCAGAGTTAACCTAAGGGTTTTCTAAACTAATTTTCCAAGAGGTTAGCATTTATCAACATAGGCAAATTAGCCGTTGAGATAAAGAAAGGTCATGTTTCATATATCTCATAAAATTTTATCCTTTATTATCCCACTTTAGCCTTGATGATTTCTTTCATGATGACCTAGACTAGGATCACTCCTCACACTAGGAGATAGAATGCAAAGTCCATAAATGATTGATGAAACTCTTAAAAAAATTTTGTCAAAAGAATCTCATTAATGATCCTAAAAAAAAAAGGAAAAATAAAAAAAAGAAGGCAAAAAATAAAATAAAGAAAACTTTCCTAATACAAAAGTCACAAGTTAAGATGGGAGTCAAAATCTAAATAAACAGTACAATAAGAGTTGAGGCTGAAGACAAAGTCACTAGTTAAAATGACAAAGTTATTACGGCAAGCCTATAAAGAAAATTTTCTCATAAAGTTCAAAGCCTAATTGATGGCTAAAGTGATACAATCCATGCAACATCACCTAAAAGAGACTTATGTGGACAACAAAGTGATTCTATGTCATAAGACCCCTTAAACACTTTTGAGCCTTTATATATCCTTCTTTCATGAGCTCAAGCCATAGCCTATATTACGTTTTTTTACAAACCTTTTCCGATAAAAAATAGTTTTGCTTGAGCTATTGGATGCTAATCCGAAAAGAAAAAGGAGAATGATTGAGAAAAATAAGAAAACAAGACTAGTTAGTATACTCGTTCATCATTCTTTATGACATCAAATCATAAGTTTCCATCAATTAACTTGGAGGTAAGAAAAAAATCAAGATATTCATAGGCAAAATTATCCTTCAAACTAATTTTCTCAAAATACTTTCTCGCTCAAGCATGTTCCATTCACCAAAACAAGTCTTATCATTTGACTATTTATCTTCAATAAGCATCCAAAACCATTTTTTTATACAAACTTTGCATAATCTAAATACCTTTTTTGCTTGCTTACCCCAATAACCCTCTCGAGAGAAATGCATCATAACATTTGAATGTCATATTTTGACTTTTTGACCAACTAATTTAAACATCTTCATGAATGAAAGTATTTTCATTGAAACATCTCTATATTTCTTTCAAATAATCTAAATTATTTTAAGAGAATCATTCAAGTATATGGCTTGATCCATGAAAACCAAATGTCTATTATCTTTCTCAAAATATGACAAAAATTTTAAGAATAATTTATAAATTATGATGCAAGCATCGAAAAACAAACATCCGAACACACGCAATGCTTATGTTGAGAGAAGCACAAATGATTCACCTCTATCAGTACTTAGGGGCATCCGGTGACTCCATCTAAATTGAGAACACTCGAGAGTAAGACTAAACATCTAGCAACTTCAATCGAGTTCAACAAGAGATCAAACAATGGCATCATTATGCTAACTAGAGGAACAAAGGTCTAAACACTAAGCTTTTGAACATAAATAAAACAATCAAGGCCATCAAACAAGGAGGTAAAGAGCAGCCTTGATGGATGATAATGACTCATTCAAAGTTTGGTAAGCAATTAGAGCAATCATGTATGGTCTCATAGGGGTAGACCACAAGATATGAATGGTTAACCACCTCAAAGTTCAAAAAAGTTTATCCACCTCAATTGGTTAGAGAAAGTAAAAAACCTCGTTGGTTGGAGAAAGTAAAAAAAACTCTCAAGTTTATAATTAACAAGTGATCCGTGCGTGGGGGTAAGGAAATTTTAGCAATTTTGCAGGATAAGATCCAAGACATAAGTCCAGTAATGAGGCATCAAAGGAGGAGTTGAGTGCCAACAAGGTGGGGCAACCTATGTTTCTTCCAAGTAAAAAATTAACAATTGCTATTGATCTTATTGATACATTTTAAGAATGACAACTCAAATAGAAAGATGAAACCATCATTCAAGTTTAAGTTTTAAAAAAAGAGGCTTACTTTTCCCCACCTATTTCTTTAGGTAGGGTCACCTATAATAGACCATCCTTTTAGGCAATGTCGTCTTACAATAGACCATTAACTTAGTTAGGGTTGTCTTACAATAGACTATCCTTTTAGATAGGGTTGCCTTATAATAGATCATTGACTTAGGCAGGATTACCTAATTCAAGTTTATCATTCAAGTAGGGTTGCCTAATGATCTTCTTAATTTCTAAGTAGCTTTGCCTAATTTTAGTTCATCATTCACGCAAAGTTGCTTAATGATATTTTATTTTTCAAGCAGAGTTGCCTAATGTTAGTGCATCATTCGAGTAGGGCTACCTAATGATCGTCTTATTTTCTAAACAAGGTTGTCTAATTTTAGTTCATTATTCAGGTAGGGTTGCCTAATGATCTTTTGATTTCCTAGGCAGTGGTTAGCTAATGATATTCTCATTTTTCAAGCAAGTATTGCCTAATTTTATTTCATCATTCAAACAGTAGTTATCTCATGATATTCTCATTTTTTAGGCAGGATTGCCTAATTTTAGTTCATCATTCAAGTAGGGTTGCCCAATGATCTTCTCATTTTTCAAGCAGTGGTTGCCTAATTTTAATTCATCATTCAAGCAAGGTTGCCTAATGATCTTTTCATTTTCTAGGCAAGGTTGCTTAATTTTGGTTCATCATTCGGGTAGGATTGTCTAATGATCTTCTCATCTTTCAAATAGGATTGCCTCATTTTAGTTCATCATTCAAACAAGTTTGCTTAATGATCTTATTTTTCAAGCAAGGTCGTCTAATTTTAGTTAGTCATTCGAGCAAGGTTATCTAATGATCTTCTTATTTTCCAAGCAAGGTGGCCTAATTTTAGTTCGTCATTCGAGAAGAACTCGCCTAATGATCTTCTCATTTTTCGGGTAGGGTTGCCTAATTTTTGTTCATCATTTAAGTAAGGTTGCCTAGTGATATTCTCATTTTTCGAGCAGTAATTGTCTAATTTTAGTTCATCATTCAAGTAGGGTTGTCTAATGATATTATCATTTTCAAGGCAAGGTTACCTAATTTTAGTTTATCATTCAAGCAGGATTGTCTAATGATATTCTCATTTTCCAAGCAAGGTTGCCTAATGATGTTTTTATTTTTAAGGCAAGGTTGCCTAATTTTAGTTCATCATTTAGGCATGGTTGTCTAATGATCCTCCTATTTTTCTAGTAGAGATGCCTAATTTTAGTTCATCCTTTAGGTAGGGTTACCTAATGATCTTCTCATTTTCTCGGTAGAGATGCATAATGATTTTTTATTTTTTAATACAAGGTTGCATAATTTTAGTTTATCATCCAAGCATAGCTACCTAATGATCTTCTCATTTTTCAAGTAGGATAGCCTAATGATCTTCTCAATTTTCAAGTAGGATAGCCTAATGAACTTCTCATTTTCATTGTAGGATTGCCTAATTTTAGTTCATCATTCGGATGTGGTTGGCTAATGATCTTCTTCTTTTCTATGTAGGGTTACTTACTTTTAGTTCATCATTCAAGGAGGGTTGCCTAATGATCTTCTCATTTTTTATGCAAGTGTTGCCTAATTTTAATTCATCCTTCGAGCAAGGTTGCCTAATGATTTTCTCATTTTCTAGGTAGGGTTGCCTAATGAACTTTATCATTTTTTGCGTAATTGCCTAGTGATCATTGCATATTTACTTTTCAAAGGTAGGCTACCTTAATCAACTTGGCCATGTATACCATATTTATATTTTCGAGGCAAGCCAACTTAATCAACTTGGTCATGAACATCATATTTACTTTTTCATGTATTGCATATTTAATTTTTCAAAACGTGACCACCATAACAATATGATAATGTAAAGCATATTTCATTTTTAAGGCAGTGACACCATTTACAACAAAGCCATCATATCATATTTTTATTTTTCAATAATGGTTGTCTAGAAGAACCAAACCAATCTCAAAAAAGAAAAAAGAATAAAAAATAAAAAATAAAATAATTTCTTTACAAGCTTATTATACAAAATCATTAAAAATATATATTTTTTATTTTACTTTATGCCCTAAGCATTATAAAAATGAGGCAACTATCATAACCCAAAATTTTCTTATATTTTTATTGTTTTAATTATTTCTTATTTATTTAATTTAATTTAATTTAATCACATTTTAATTTATTTTGAAATTTGTTAAAAAACTAAAAAAAAACAGAAAAAAAAAACAAAATATATACAAATCCAAAATATCAAAAATAGGGAAAAAAGAAAAGAAAAGAAAAAAATGACTCATTCCTCTTAACCCTAAATTTCTCCTATAAAAGCAAACTTTTTCTTGATGTTAAGGAGCAACCACTAGAGGAGCCACAAAGGCCTTCACAATTCCCCTATCTCCTAAACCCAAAAAATGTAGTCTCTAGGAAAAATAAAAAGCTAAGCAACAATCCCATCTTCCCTAAAAAGGACAGTTGCCATGGCTCTTCAAACCACGCCATCTTCATCCTTCCTCCAATCATCTACCTACCAAATAACCCAACTACCATAGCTACCGAAACCAGCCTTCTACATGGATACCCTACTAAAACCTTAGTAGTTACCCTAAGAAAAATTCCTCTCTAGCCATTCTTCAATCGCCAACTACTCCTACCTTCATAAGCAACTTCACCTTGCTAAGCTCCAACCATCACCAAACCAATCACTACAAAAAAGGGTTATAGAAATGATTTATCAAACACTTGGTGGGCAACTTATGCCTTTTTTCTCATACAATAAACAACAAAATGCCCTTAATATCCGAAGCCGACTCCGTCTTCACAAGAACTCAAACAAAGTAACCCTAAACCACTATAAACCCTCAAAAACCCTTACCTATTCCTTCATTGATCTCAACCACAACCAATAGCCTTTCTATCTCCTCTAGTATCCTCACCACCATTAGCCGCTACCTCACCACCAATCTTTAGCACCTCGAGACTCCCACATTGTTGTTACAACTCTCCCTCATATAGTCAAAACTCTATTATCAAATACACTAAAAACAACTTGATCCCTATTGTCATTCACCACTTACTCGCTCTACTAATGCCTTCACAATCACCAAACTACCACTACCAAGCCCGACCATTACAACCACCATACCAAAGCATAACTCCCAAAACCACTATGTCCTCACCAAATTTTCTCCGATTTCTAAGTGGACAGAGAGGATTTGTAGGCTTGAAAGTGTTTACCATTAGTTAGTTGTACCTCCTCTAAACTAGTATACCCATTATGATTGACAAGATTTTCCAAGTACAACATCATATAATGAGTTGCACCCATGTCTACAATCCATTGAAAGTTGGGTGTAGTAGATGTTATGTGAGCAAGATAGGAGGAGGGCTTAGTGTTGCGAGTAGATGGTCATGATTTGGTAGATGAAAAAATATTGGCAAGATAACCATTGCCATTATAGTTATAACATACCATAGTGAATGAGTCAAAAATGAGTATCACTAGAGGAAGGAGGTCCTTGTTAGTAGCCAAATGAGGAAGGATGCCCATCACGACATCCTCGACCACGAGGTGGATAATGACGACTAACATAATGAATAGATATAGCAATTTCAATATACCGAGCATTGTCATGAATTTGAAACTCTTCGTTGAAAGCAAGACCCTAGAACCGCCAAGGGTCGTTATCTCTATCTAACTCTATAGAGTGTTGAATTTACTCTTCTATTCCTAGAATCACAGAGTGTCATTACCCGACATTCATGGGACTTCGAAAATTTTATTTAAGATTATTTTGGTTGAAAATTTTGTTTATTTAGGGTGTGAGTTATTTATTAATTTTGAATTCGTCACCTAGTATTAAAGGAACTAGGAACCAAAAATAGATACTAATTGAAAAATTTTAAGATAAAGAGTTGGTTATACTTTTATAAAGTTATAAATCACCCAAAAGCATTCTTTCTTAAGAAAGGTATCATATCCGGTTTAGACCTAAAATTTATCTCTTAAGAATTTCTATTTTCACCAAATTGATCCTAAGTCAAAATTCTAAGTGTTATTTCTTAATTTAAATTTATTTTTTTATTTTTTTTAGTGGCATCATATTGAATAGAACGTAGGACCCCTCCATCGAGCTTCTTGTTAATTTGACACCGGATCTAATTTAAATCTCAACATAATCAGTATGTTACAAAACAATCTAACTACTAAGGCATGATTTAGGCTAACATCAATCTCTATTAGATTGACAACTTTGTTAATTTTCCACTTAGCATTTTTTATATTTTTGTTTTTTTTCCCCTTTTTTATCCTTTACATAACAATTCCTCTTGCTTTTCCTTTTTATTTCTTCTCCCATTTTTTATCATTTTATATTTTCATAGTTATTATTATTTTCCTTCCTTTTTATTATTTTATTATTTTTTATATTTATCATTTTTTTTTTGTATTTTTTTGCTAGTGTGGAGTTGTCGTCGATCCCTAAAAATTAGGATACTTGACTATTAGTATATGCCCCGCAGGCCAATCATAGTTTGATTGTACAAGCATACACTTATTATATATATATATATATATATATATATATATATATATATAAGGCATTCCATGTATTATGTTTATTTATTATTGTGTTCTATTAAAAAAATGATAAAGTCCTAAGAATATTATTATTCTTAAATGTCTCTAGTCAAGTTTTTTATTATGCATATATGAAAAGGGCAACAATAAAGCATTAAGAGTGGTGTTTGTATTGACTAATAACAATATGTTATGGATATGAGATATCGAGTCAACACATGGGTACATGTTAAAGAACATGCACTAGATCGACTCACCATAAGATCACTACATAGATCATTATATAAGTGTCATAGTCATAAGTTGGTCTCATTATGACCGTGGTGTGCATGGTTCTTTAGCTTGAAGTCACTACGGTTTCCTACTTCAAGAGTTGTATATTTTGATACCATTAAATGTCATATGTAATAAGATGAACTATAAAGTTGGTTATTTGATATATCATGAATCTTGCATAGAGATGTGAGGGATGTAGAAAGGATTTATCCCATATATATAATAGGAGTGATTTCTATGAGCCATTTGATTGAGTTCAAATGAGTCGATATGAGATATCGATCTCATTTGTTTAAAACAAATCAACTCATGAATCAAGAAATACTAAGATTAAACTATATAAGGATGACACATTTCATACCTCATGTTTGATACAAAAATCTAGGAAAATGGGATAAGATTACGTGGTAGCATATATCACGAACAAGGTTATATCAAATCATCGACATTCTTAATGCTTGGGTAGTAGTTATGCATTGCTGGAAGCTACTCACTATCTAGATTTTAAATTATGATTTTAAGGTCAATAACAATGTAATAACAACCTATAAGGTCACACATAAAAGAGCAACTCGAAATTAAAGCTTGACAAAAAGTCCTAGTTGGATTAGGATTCTTAATCGATTAAGATTTTAATAAGACTATGATACACTTTAGATTATAGTATTTAATTAGACCAATGGGCTTGTTCAATTAAGACATACAAAATGGGCATAATGAAGTATAAATCTAAGGTTATTGGAAATTAATTTGTCAAAAATAATCAACCCATATTTTTCTCTCTTCCTGTGGTTAGAAAATTAGTTTCCTAATCGAATTAAGGCTCACACACATTTTAGTTGTTATCTAATACAACTAGCATGCAATATTTGGGATAATTAGAACATTTTGTGAGATAAAAACCCTAGCCACCTTGAGAGGAAGAGTGATCCAGCCTTTAAACACAATAACTTATAGCTAGCCCTTCGAGAAGAGGTGACTATCCATTCTAGAATTATTCTAGTGATTGAGACATTCACGTGGATACCAATAGAGGCATAGTTCTTTGACTTCGTGCTCCCGATTCGAGCATTATTCACCTTGAGAGGAAGAGTGATCCAAGCATTTAAATACAACAACTTATAGCTAGCACTTCGAGAAGAGGTGACTATCCATTCTAGAATTGTTCTAGTGATTAAGACATTCATGTGGATACTATAGAGGCATAGTTCTTTGACTTGTGGTCATGATTCGGGCATTAGTCACTTTAAAAATGTGATCTTTACAAAAGGTAATGATCCGATAATCCGACTATGTTATTTTTGCATGGATCCCGTGGTATTCCGAAGCAAATTTTTATATTATTTTTGCTACATCGATTTTTTTTTATGTTGCTTCAAATCCTAACATCGACAACCTATCCACCTATTAATCACCTAATATAATTATTAAAATAAAACCTAAAAATTAAACATTGACTAATCAAATTCAAGAAATTCAAAATTTTAAATCTAAATAAAGCATAAATAAAACAAAATAAAAACATGCATATAAAAAAATTGGAGTTAATTTAGGAAAAATACTAAAATAAGGGTATTAGACCTTTTGGGGTCAGCTGAGGGCTCGACCCATTGGACTAGACCTACTAAAATGGGCCTATTGAGCTAAACCTACTTGATTGGAGCTAGTGGACTTGGTTGAGCCCATTGGAACTCTTTTCTTTCTACTTTTCTTTTTGGGTTGGGCTAGACCCAACCTATTTTCTCTCCTTTCCTTTTTTAGACTCGGAATAAGCCTAGTCCAATCTCTATCTCTTTTCTTTCTCTCTATTTCCTATTTTTTCTTTCTTTTCCCTTTACTTTCTTCCCTTTTTTCCTAGATCAAATGTTTGATCTTCTATATCCCTTTAAGCTACTCTTCATCTAACCGAAGGCACCATCAAAAGAGCTTGATTTCTCTAAAACTAATGGCTAAATCAACTTTCAATTCCTTATCGTTGAATAAATAACGATCAAACTATAGAGAGCTTGCCATGATAGTGACCATGTCACCGCCATGGATCCTTATCACACCTTGAACCTAAGAACTAACACATGAATGAACAAAAAATGGAATGAGGATGAGATTAAACTTGTCTTAATGAAATTGAGGGAATAGAGGATAATTTTTAGGACCTCGTGTTATTGTTGTTAATGATTTACCGGTGACCGTAGGAATATGACCCAAGGACTAAGTGTGTTGTTGTTGAATTTCAGACCTAAAAGTGGCTTAGAATGTATCTAGGACTGAAAAATGGAGGGTGTGTTATTATGGAGGTTGATTATTAGGAAATTGCTTGAAAAGCTAGGTTTCTAGTATTCTTGAAACCTAGAAAATCAAAGTAAGAAAACCCAAAAATTATGAACCCGTAATCCTCATTTTTCACTTCTTCGACCTCCTCCTTCAACCTTCTTTGCCCTTCTATGAACCTAGAATCTCCTCTTTAAAACAAAAAAACCTATTGAAAACCCAAGATGTTCTTCAAAACCTAAAAATCTAATAAACTAGAAGAATTTTCGACAAAACCCTCTCTTCTCACCCTTCAATCTCTTCTCCTTATATCCTAAGCTCCATTTTACCCCTATTACAATCAAACTTAAAGAAATTCCCACCTAATATTGATCTTCAATCGATCAAAACCATCGATCATTAGTGCCAAAGAAAGCACTTTTGGTGTTCTTAGCTATATGTACGTACTATGATTATAGCACAAAGATGCAATGTGGCATATAGTGGTGGTGCAAAGAAGATAGGTGAATGTAGGAAACGTAACATGATTCTTGGCCGATACGATTGTCAATCAAGAATCACATAATCAAATGACAATAAATTGAAGAAATTTATCCCCAAGAAAGACAATGAGGAAGCTTGAGATTTGATTCTAGGTTGATGCGAACGATAGGTCATTCGCTCAATCGTGCCTTTATATACTTTAATTTTGGTTTGAGGTTTTCAATCATTTCGATCATATCCTTAATTTTTCTAATTATAGTCTTGATTTTATTCGATTATACCCCTAATTAATTATGCAATATATATATATAGTCACTACCCGACGATGGATGGGACTCCCCAAGAAATTAAAATCTAGGTGTTAATTATTTACAAGTTTGGAGTCACCACCCAATATTGAAGAAACTAGGAACCTAAAATAGGCACTCGGTTCGGAGATTCTACGACAAGGAGTTGGTTACACTTTTGAGAAGATATTTAATCACCCAAAAGTGCTCTTTTCGAAAAATGGTACCATGTGTGATTTAATTCTAAATTCATCTCTTAAAATATCAAATTATTTTCTGATTTCTAAACCCCTATTTTTTTAAAGACAAATTTTGATTTTAATTTTTGGGGAGTCTTATCTAATGTCGGGTAGTGATGTAATGGCAACTCCACTAAGGATTAGAGTTAGGCCATAGGTTTAGTTTTTAATTTATCTCCTATATTTATTTTTTATCATTTTATTTTTTGAATTCTTTTTTTTTGTATATATTCACATTCTTGTAATTTATTTTTTGCATTTTATTTTCTCATTGCATGTTTATTTTTGAACTAGGTTGCATATTTTTCTTTGAACTATTACACACACCCCAAAGGAAACCTATAAAGGCTCGGACCCAAGCTCAACCCCGATAGGACTTAGATAGAAGGATCCGGAGACGAGTATGATGAAAGTCTACCGATGCTCTTTCAAACTCTCGTTTGGACTAAAACTCACCCTATATATTGGAAATGGTGGAATAACCTTCCCCTACCTCCTAGTGTATAAGGTTAGAGGCTAAATTACCCCACTCGGTAATTTAGGTAGTCCAAAAACTTGAAAGATCTTTAAGACTAGTCAACTTATGCCCAATCATAGAAAAGCTAGATCTTGTCTATTAGGGTTTACCCAATTAAAACATGAATCATTATCAAATGATGTTGATACCGACCTTTGGTTTTGCAGGTTATCCTTCATATTAAATCATTACGAAGAAATAAAAAATGAGGTCGAGGATTTTAGGATCGGATCCGAGCGGACCTAAAATGATAAAAGAGATTGTCTACCCTTGAATTCTTGTCAAGGCTCGCTAGAAAGGGTTAGCTTGGCCAACAAGATGGTTAGCACGAGTTCGCTTCTAAGTTATTGAGAGATGCTCACTTTCAAAGACCAACTTAATTTTCAAAAGATGTATGATGACATAGCTTATCCGATCAAGATCAAGACCCGCATCGCATGCTTTCAAGCCATGATAGAGCATTAGGATCCGGATTATCGTTGCTTCACCTTTGGAAGTGTAGACTCGTCACCTACACTAGAGGAATATAAGGCTCGCTAGTATTTTCTAAAATAGAGGCTATCTACTTCTACGAATCCACTCGAACATCCTCCATCAAACTTTACATGGTTGATCGGAACCGATACCGATTTAGCCAAGAAGCAACTAACCAAGAGGGGTAAATCTCAAGATTAGTTTTGGAACATTCTCCAAGTAGAATTCATGAAGCACTTATAAGATCCCGATAACCAAGTTAGACTCCGAATCTTGGCACTAACAATATATGAACCGGTTTGGTTACCATCATTCGAGAGTATGATCGATGTTAAGGCGCTTAACGTATTTAAAAATGTAGTATCTCCGAAGATTAATCCTCCTACAAGTAATTCTAGCGAAACCCTCTCCTCATTAAATTTCTACGGAAGAAAGGAAGATAGGCTTTGAGGTGTTGTTTTCAATTATTGTTTGTATGGACTGTGAGCCACATAATGACCGGGAAGCTTTTGGCATTTTTTGAACCTCATGGCACTCGTATTCTAAGTTGAAAAATTTTGCTTATCATGCCCTCAACGAGTTGAGTAAGACAATGTAGGTAGAGTTATTCCTCGCTTTACAAAAGTCAAAATTCCATTGGAGGAGCACGATATGCTTCCCTTTAGAGCTATACAACTTTTTATGGTAACTTTTCTTAGGTCCCACTAATCGGAGCTCGTTGTCTGTATCGCTTACTATCCGAACATGTTTCTAAGGCAATTGGGGTTCGAGTAATTTATTCCTAGGACAATTGGTTTAACTAAGTGTTATGAGGATCCGAGGGTCTCTAAAAACTTTTGGAAGGAGCCAAGATCGTACGGAGACATAGGGGTATTGTCACTCCCGAAAGAAGAGTGGATGTGAAAACCTTACATGGATATCCGAAATGGAAAAGCGCTGTAGGGAAATGATACCATATGCCATAATTCGAAGACCCATCTTGACTAATGAATGAGACAATGGAAGACATTCATCAAAAAGTGAATGCTTAACATGAGATATTCAATGAAGACTTGAATGCTCAAGTAGTCGAATTAACCTAAAAGAAGAGAAAGTTAGAAGAGAGGCTAGATGCTAGAGACAATGCAATGAGAGCTTTAGAAGAAAAAAATAGAGAACTTCATAAGCGACTTCAACGGATAAAAGGAGTCATTAATAAGCTTAAAACTAAGAAGGATAGCCTCAAATAATTCAAAGACACCTGCAAGAGGGTAGAGCGCAAATCAATCACATATAATACGTCATCTAAATACTCATGTTGAAGAATTAAAAGGAAAAGATAGGGTCAACCAAGAACAATTGGTCGGATCTAGAGAAGAACATCACTCAGCCATGAGAATGATGATAAAGGAAAGAGATGCCTTGAGAAAAGAAATGACTAAGTGGGAAACTAGGACCATGGAGTATCATTTACAAGCTCGAATGCCAAAAATTATGCCTTGGGGATGCTATAGCACTCTATAGAGCTCTTAGCTAATCGTATATGCCCAAGAGATGAAAAAGTTTAACTATTTTATGAGAAGCTCTAAAAGGCTCATAAATGGCATGATTTCCTATGAAAGCTTGGGGATGTGACCAATCTTAAAATAAGGTTTCATATGTAATAGGGCTTTCTGTCATTGTAATTTTTTCTTTAAGTCACATTTCGAATGTGATAGAAATTTGAATTGTAATGCTATTTCTTTATGAAATATAATTTACCCCTTGGTGTGCTTTCAATAAGAATGGTTTTAAGTATTGACATCGCTATCAAAGTCCCATCATTCTAGAACTCATGAATAATCGGATCATGACTAAATTTTAGGGCATATCTCCCTAATCGCCCAAGTATATGTGGGGTAAGTTTGCCCTCGATGAGTACTAGTTTGATATGACCCGTCCTCAATGAGATTCTATCATGATTTAATATGTAACAAATAAAAAAAAGGTATCTAGCCTAGTTCAAAATCATGCATTTGCATCTAGTATTTATTTGTATATATTTTTTGTGTTCATTTCTACCAAGAATTAAACATAGGTCGTTCCACTCAATTCCCTCCACATGTCTACGATACTCGACTTCGAACTTGTCAAATGAAAAATGAAGAAAGACCACGATAGGAGCTAATTAGTTAGCAAGAGTTTGACTCGTTGAAAGAGAGTGTGGCTCGGATGACATCCTTATTAGAACAAGCCTTAAGAGTGAGAGGTAGCTTGAATCAAGGACAACTTGAAATACCATATGCTGTTCTATCACCCAATCGATCGTGGCCTTTCAATCAAACGTACCTTTCACGCTAAAAGCTCACATCCTATTTAGGCATTTACTTATCCCATGGACCCACAAGTCCCGCAAATGCCACCTATGCCTCCAATAGACCCTACGGAAGAAGAAGCTCACGATCATATGGTAGTTGAAGGCCAAGTATCAACGGACTCATGGGATTAGAAGAATGCCTAAGAGCGATGAGGGGGAAGACACCTACGATCTAATTAGGACCTCTAAAATATGTTTGGTACCCGATATGGTAACTCCAAAAAAGTTCAAGGTGCCAAATTTTTTCAAGTACACTGAAACTCGGTGTCTCATGACTCACATGAGGGTTTAATATAGCAAGATGGTAGAAGTGATTCATGATAAAAAGCTATTAATCCATTTCTTTCATAAAAGTCTAGGTGGTTTGGCTTTGAGTTAGTATATGAGGTTGGAAGGGTCGAAAATCGAAGGTGGAACGATTTAGCTTATGCCTTCCTTAAATAGTGCAAGTTTAATATAGAGATAGCATCGAATAAATCGGACCTTCAAGGAATAGAGAAAGGGCCAAGAGAAACGGTTAAAGAATATGCGTAAAGATGGCCCAAGGCGATCGCTTAGATTCACCCATTCGTTGCCCGAATCCGAGTTTATTTTTATTTTCTCAAATACATTCAAAGCACTATACTTTGAATATCTAATTGATAAAACCTTGACCAAATTTATCGATGTAGTGGTCATTGATAAGAGACTCAAACTAGCTATCAAGGCTAGAAAGATCTCCGGAGGGATAGAGAAAAGACCAAGTGTGGGGGTAAGAAGAAGAGAAAGGGAAGTTCACTAAATGGGCTTGCATGGGCTTGGAAGCAATTGGAACAATTCAAAGCCATACACCCATCAAAACCTATATCAAGTATAACCAATACTCTACCCCTAAACACTTTACCAAACACATCTTATAGTCACTACCTTTCCCGCAACTCAAACAAGTTCGCTCATACCAAACCAAACCTACTCACCTTACCAATCGAACCCATCACCCCAATACAATCCGACCATGCCCACCAATCAAAATAACCAATTCTCTTACTCGATTAGACCACCTCATAGTCCTTCGAACTATAACCAAGTACCACAAAATCAGTCCACCCATAACAATAGCTATAATAGAGAAGACTATGAACCATTATCACCTTTCCCATTCTTTTTGAAAGAATTACTCCATCGTCTAGTCAATATTGGTCGGGTGGTCCCTATTCCTGCTGAACTCGTATGACCTCTTTTCCTATCCCGGTATAAATAAAAAGAATAATGTAAGTACCATAGCGATATCACTAGCTATTCCATCAAAGACTCGTTTGGATTTTAAGAGGAAGGTGAGGTTCCTTATCAAGCACAATTAGATAAATTTTAACGATTCAAACACACCTAATGCCAATACTAATCCACTTTCAAATAATGCTATTGGAGCGAGAAAATGTAAGCATGGTAATACTTGAAAAGACGAAGGTTGATAGAGAAGGAAAGAATGTGAAAGTATCGATGGATAGCCTATTTTTAATACTAGCACAAATCGGTTATCTTAGAAGGTCGGTTAATAATCAAAATGAGTATGACAAGGGTCGATATCGTAGATATCATTAAATAGAAGGACATGATATCGATGATTGTAAGGAGTTCCATGAAGAGGTAGAGATCATGCTAATTTTAGGGACTTTACAATTTGAGAAAGTTTAGAGGGACTAATGGTAGGGATAGTTTCACCATCGAAGGGGATTATTCGAAGGTATGTAGGTATCAACCAACGAGTACTAGGCCTCCTAGAATGATTATATCCGAGCCAAAAAACCATCAAGCCCTACCTTATAATGTTATAAACCATGTTTATCCAAGTATTAAACACATCATTTAATACCGGTATAGCTCGGTCTCACCCGAAACGAGAGATGTTATACCTCGGAAGAGTCAACAAGAGTTAAAAAGGGCAAATAAATAGTAGACCTCACTAAGATAGGAGAAGTGAACAAGCCTATTGATGATGAAGAAGCCATTGAATTCCTTAAGGTGATGAAAAACGATGACTATAGTGCGATAGACCAATTGAAAAAGACATCTACTAAGATCTCTCTACTATCACTAATCTTGAGTTTAGAACCTCATCGAAGGGTACTACATAAGGTTTTGAACGAAGCATATATCCCTAAAGATGTTACTTTAGATAACATAGAGCATTTGGTAGGAAAGGATTCGAGCAACCAACTACTTATAATTCTCTAAGGATGAATTGGGCCCCGAAGGCATGAAGCATAACAAGTCATTACATATCACGATCAAATGCAAGGACCACTCGATTGCCAAGGTGCTAATTGATAATGGGTATGCTTTGAATATCTTATCTAAGGTGGTTTTGGATTGGTTTCCGTGGATGCATCTCATATACGTCCTAGCAATATGATGACTAGAGCCTATGATGGGTCTCCAAGTCGGGTGATAAGACATCAACATCAAATTGGACATTGGACCCAACCAATTCTAAATCACTATGTAAGTTATTGATATATAACCTTCATACAATATGCTTTTGAGGAGACCATGGATCCACTCGGTTAGTGCTTGTGACATCATCGCTACATCAAAGGTTAAAGTATATGGTGAATGGTAAGTTGGTCACAATAATGACGGAAGAAGCATTGTCTCGTTTAAAAATATGTCGAGTATCTTATACTAAGGCTAAAAGGAGTCGAGATGGCAATCTACATGTTTTTGAGGTTATGAATGCGGATCCGGTACCCGAGCATGCTCGTATTGAGACAACCAAGAGTATCAAATGGTGTAAAAATATCAGCAAAATACTTGATAAAGTGTGAATTCTCGGTGAGCGGTGATCTTACCGATGGAACATGAGGAGCGATAAGTGGAGCTAATTCGAAGCATCATTTTACGCTAAGGTTTAAGCCCACTAAAAAAGATTATTTAAGAGCTTTTGAGTTGAAAAAAGGAGAAATAATTTGTTAGAATCGAGGTTCGAGAGCCCAATGAAGAAAAGATGTTTATTCCTCATATTCGAGCTACCTTCTCCTACCCCGTTAGTGTCATTAATCGAGTCAAGAAATGGCGAACTTAGGGGCAATAATGGTTTATCTATCCATCAATCACCTAGACGAAGAGCTAAAGACGAAGAGGTCGTTGGCCCCGAGACGTTAGTAGTTGTTCCTCAAGCAATGATGCTACCATAACCGACTACCAATGCCATAGAGGATATCCCGCCTATCGACTTGCCGATCAAGAAAGGAGCGTAGGGCAAGGGGCTCAACAATTGGAAGGAGGAAGAGATTTTTTTTACATACACTATTGAGTGATTCATTATTTTTTTCTATTTTTTTATCTTAATCTCTCAATTATCGAGCTCAAGATATCGAGAAAGACTTGTTTGGAGCATTTATTCCTAATATTAATATGAGATCATGAAATTTTTTTTCAACGTTATGTCCTTTCTTTTCCATCCTTTTTATTTTTGCATTTTTTTACTTTTAGGGATATAGAAAATGAATATCCTCTAAAAATCTAAAATAATTGCATCAAATATGTTTGGTCTAAATTTGATGAGAATTTAATTGCTATGGATGAAGAAGAAAGAGACGTGGATAAATTTACCAAGCTAGTAGAACTATCTAAACGGTTAATAAAACCCCATCAAGAGGACCTAGAAATTATAAATATGGGGATGTAGGAAAATAAGAACTACAAATTGGGACCCTAATTTTAGAAGGAGAAAGAAAGAGTCCGATCGCCTTACTAAATGAATATATGGATGTATTTGCTTGGTCGTATGAGGATATGTCCGGTCTAAATACTAACATAGTGATATACAAGGTTCCAATATCACCCAATCATAAACCGATAAAGTAGAAGTTAAGAAGAATGAGGTCGGATGTCCTTATGAAGGTTAAAGACGAGGTCATCATGTAGTTTAAGATAGGTTTTCTCAAGGTGATCAAATATCCAACCCGGGTTTCAAACATCGTGGTGGTTAGCAAGAAAAATAGAAAGACCGAATGTGTGTTGATTTTCAAAACTTGAATAAAGTTAGTCCAAAAAATGATTTTTTCTTACCACATATTGACATGTTGGTAGATAATATTACAAAGAACTCTACTTACTCCTTCATGGATGGTTTCTCAAGGTATAACTAGATCAAGATGCTAGAGAAAAATATGAAGAAGACCACCTTCATCACACCATGGGGGACCTATTGTTACAAAGTCATACCATTCGGTCCGAAGAATGCTCGGGTGACTTACCAACGGGCTATGGTCACTCTTTTCTATGACATGATACATAAAGAAATTGAAGTATATGTAGATGACATGATTGCCAAGATGAAACCCGAAGAAGATTACATTCATACATTGAGGAAGCTCGTTCGAATAGTTAAGAAAGTATAAGTTGAAGCTAAACCCTACCAATTGTACTTTTGGGGTCAAGTCGGGAAAATTATTAGCTTTTGTTATGAGTAGTAGAGGGATAGAAGTGGAACTCGATAAAGCTAAAGCCATCCAAGAAATGTCGGCACCCCATAGTGAAAAGAAAGTCCGAGGTTTTTAGGCCGATTGAACTACATAGCTGATTCATCTCTCAACTTATGATGACATGCGAACTCTTTTTTAGACTATTGAGAAAGAACAATGTGGGAATTTAGGATAATACATAGCAATATTTGTAAAACCCTCCTCTACTAGTCCTATCGATGCACGATCGACCTTTGATTTTATATTTGACGATAGCATGAGTCAGCGAATGGGCTATGTTTTAGGTCAACATGATGATACCGAAAAGAAGTAGTAAGTAATTTGCTTTTTGAGTTAGAAATTCAAGGATCTGTGAATCTCGATATAGTACCTTAGAAAAAGATATGTTGTGGTCTAGTATGGAGAGTCCGAATACTTAGGCAATATATGTTATACTATACAACATGGTTAATCTCAAAAATAGACTCTTTAAAACATATCTTTGAGAAACCATAAATGTCAAGCAAAATTGCAAGATGACAAGTGTTATTGGCGAATACGATATTGTATGCATGACCGGGAAGTCGGTAAAAGGTAGTGTGATTATAGATCATTTGACGGACAATGTAGTGATGATTATGAGTCATTAAATTTTAACTTTTTGGATAAAGATATCATGGCATCCGAAATTGGAGTGGTGGAATCGGATAATGAGAAATGGACTATGTATTTTGATGGAGTAGTGAATGTATCGAGTAATGGTGTAGGGCCTATTCGATATCACCGGATGGAAGGCGATATCTAACGACCATCTAGCTCCATTTTGATTGTACCAATAATATAGTTGAGTATAAAGCTTACATACATGGTCCGGAGGCAGCTGAGAGAGAGAGAGGGATCATAAAGTTTGAGTTATATAGTGATTCGATGTTGATAATCTACCAAGTAAAAGGAGAATGGCAAACTAAAGATGAGAAAATAAAGCCTTATTAGGTTTATCTTACCAAATTAGCCGAGTTTGACAAAATTATGTTTGCTCATATGGAAAGGGATAAGAATCGGTTTGTTGATGTATTGATAACTCTAGCCTTGATGACTCGACTTGATCTTGGAGTTAAGGTACAACTCATTTGCATTGAGATAAGAAATTCACCGACCTATTGTTGTGCTTATTGAGGAGGAAACGGATGGAAAGCCATGGTATCATGACATTCGGAGGTTCATAAAAAAATCAAGTGTATCCCTCGGGTATTTTTAAGATAGATCGAAGGCTTTGAGGAGGTTAGCCATGGATTTTTACTTAAATGGTGAAGTGTTATACAAATGAAGTTTTGATGGGGTATTGTTTTGGTGTTTAAATGCGGCGAGGCCGGGAGAACGATTAAAGAGGTCCATTAAGGGATTTTTGTAACTCACACAAATGGTCACACTATGACTCGTCATATACAACGATGCGGATATTTTTGGTTGACAATGGAAATGGATTACATAGAGTATGTTTGCAAGTGCTATAAATGTTAGGTCTATGAAGATTGGATCAACGCTCCTCTTGTTCTACTCAATAATATGGTATCACCTTGGCCTTTCGCCATGTGGGGTTTGGATGTCATCGGGCCTATTAATCCAAAAGTAAACAATGGTCATTATTTCATCTTACTGGTAATTGACTATTTTATTAAATGGGTTAAAGCTGCTTCTTATGCTTATGTCACTCAAAAAATGGTCTAGCGATCCATAGAGAAAAGTTTGGTTTGTCGATATGGTTTATCGAACACGATAATCACTAATAGTGCTCGGAACTTCAATGGAAAGATGATCATGAAATTATATAGATGGTGGAAAATTAAACATTTGAACTCAATGCCCTATCGACCTAAGATGAATGGGACAATTGAAGTCGTAAACAAGAATATCAAGAAAATCATATAAAAGATTGTTATCACGTATAGAGACCGACATGAAAAGCTCGTATATGCCCTACACACATATCGTACAACCGTAAGAACATCAACGGGCTTAACACCATATTCCTTGGTTTATGGGATGGAAGCGATGATGCCTTTGAAAATAGAAATCCCTTCTCTTAAGATACTCATGGAGACATAGTTGGAAGAAGCATAATGGGTTCAAATCGGATATGAACGAGTTGAACATGATCGGTGTAAAGAGGCTAGCTATCATTTGTCATGCAAGAATGTATCGGAAAAGGATGGCCAACACATACAACAAAAAGATTCAACCAAAAGAGTTTCGTGAGGGAGATTTGGTGCTTAGGAAAATTTTATCGATACACGGGGAGAATAAAAACAAGTAGTCACCTAACTATGAAGGCCCTTAAATAGTGAAAAAAGTATTTTTAGGAGGAGCACTCTTATTTACTAGTATGGATGGGGATGATATAGTCAAACTCGTAAACTCGATGCGGTAAAGAAATACTATACTTGAGGATTGTTGTTTTCTTCTTCTTGAAATAAAGAATGAAATTTAGGCCAAATATGTACATTGCATTTTTCTTTCCATCTTTGTTTCCTTGACCCCACAAACACATCACCTTTTCTCTCATGTCATGATCTCTATTAGCACTATTTATAAATGACATACAAGTTAATTAAGGTGTCGTAGTAGTGTTTTACTTAATAAATAGTCGGCTCAATCTGGAAAGGAGAAAAAAATAAAAAAAGGAAGGAAAAAAGAGAGGAATTCTAGTTAAGAGATAGTGAAAATTGAGAGCTAAACATTCTAATATTGGGATTGACAATTGCTGATTTTTTGGGTTTGTGTTCAGGTGTTCTTGGGGTTCTAGGTTTTAGTTCATAGCCTATCGGTCCTTCTAGTGTTTTTGTTTTGTGTTTCTTAGGGCCAAATATCCATCCTCATGGTTTTCTCCACTTTCTTATCCAAATTTCGAGGTTTAATTCTTCCATTTTTTGTCCTCCATGTTTCGGGTAGATTACTCGTCGTTCTTAGTTTTTACGGGTTTTTTCTTCACTACTAGGGTTGGATTCATCATTCCTCGGGCCTATTGAAAAGGCGTTTAGGTCCGTGTTGAGGGAAAATATCATTTTTTGGGTGTAGTGAATGAGTAATCGACAACAAAGATTCAAAATTGTGAGAAATCAACAACTTTGGGTTCGCTTTTTAGGTTTTCACGGGTTGTTCTTCAATCGTTTCGAGGTTAGCTTAGGGTTTGATATTCCTGCTTTGATTTTATTTCTTCATCTTTTAATTACATATTTGCTATTGTGTTCATGATTTGAGTTATTGGCTTGCATAATTGAATTAGTTGATCGAAAGTAATTTTTTTTATCTCCCGGCAAACCCAAAGTATTAGGTAGAGAAGATGAAAAAATGAAGAACAGGAGGGGGAGAGAGAGAGAGAGAGAGAGGAGTGGTTTAAAATCCATGTTTTGATCGAAATTTCAAAAGTTGTTTCGTTGGGTTTGGGCCCAATCCGAGGAAAAAATGGAAGGGGCTAGACTATAATCGATCCAACCTAATCTTACCCCACACGTAAAAAAAAAAAAAAAAAAAATAGGGCTAGACTAGGTTCGGTCCAACCCGTGCCCAGACTTTCTCACCAAAAAGAAAAGAAAAGAAAAGAAAAAAATGTAAGTGAGGCTGGAAGTCTAGCCTCTCCAAAAAAAAAAAGTAATAGAAAAAAAGGAAAAAATAGAACTAGGGAAGAAAAAATAAGAAAGAAAAAAGAAAAAAGGGAATGGGTAGGAGAGAAGTTGTGGATTAATGGATTAGGTCTAAGGTGATTTGTTTTTTTGATTTTATTTATATATCTATTTATCTTTTTTTTTAGCTTGATTATTTTTATTCCTTGTCACTTTTTTTCTTATAATAATTTAGAATTGTTACTTTATTTTATTTTATTTTTTTGGTGTTGTTAGATAAAATAAAAAATATATATCTAAAATTTTCAACGAAATCTCCTATCTAATAGGGATCGACGTCATCAAGAAGAATATCTAAAATTCTCGATGAAGTCTCCTATCCGATGACGTCACCAAAAATCACCTTTTAACCAAGATGTCCTCCGACACATTGGTTATGTCAAAGCTTATAGTGGATCCAATGTTTGAATCGACGTGTCGCCCGACGAAGGGGACCAACGATTATTTCAATACGACGCCACGCTCAAAAATCAAAAACTCAATTTGGCATTAAAAAAAGAAATAGGAGTTTAGAAATAAAAAAAAAATTTGATATTTTAGAAGATGAATTTAAAATTAAACCACACATGGTACCTTTTTTTTGAAAAAAAGCACTTTTGGGTGATTAAATATCTTTCCAAAAGTGTAACCAACTCCTTGCCATAGAATCTCTAAACCGAGTGCCTATTTTAGGTTCCTAGTTCCTTCAACACTAGGTGGCGACTCCAAACTTGTAAATAATTAACACTTAGATTTTAATTTCTTTGGGAGTCTCGTCTAACGTCGAGTAGCAACATATACATACATACATACATACATACATACATACATACATATATATATTTCCCAAATTTTTCTTTTGGTTTTTTATTTTGTTGTTTTTTGTAGTAAATTCAAAAATAAAAGGGGATAAAAATAGAAAAAATTTTGGGTTATGACAATTGCCTCTCTTTACAATGCTTATGGTGCAAAGTTAAATAAAAAGATATTTTTCATTAATTTTACATGATAAGCTTATAAAAAAAAAAAAACATAAATCTACAGGTAGGGCAAAGGGTTTGATTGTCTTAGGTGATTGTTCCAAAGAATAACATGTGAGGCTCTGGTCATTTAGGCTATATGCCCAAAAGAAAAAGAAAAAAAAGTAAAACACAATGGCCTTATTGTCAAGGTCGGTCTATCCTAAAAAGTAAAATGCGATCCGATGGCTTGTCCTAAAAAGTAAAATAAGATGGCCTTATTGTCAAGGATGGTCTCGCTCTAAAAATAAAATGCAATGGCTTTTTTGTAAAAAGTGACCTAACATGAAAAGTAAAATATGATCCGATGGCCTTATTATCAAGGGCGACCTAACCTAAAAAGTAAAATGAGATAGCTATATTGTCAAAGATGTCCTACCTAAAAAGTAAAATGTAATGACCTTCTTATTAAGGTTGACCTATCTTAAAAAGTAAAATATGATGGCATTATTGTAAAGAGTGACCTACCCTAAAAAGTAAAATACGATGGTTTTGTTATTAAGGGTAGCCTATCTTAAAAAGTAAAATACAATGCCTTATTGTTAAGGGTGATCTACCCTAAAAAGCTAATAAGCCAAGCTGATGGCCTTGATGTCTTGATGAGAGTGCTTCCGTACATGAATATGTTTAAATTGATTGATTAAAAGTCAAAACATAATATTTAAATGCTATGATATAATTTCCTTAAGAATTTTGTAAGGTTAGATCGAAAAAATATGTTTGGGTCATGCAAATTTTCTATGAGAAATGGTTTTTTGTTTTTTTATGATATTGAAGGTGATGCTCAAATCATAAGTCTTTTTTTAAGGAATGAAAAAGCTTGAGCAGAAGGTATTTTGAAAAAAATTAGTTCCGAAAGATAATTTTTCCTAAGAATCTCTTGATTCTATTCTTTTTTTTTCTTGCCCTCAAGTTAGTTGATAAAAACCCATGATTTGATATCATAACAAATGATAAACAACACACCAACCGGTCATGTTTTCTTATTTTTCTCAATAGTTTTTTTTCCTTTCAAGATTAGAATTTAACACCATAAGTGAACAACCTTTAATTAGAAAAGGCTTGCAAAAGCCCATAATATAGGTTATGGTTTGGGCTTATAGAAAAAAAAAATAGATATAAAAAGGCTCAAGAAGTTTTTAATTATCTTATGACATTGGATCACTTTGTTGTCCATAAAAATCTCTTTAGGTAATGCCGCTTGGACTTTGTCAATTTAGCCATTAGTTAGGTTGTTATGTCCTCTTTATGTTCATGAGAAAAATTTTCTTTTAGGCTTACTATAATGACTTTATTATTTTGATTGTTAACTTTGTTTCCTATCCTCAACTCTCATTGTTTGTTTTTTGAACTTTGACTCTCATCTTGACTTATAAATTTTATATTAGGGATTTTTTTTTCTTTTTTGTTTCTTTCATCATCTTTTTTTTTTTTCACAATCCTTTTTTCACTATTTATGGACTTTGCATTTTGCCCTTAATGTGAGGGGCGATCCTAATCCGGGTTGTTGTTAAAGAAATTATCCAGGCTCAAAGTGAGATGACAAGGGATAAAACTTTTATAATATATATGAAAAAATGAAATTTCTTCATCTCGGATGCTAATTTGCCTATGCTTGACGCTAATCTCTTTTTGAAAGAAAAAGTTTAATTTAGAAAACCCTTAGGATAACCAAAGAGACGAATAATGAATGTAATTTTAGGTCATGACTTGAAGATGTATTGTTTATCATTATTTAAGACACTAATCATTCGGTCTTTCAAATTTGGACTTCATGATATTTTCCTAGGTATGACTTTCCTTCTAGAGTTTATTTAAGAAAGGAAAAAAATTTTTGATTTTTTTTTCAATGAAACAGAGGTATTGCCCCTTACTTTCTCGCTTAGAAAATTTATTAGAAACGAAAAGTGTACCTTTGGGATTCAACGAAATGAAGAGCTACCTTTTGCATCTATCTGTCATACTTTGAAATTTGATCACTCTTTGAATGTTTTTAAGGAATTTTTCATTGTCTTTTCTTGATAGAAGAAGATGTAATGCCAAATAATATTTTCAAATGAAAATCTCTTAATTTTAGATCAAACAATATGAAATTACAAAAAGAAAATAGAAGCAATTTTTTTATTCGGAGATACGACTTAATTCATGCATAACCAAAATAGTGTTCAAACTCTAATAAGAATTAAAAGACGAGTATGAGCATGCATCTTCACCATAACTTTCAAGCTCCATCGACCTCTTCATCCCTTATGTTAGCGACTCAATAGTGGATTATTTTTAAACATTCGGTATACTTAGAGTTCCATATAAAAAGACCCACCCCTGCTAATTAGAGATCTTACCCTTGTTTTGAAAGCCATGTAATTCTCAATATTATGGCCTATCGTACCAATATAATAGTCTTAGTTTTCATCGGACTTATACCAACAAGGATATGGTGGCTGAAGTGGAGTTATAGGTATAGGAATAACTAGCCCAATGACGATGAGACAGCTTACCCAACTCACTTAGTGAAACCTAGAGAAGAGGCAATACGTCTTAATACCTTCTGCCACTATTTCAATAATCTGATTTTTGAGAACCATTGAAACGTTATTGATTTTTCACTTGATGGCTTCGGATAGGAAGTTGGTAGTTTACCGATAGGTCAAAAATGTTGAAATAGGTACCGTTTGTATGGGCAATTGGGGTCTAATTGTTGCTATCCCTTTATTAAGTATAGAAGTAATTCTAGTGCCACTACTTATTCCATATCCCTCATGGTTAGAAATTAATGGACTCCAATTGGTGAATCTCATTATCTTCGATGGTGCTAAAATTACTTTACCTCAAGTTGGTATCTAAAATCTTTCCCGACCTAAGAGCTCGTTATACTCTTTCACCAATGGTTGTCACATCAACAAAATTAAGTGAGGAATTACTTATCAAATCCTTGAAGTAAGGGGCATTAAATGTATCAATGAGTATAAGAATCAACTCTTTTTCCGTGAATGGCGGATATATTTCGGTAGCAAGTTTACGTCTTCTTTGTGCATACTTTTTGATAGTCTCTTTGGGATCCTTTTTTTTATACTTTTTAAAGTAGTTTTATCAGGAGTCATTTCTAAATTAAACTTGTACTTATGGATGAATTCATTTAACAAATCCTTTTATTTTTGAATCTTGGCTCTATCAAGATGAATGTACCAACTAAGGGCAACATCATCTAGGCTTTTATGAAAAAAAGGATCGGTTGCTTCACATCCTGTATAACTTTTGCAATTTTTTTCCATGGTCAATCTCAAGAAGGATTTTTAGATATTGAGTACTAGTGTATTTAGTGAATTCAAGCATCTTAAAATTTTTCAAAATCACCACATATGGCAAGAAGCACATCTCATCAACTCTCATTAGATAATACAAATCCATGCCTTCTATTGCCTTCGGTCGTTCTTTAATAGCGACAACTTCTCTTGGATGGATTTTTCTACGATCTTAGTTTCCGTGATTCCTTCAACTTGTGAGGTCTATAGTGGAAAGAGCCTTGGTATATGTTGCTTGTAGCAATTAAGCTTTTAGAACGGGGCTCGGTGCCCCTCGATTGGTATGAAATGGCCACTAAAGGCATTTGATCATTCGGTAGAGAAACATATGATGACATTTGTATTTATGCTTATCCCTTACTTGAGGTATCTTTCTCAATGCTTACAATGCTTGCTCAAACTGACTTTGCCTTTCATAGTGTTAATCTCTTCTTGATGGTTCGTTCTAGGTCCTTTCTTGGTTTTTCATTTCTTATTGATCTTTGATGTTGAAGAGAGTTGAGTTTTCGTTAAATGCAGCTTATATTTCTTTAGACCTATTTATTCTCATGAAAACAATATATGCAATGAATACAAATTCATGTAATAATGCCAACCAAGTTGGATATGTTGTTTTGCTATTATAGATTTCAAATCATGATAAAGATTATACCAAGGATGAGTCATATCAAATTTAGTATTCACTAAGGGTACGACCCCATAAATACTTAGGCGATTTGAAAAACAAGCCTATCCTAGATCATATTTATCTTTGATAAGAATGATTTTTTTTTCGATCTCAACATAAAATATAAGGGTAGGTAGTCTCCCTCCTCAAATTGGGCTCATCTTGATCCGATCCTAAAACCTTCGATAGTGTTCTTTGTCATGATTTGTTTAGATGATACCTACAAAAATAAAGGTTAAAATTGACATCATTTAAAGATAGTGAATTCAAGCATCTTAAAAACTTTCAAAATCACCACATGTGGCAAAAAGCACATCTCGTAAAATGTCATTGGATCATACAAATCCATGCCTTCTATTGCCTTCGATTGTTCTTCAATGGCGACAACCTCTCTTGGTTGGATTTTTCTATGATCTTAGTTTTCTTGATTCCTTGAACTTACGAGGTCTATAGTGGAAAGAGCCTTGGTATATGATGCTTGTAGAAATTAAGCTTTTAAAATAGGGCACGGTGCCCCTCGATTGGTATGTAATGGCCCTAAAAGCATTTGATCATTCGAGTAGAGAAACATATAATGACATTTTTTTTTTTTTTTGGGCTTATCCCTTACTTGAAGTATCTTTCTCAAAGGGCAATACTTACAATGCTTGCTCAACCGACTTTGCCCTTCATATTGTTAATCTTTTCTTGATGTTTCGTTCTAGGTCCTTTCTTGGTTTTTCATTTCTTATTGATCTTTGATGTTGAAGAGAGTTGAGTTTTCGTTAAGTGTAGCTTATATTTCTTTAAACTTTTTATTCTCATGAAGACAATATATGCAATGAATACAAATTCATGTAACAATGTCAACCAAGTTGGATATGTTGTTTTGTTATTATGGATTTCAAATCATGATAAAGATTATACCAAGGATGAGTCGGATCAAACTTAATATTCATCGAGGGTACGACCCCATAAATAGTTAGGCGATTTGAAAAAGAAGCTCGTCCTGAGATCGATTTATCTTTAACGGGATTGATTTTTTTTTGTTTTTTTTTATCTCAACATAAAATATGAAGGTATATAGTCTCCCTCCTCAAATTGGACTCGTTTTGATCCGATCCTAAAACCTTCAATAGTGTTCTTTGTCATGATTTGTTTAGATGATACCTACAAAAATAAAGGTTAAAATTGACATCATTTAAAGATAGTTTGTGTCTTAAATGGACAATCCTAATCGATATAATCTAGCTTTTCTAGAGTTTAGGCAAACCTTGTCTAACCCTAAAGTTTTTTCAAATTTTTGGACTATTTAGGCTACTAGTGAGGTAATCCAGCCTTCAATATTGTACACCAAGAGGTATGGGAATATCATTCCACAATTTCTTATGCATAAGATGAGTTCCAATCCAAACGAGAGTAAAAACAAGAATCGGTAGACTTTCATCATACTTGCCTTCAAGCCTCTTTATCTAAATCCTAGTAGGATTTTAGTTTGAGTCTAGAGCTTTTACAAGCTTGCTTCATAGTATGTGCAATAGTTGAAAGTAAAAATCCAACCCGAGTTCACAAATTATATATAGAAATTAAAAAAAATAAATTACAATAATTAAAAGGTTCGAAGTATATACAAAAAAGAAATAAATGACTTGAAAAATAAATGACTTGGTAAAATAAATGGTAAAAATAAATAAATGAGATAAGCTTAAAAAAAAACTCGAGCATATAACCTAATTTTCGGTCTTTAGTGAAGTCGTCATTCTATCGTCGCTCGACATTTCCTAGACTCTTGAAAATTTAATATGTTGAAAATTTTGTTTGATTGTGGATATGAGTTATTATTAATTTTGAAGTCATCACCTAGTATTAAAGGAACTAGAGATCTAAAATGGGTACGATTCAAAAATTCCGAGGTAATGAGGTTGTTAAGCCTTTGGAAAGACATCAATCAACCAAAATAGCTTTATATATAAAAGGTATAACATCTAGTTTGGTCTTAAAGTTTATCTCCTAAAAATTTATATTTTTGCCAAAATTGATCATAAGTCAAAATTCCAAGTTTTATTTCCTAAACCAAATTAATTTTCTTATTTTTATTTGTGACATTATGTTAAACCGATCGTCGGACCCGTTCATCGGGTGTCTCATCGACTTAACTTCGGATCCAATTTAAATCCGGACATAACCAATTTGCGAGAGAACTACCTAATTACTATGAAGTGATCGATTTGAGTTAACATCGGTTCCTATTAGATAGCAGACCTTTGTTTATTTTTCTCTTAGTATTTTCTATATTTTTGCTTTTATTTATTCTTTTTTTTATCATTTTTTATTATTATTCTATCTATATAATATTTTTATCTTTATATGTGTGTGTATGTTTGTGTTTTGGTGGGAAATCATCATCCGTTCCTAATAATTAAGAGACTCTACGATTCGCCCACCTATTATTTATCTATCAAAATAAAACCTAAAACATAAATTTAAGCATTTTGGCATAAATAAATAAAAACAAACACAATAATTCAAAATATTACACCTGAATTAGGCATGAGATTAAAAAAACATATATTTAAGAAAAAATGGGGATTGGTTCACCTAGAAAAAGATTGAAAATATGGTTATTGGGCCAGGCCCACTGGATCAGGCTTTTTTTATTATTTTCGTAGGCTTGTGCGAGCTGGGCTAAGCATAGTCTCTCTCCCTTCCTTTCTCCATCGGCCTGTGCTAAGCCCTAGCCAGATTCATTTTCATATCAGGATGGGCTAGGCCCAGCCCTTGCTATTTTTTTTTTTTTTTTAACACGCTGGATCGAGCGCAGGCCCGAGCTTTCTTTCTTTTTTCTTTTTTTTTCTTTTTTCCTTCTTCTTCCCCAGCTCGTCTTCCTTCTGTTCTTGACGTTTCCGTACAGCCCACTATAACTCCCTCTTCGTCCCCTCAACCATGATCGAATAGCCATCATTCCACAATAAACACTATACCCTATAGTCCACACCAAAGCCTATGCATCCCATAACTCGAAATCACCATCAAAACCCCCTCTGTCTGAAGGCAGTCTCTTCGTCACTGTCACTTGCTCAGTTAATCCAGGATTAGAACCAAGGCATGCTGGGACAGGAAACTAAAAAGGATGGGTTTCGGAAGGTACCCATTACACTTGAGTGAAGGTGAGGGCTTGAATGAGGAAGGGAACGAATGAAGAGCCAGCTGCCAAAGATACCTCACTGTTTCAAACCGAAAACAGTAAGCTTTGGATTCCTGCTTCCTGCTTTTCCCGGTCTTGTTTTGGGCTCCTAATCTTCACCTTCTGGGCTACCCAGATACCTTGAGATTCGAAATCTCAGTCCTTCAAAATCATCAGCAAATGCCTCCCTTGTTTTTCTTGTGCTTTGTCTTCTTTTTTTCCGATACTACTGCCAACTCTCTCTTGCCAAATTCCCCCTAAAAACCCCTGCTTATATCCTTATGTATACCCATTTTCTTGCCCTCGATCGTGACCATCAATTGCTCTTATGTGTTTCGAACCACTCCATTGTTTCTGGTACAAGCTTCCCGCGCCTCATTTGTTGTCTTTCCTCGTTTAACGTCTTCGTTTTTTATTCTTGTTGCAGCAGGTCTTTTGGCTCAAGCCAAGGAGATGGAAAAGTGAGTTGGCTGGGACAAAGTTGTTGGAAAACCCGGAGGGGCCAAAACCATTTCTGGTTTTCTGGAACGAAAGAACAAAGTTGTCTACACATTCTCATTGTTAGTTGGCCTTGGCCTCTTTGTTAATTGAATTTTTCATTAAAACATTTTTGTTAAAAAAAAAAAAAAAAGAACGATAGCCTACTACTGTTGGATTTTAGTAAAGGAACGATTAGAAAAAAGTTATATTTATGGCTTATCAAAAAGCATGTTAGATTTTGGACTACAGAATGGAAAAAGTCATCTTTATTACATAATAAATAAATAAATAAAATTCAAATTTATTTTTTTGAAAAAAAAATATATATATATAACTTGTAAACTATATCTATTTATATAATAAAAAATTATATATTTAATTCTTGATATAATTGCTCAAAAACAACAAACAAACATTTTTTTTATTAGAGATGAGATTAATTCTAATAGGAACAGAAACGATAAAATTTAACTTCTCCTAGTAAATATGATTTTAGAATTTAAATTTTACATATTGAAAAAAGATTATCTAAAGACTAATTTATTTATTATTGAACTAACAATTTGTTGGCAATAGACGAACACGGTTGATCGATACTAATGAAACACAAGGATAGAATCAACCCACAACTTCCTTATTGAAACACAATAAAATTAGCTCAAGGCTTCAGAAATTCAAAAGGACACTGAAATAGCTTAAAGGCTTAAATGCAACTTGGCATGGTTTGCTTATCAAGGGTAAACTTCAATGATGGATCTTAAACCCAGCATTGGAGTTATCTTGTAGTTACTGAAACCAGCATCAGAAAAAAGTTTAGCCCATTCTTCCTCATTTCTTTCCTTGCCAGTTACCAAAATCATCATGAGCATATCGAAGAATATTTGGGTTTCAATCGATTCATCGTCCCCTTTCTTGTTCTCCATCACCATGTCTATGATAATCACCTTAATTGCTTCTTTACATTTCTTAAGTATCTTGACACATTCTTCATCGTTCCAGTCATGTAGAATCCACTATTTTCATCAGGAAATTTTTAAAAAAAAATAAGAAAAAGAAAGCAGAGTTAAATAAAATATTTCAACAATATTAATTCATGCATAGAAAAACTTATGAAATTTAATTATGTGTGATAAATGATAATCTAGGATTTTATGTAAAATAATGAAGGAATTTAACTTATCTATTATATTTAGAGTGTCATTTGGACTGACATATCAATTATTTTTTGAGTAATTATCAAATAAATATTTTGCCGAAATCATTAAAAAATTCAAGCAAAACACTATTATATATCAACCAAAGCACTATGAATTGATCAATATAAAATGCTTTCCTTGAATATTATATTTTTCTTTAGTAGTCTTAATTAAAAACAGCAAATTAGCATAGTTGTTGTAAACGATTAATGCCAAAGGATCTGGAAATCAATTTTTATTTTTATTTTTTATTTTTTTTATGTTTACATACAGTAGAATATTTTTAGAGTAAATTGTATATAAATTAGTCCCTCTCATTTTGAGAAATGAAATAATTAGTCTTTTTGTTTTCAAAAATTAATTATTTAATTTTTTTAACTTGACCATGACTAATTTAATATATTTTTTTATTTTATAAAATATCTTATTTTTCATCAATCTTTTTATATATTTATTTATTTTTATTCCTTTTCTACTTCTTAACAAAAAATCAAAATAAAGTAAAAAAAAAAAAAATTAACTAAATAATTAGTTTTTAAAATTAGAATGATCGATTAATTCATTTCTAGAAGCAAGAGGGACTGAGTTATAATTTATCAATATTTTTAGGCCAGCTTTGAAAAGTGAAGGAAAAAAAAAAAAACAATTAGATGAAACTAAACAGCATACCTTTAGTAGAATCGCATCTGCCGGAGAAACTGCCTCAAACATGTCGCCACCAACATATTTCAAGTTTTGACTGCCTTGCAAATCAGCTACAACATGTGGGAGATCAAAAACGGTACAATCCAAATGTGGGAATGCTTTGGCTATGGACTGGGCCACAGTTCCAGTCCCACCACCCACATCCACCAATGAACCCACCCCTTCAAACACCTCCTTGCAATCATTAATTAACACAGTCGTAACCAAACGAGCATCACTGGCCATGGCATCGTTAAAGAAATTGTTAAGAATTGGTTCCTGACCACCATAGTCCCAAAATGTCTTCCCATGAGCTGTATCAAACGGAGTAGGATCATCATTTTTGAACCAAGTGCCAACAAAACGCCATGGCTTTGTCAAAATTGGGTCAAGTATGGCTTGCAAGAATGGTGTGACACTTAAGGGGTTGTCTTTGAGGAGAAGCTGCGATGCATTGGTGAGAACATAGCCTTCTCCTTGATCATTTTCGCTAACCTTTTGTTTCTCAAAGAAACCAGAGTGGATTAACAAGCGCATGAGATGGGGGACGCAATGAGCTTTATTTGGGTGGATAGGCAGCGCTGCAATGAGCTCAGGGAGGGTCATAGGTTTGCCGTGTTTGTTGATGACATCGGGTATGCCTAGATCAATTGCACATTTTAGAGACATGGAGTTTATGAATTTGAGTATGTGATTCCATACATGAGCTTGAGCTTTAAGTAGCTCAGGATCATGCTTTCCATCGACCAAATTGCTCATCTTTCTGCTGTCTAATGTTTTTCTTTTTCTTTCTTCTTCTTATGATCATAGATTGAACATAGAGGACAGCATTATATAGGGATGAACCGTGAGAGAAATAGATATAAAAAAATATAGGCATACCACACTCAATTTATTAAAGGCCAATAATTAATAGATTAATTACCATTGGTGATGAAAATGGACAAAAATATTAATTGTAAGTTCTGTGTCTATAAGAATATAAGATGCACTCGATATCGCATGACTTGGCAAATCTGTCGAGTCAATTTATAAGAATTTATACTTCATAAACGAATAAACTAGTAGAAGTTATGGTTCCACTTACCTGTCTTTTTCTGAGCTCTCAATTTTGGTTGACAGTAACTTTCTCCTAGCTCCTTGCCTAGCAAACAAAAGAATTGTGAAGAGATGTATGCCTCCTAATTAAGAATTTGCCATTTTTTTTTATGGTGTTTTATGGTAAAAATATTCTTAAGCCAATTTTCTCTAGTGTTGAGACTAATTATTACTTTTGATGGTGTTTTAGATCATTGTATACGTCGGCCATCTGCGAGAGGAGGGGGATGGGAAACAAAGGATTCGCCACCTAGCTAATCGGAGAGAACTAAGAAACCTTAAATATACTAGTCTACATAGATATCTAGATAAAGGGTCGATTACGTATGGAGAAGATAAGACGTCACCATCATCCGTCCTACCTAAGGCGAAGCTGCATTGTTTGTCTATGAATATAAAAATCTAGTTCTTATCATGTTACACTTCCATACCTATTTAAATAAATTTATTTGATGAAAATATGTAGACGAGATCGTTTAGGTGTAAAACGGGGTAGTTTGAGCGTTCGAGTTGGTCCAAAGCCAAAACGCCCTACCCAAATGGGAATAAATAAAAAAAGATGGAATTTCAGCTAATCATTAGTGAACATGACCTATTATCAATAAATAGGTGAGTTTCTAAAGATAAATAGCCTTTATTGGCATGAGTCACGAGTCACGAGTCATCGATGACTTCGCTCACATAAGTGGGGAGTCATCGGTGACTTTGCTCGCATAAGTGGGAAGTCACCGATGACTTCGGGTCATACATTTAAAAAGTTATTGACAACTTCTTCGCGGAATTGAAAAGTCATCGACCGACAACTTTATACCGCTCCAGATGAGGAACGGATAACTATTTAGAAGCCACCAGCGGCTTCGTCACATAAATGAAAAGTCATTGACGACTTCGTTTCAAACAAACGGACATTAAATGAAAAATTATTTTTGAAGCCACTTAGAGGCTTCGTCACATAAGTGAGAAGCCACCAACAACTTCATTTTGATGAAATGAGCAATGAAAAATAGAAAACAAGAAGTAGGGAATAGTAAACGAGAAGCGGGGAAGACGAGGATTAGGTACTAGACAAAATGATTTTGAAACCACCAACGGTTTTGTCACATAAGTGGGAACCCACCGACAACTTCATTGTAGCATTGCAAACAATCATGAAAAGTCAATTGAATAAAAAAAACTAACCCAAATGTTGCGTTAAAACAAGTAGGTGTGATAATAGGAAAACAAGACATTTTGTTGGTCATTGTAATAATATTTCATTTTAACTACATTTAATCCATAAGTGTGGAGCCAAACATCATAATTTTAAACACATTCCAAATACACTAGTCATTTTTAACCTTTAAAACAAGTAGGCATGATAACGGAAAAACATGACATTTTATCGATCATTGTAGTAATATTTCATTTTAACTACATTTAATCCATAAATGTGGAGCCAAACATCATAATTTTAAACACATTCCATACACACAAAACATTTTTAACCTTTATTATGTTTTTTGAAATGTCATGGTTTTAGGCTTTTTACCCAAAAGTCCCGAAATGTCGATGTTCGATTTAGAGTCAACTTACCCTTTTCGTTCCCGATGATAATTGTAATAACCCAAAATTTATCCTTTTTTATTTTTATTTTTATTTTTATTTTATTTATTTTTATTAGTATTAGTATTATTTTTTATTTTTATTTTTATTTTTATTTATTTTTGTTTTAATTTAATTTGAAGTTTAAAAATAAAAAAATAAAAAAAAGGGAAAGGAAAATGATGAAAAACACAAAAATTTCCATTTAGGGACACAATTGAAGTAATTAGAGTTATAATTGAACCAATTGAAGAATTTAAAACCTAAATTGCTTTTTACGAGGATCCAATTGATAAGATTGCACCTTATAAAGACCGAAATTATTCCACAGAGTGGCATAATTGCTGAAATTAAAACACGAGGACCAAACCGAAAGTTTGGAGCGAACGATATGATCGAAATGGAGAAGACGACCTATCGTTCGCTCCAATGTAAATTCTCTCCGAAAATCTTTGGGAGAATCCGCCCAAATCCTCCACAAATTTCTTGTTTTTGATTGTGCATTAATCGTGGATTCGTCGACCAACACTAACGAGAAGCAATGACCAAATTTCCTGTTTTGATTTCACATTAATCATGAGTTAAAGAAGAAAATTTTTGATAAAAAAAATTTAGGATTTGAGATTCAATTCTAAGATAAATTTTAGGAAATTTTTTGCTATAAAACGTTTTGAATTTCACAAAAAAAGGATGAGATATTGGCGAAGAATTCTAGGTTGAGAGGGATAGAAAATTGAGAGTAAAAGGCTTGATTTTTTATTTCTAGTCACTATGTTTTTCCGGGTTCCTAGGTTTGCGTTCTTCGTGTTCTTGGCGTTCTTGAATTTATGGGTTTAGCTCATCATCGATCGGCCTCCTTTAATCCTTTTTGGTGTTCTTTTCGGAGTCGATTTTCTCTCTTTAAGTGTTTCTCAATCCAATTTTCTGAATTAAGTACCCCGTTCTTCATAATTTTGGGTTTCCCTTTTGAAATTTTAGGCAATCACTTGAACTTCTTCATACACTCGGGTTCATGTTCTTCAATCTTCCGGTACCGATTAGAGTTACATTGTTTCCCTCGAGGTAACTATTGCTTTGAAGGATCTTGTGTGTGGCATGCATGCCTAATCGGGCATGTGTCC
Source organism: Dovyalis caffra (assembly GCA_963924115.1). Taxonomy (NCBI): domain Eukaryota; kingdom Viridiplantae; phylum Streptophyta; class Magnoliopsida; order Malpighiales; family Salicaceae; genus Dovyalis; species Dovyalis caffra. The sequence goes on from CAWUPB010000026.1 coordinate 1,501,255, forward strand.
TTCGAGCTTTGATAAAAGAGTGACACATGTCACTCGGACCAATCATTAGCCTTCATCCTCTTAAGTCTTGGCAAGCGTGCTTGGCTTAGACTAAAGGAATTTGTCTATATCTTTAGAAGGTTGCCCTTCTTGTCCGAGGAGATCATCAAAGCTCTTGTTTGCCTCATTCTATTTGAGTTAATCGATGATGTGCGTTTCAATGCTTGGTGCTTCAAAACTTATGTCATTTAAAAAAAAGAAAGCAAACGTTTGCTCGTGAGGCGTCTCTACTAATATGAAGAGCTACATCTCATATATTTCTCAAAAGAGTCATGATTGTAATCATTGATGATACATACAACTTGACCAATCGTATCCGGTTAAGCCATGTCATCATAGGATCGCAATTTAGGTCTCACGTGTTTTAATTATGAAGAAACGTGCCCTTACGCCTATAAATGCTTTGCTTAGGGATTTCTCACATTTATTTTTATTGATTCCGAGTTCGATGAAGATTCCTAGCAATTTTTTAACATCCTTTGAAGTCCTTTGAAGTCTTTAGAAGGTCTTTCCCTAATATTCCCTTCATCTTTGCATTCTTTAATCCAAATTGGAGATTTCATACTTGTGTTAAGGGCTATGTCATGGGGAATTCTCCCTTCAAATTGAAATCTCGACGGGTAACCTACTTTTTCACTCTTGTTATTCTCTTTTTGCATAACCATAAGTGTCGAAGAGAGTAAGGCTTCGTTTGTTGGCGAAAAATAATTTCTAGTAAGAAAATCAATTCTATGGAAGCTATTTTCTTGAAAGTTGTTTTCCAAAAAATATTTTCTTGCGTTTGGCAATTATATGAAAAAGTTGTTGGGAAACATTTTTTAGTATTTGTTTGATACAAAAAATTGAAATACAAAAATAGATCTGTGATTGTTATATCAACAAGTTTTGAAGGAATTTTAACAAGGCATATTAACAATCTTACAATATAAAAATTGTTAAAAATCTCTCTCTCTCTCTCTCTCTCTCTCTCTCTCTCTCTCTCACACACACACACACACACACACACACAACAAACAAGTTATGTGATGACAAGATTAAGGTAAGCTGTTACTATAATTTCATGCTTACAAACCTACCATGTACGTTTTCAAGTTTTAGTTTTAAAATAAAGTTAATCTTGTTGAAATTTTTTATATTAAAATTCATAAACTTAAACTAATAAATAATATATGTGATATTTTGTAATCGAAATAACACCACTTATAATTTTTTTTAAAAAAATTGATAAGACGAATTTTAATATAATTATAAAGGATAAAAATTTGATCTGGAATTTTTTAACATGACAATCGAAACATAAAAAATATAATATAATTATTTATAAAAAAAGGTTATATAATAAAATTATAATGAAAAACTTGGTTAGATAAATAAAATAAATAACACTTTCTATTCTATCAATTTGACCCATAATTATACCACTCACAATTCAAAAGTCGAATCTCACCCATGCACCACAACAGTTTGTATATCGGAAAACATTCATAATTAAAATATCTCACATTCATAATAATAGCTACAAAGATAGGTGCAAAAATCCAACATCCAAAAAACATAAAAATTGTGTACAAAATTCAACTCTTGCAAATTCAAATACATAATAGGAAAGCCACATATAACATCATGTAGATGATCCACCATGTTTATTGATGAAATTTTCAATCCAATGCTTTCTATGTTTTTCATTTCTTGCCATAAAAGCCTTTGCCGACCTTTAATTTTGCATCAAATAATCAAACACATTGTTTAATATGTCATCATCAAAATCAATAATCTTCATCAAGCACATCATAAAAGCTCATCTATATCAAATTCATTTTTTGTTAAAGCATGAATTGCTTAGGCTACTTCTCTTACTTCCACACTAAAAATAGATGTAATTGATTCTTCGGTTTCACGACCTCTTTTTTATGACTTCTCTTTGCGAAAGCATACTAGTTGACATGCTTCTTTTCCTTTGCCTATGTCAACTTCATATGGTGTTGTAGATTCCATTTCAAAGCTCTCACCCAAGTTGATATCATCAAAGGAGTTGGCAAAGCTTCCTGTTGCCATATCTTGTCCAATGAATAAGTGTCATCTCATTGTGCTTCTCATTTTTCTTGTTCAAGTATTTGTCATGGTTAGGATGTCCCCGCATGTTAAAATGAATTAGAAAACATCTTATAAATATAGAAAAACAGGATGAGACATTGAAAAAAGATTTTATATTACCGTTATCTCTTCATCATAAACTTGTTTTGAGACAGCTTATCATTTCCAACTCATCATTCCATCCAAAATCACTTTTCTCTTATAGTTGTGTGATAATCATCCATTCTTTTTTTATTGTCTTCAAATGATTTTTTTGCATGATTAGGAGAACAATCTAATCCAAATTTCAAGTTGATTTCTCTTGCTATACGTACAAAGTTGTCTTGTTTGAAAGTGGAAGAAGGCTTATTCCCTTTCATAGCCTCCTCGACCAAAATCTCAAGCAACATATGAGACATAGGTTTTGTCCACCTAAATTGTTTGGCTTTACCTTTTTCTTGATTTGTGTAACTCATTTCGTAAGAATTGCCGGTAAATAAAATTTCAAAAAATAAAAACAAGTGAAATAGTCAAATAACATCATCACTCATTCAATAAACTCTAAATGACAAAAAAGAAAAAAATAGAAATTGCTAAAATTACATGCAATATGTATAGAACGGGATGATAACTCAAAATATTTAGGAACTAGAATTTAAAAACTAGACTCGTTAGGGTGGCATCAATTTTTATTTGAGAACTTGGCTAATTAAGGCATAGAGGATGATAAGCTTTAGTCAATAGCAAACTAATCACAACAAAAGCAAAACTCAAAATAGGTTTCATCATGTATATTAATTTTCACTTGTATTGAATAAATAAAGAAATAATGCATGTCCGTAGAACAAATTTTTGAACATGCCCAATATTTTTGGCAACTAGTTTTGAGTTCCGAAGCACGATAGGGAGCAAAAGGAGTGCCACCTATATTTTCCAATACAAAAGCGAGTATTTTCCCATCTTCCATTTTAGCTAGTCTTGTTCGGAAAATTTTAGTGTGGATAGTGAGGGAGTTTTGAAAGAGAAGTTGTCATGAGCTAATAATGTAATTCGAAGTGTCAAGCAAAATTGGAAGGAGAGAATATATATCTCAAGTTTTAATACTATAAATGTTGGGTTAGATCACAAGTTTATTAAGATGCAATTTATCCAAGAAGGTTGATAAAATAAAAAGAGTTTTATTCATTTAACCAAGTAATTTCGAGTTCAAATATTTGTATATATAAAATTAAGATGCAATTTAGGTAAGTTTGAAAATTTATTGTCTATACTTTTCCTTAAAATGTAGAATTTAGATTGTTTTATTTACTTGATTCCATAATGCTTTTCTTCTTGATTAGGTTTATTTTTTCCTTCACTTTTCTTGATTTTTTTATTTATTTTTAATCGATTATGTTTTATTTTGATTTATTTTTTTCAATTGATATGTTTTCTTTTTTATTGTTGATAGAATACATATGTGAAGCAACTGCTTTCGAAGGGAACCGAATATTTCCTCTATGTTCATAGGTTAATTCTTGATTTCATTATTATATAGTCTATGCTAATTTCTTGGTGTTTTTCAAAAATACATGATTCGTTGACCCTCATTTTTTTTTATTAGTTTATGTGTCAACTTCTTTTTTTAATTCTTTTTAGTGCATTCTTAAAGAATTTCTTAAAAAATACATGACTATATCAAATGTTTTTGGTAAAAGCCAAAAAATACAGCAAGTGTTATTGATTATAACCATTAGAGTTATTGAAAAGGGAAAGGAAAACCTAGTTGTTTTACCTATGGAATGAAATTTTATTGTGTTATTATAGTTTGTTTTATGTTTTTATTTTTAAAATAATTCTAGACTATTAAGATGTGGACACATAAATGATTCCCGAAATTACGAAACACGAAATCAAATAATATCATAAAATAAAAGGAATTACAAATTACCAACTCGATACATAAATTATGATACCTAATTTTTATTAAATATTAGCGAGGGAGTTGGTGAGATTTAGATAGAATTGATCAAGATATAGATATGTAGTAGTTTTCCCTAGCTTTATTTGGCATCAACTAAGACGAAATTAGGTAATATCGATAAGTGATTCTTGAATAAGAAAAGGCTACACTAACTAGTCATTCCATAATTTAGGATTCTTGCAAATGCTTTTTATATGATCTCTCATCATTGTAATGTCTTTTCTCAAATTAATTAAGTTTTTCATTTCTACAACTGATAGGAATCATTAAATTACAATGTCAATGCCATAGGTCTACTTGCTATCTAATGCCATGATTATTTCGTATGTAAGAATCCATGGTTATGCTTTTTCATTCCGTCTTAGGTCAATACCAGTTCTTTGTTGGTCTTTCTCGGATCCGTACACTCGTGAACCACATGAGCAAACTTCTTGGGTTAAATTTCAGCATATCGTTGATGATTATAGAGGTTTATTCTAGTAGTAATGTTCCTTAGCAATGATATATAAAACATTAACTTGGTTGATTTGATCTAATCTTTTCTTATTTTTTGAATTTTCTCGTCGGATATTTGAGGTTGTTTTGTATTTTTACTTTTAATTGGGTGTTCGAGGTTGATTTCTTTTTGTCAAATTCTTGATAGGAATCGGTGATTCTTAGTTAGCTGCATAACTAACTTTTCTTTCTTCTTTGGTTTCTACTCTTATTGTCTTCTTTTCTTGATATGGCCGAGTTACAATATTTTTGTTTAATCGAGTCAATATCATTAATTCGAGCTTATTGAATTTTGAATGATAGTTTCTTTCCGAGCTTTTATTTCTCTACTAGCAAGATAGCATGCATATGATCTTCAATTTTACAAGAGTTAGAGAATTTGGTGGTTGCCTCCTTGAGAATTGTTTTTGGCCTCCGATTTCATTAACGACGTAATAGACTAATAGTTATGTGTGTTTAGCAATTCATCAAGAAACTATGGCAGGAAACTTAAGATTTATAGTTTATTTACAAAGTTTAGAATTGCCACCTAATATTAAGGAACTAAGAATCTAAAAGTTGCACTAGTTTAGAGATTTTCCGGTAAGAAGTTGATTACGCTTTTGGAAGATATCGATCACCTAAAAACGCTCTTTCCTAAGAAAGGTATCACGTCTAGTTTGGTCTTAAATTCATCTCCTAGAACACTTTATTTACTTGCCAAATTATTTTCTAATTTTTTGAAACTCCACTTTAAAGGCTATAAAAAAAAATTATTTATTGAGCGAGGTATTGTATTGAAACGATCGTCGGTCCCTTCGTTGAGGGACGCATTGGTTCAAATATCGGATCCCCTTTTAAGCCTTGACACAACTAATGTGTGGGAGGACAACTTGATTAAACAAATAATGTTTTGTGACGTCGATCCCGATCATAAAGGAGACTTAATTGAAAATTTTAGATATTTTTTTGTGTGATGTCAATCACTACCGTGTATAGGACTTCATCAAAAAAAAATTTTTTTTTTAATCAAACTACAATCCTTATTGGATATGAGACTTCGTTGAGAACCTTTATTATTTTTATTTGTTGTCGATAGAGAATCGTCATTAGTCCCTACAAATTAGAGGACTCGACAATTACCTATTCCTTAATTATCTAAACTAATTACGAAATTAAAATAATTCTAAATTTTTAATTAATTCAAATCAACTAAAATAAATTTTAAAAAATTAAATATATTAAAATCATTGTCCGTCCTTAATAAATAAGAGAATCGTTAATCCAATATTCTAATCATATAAAAAATTATATATTAATATGAATTTCCCACATAAGTTTCTCTAGGTTTTCTAACATGCATTAGACTAAAAAATTTTACAAAAACATAAAAAAAAAATCAAACAAGTCCAAAATTCACCTACACTAAAAATTACAAAAATGCCCATGAAATGCCAAAGGTTAGCTACCCGGTGTCCGTTCATCTTCCGATGATACTTCGAGTGCGTGGACCACCCCAACTTGTAGATCTAGTCACTACGAGTCTAACGTTGGTGGTTTTAATTGGAGATGATGCTAGAGGAGGGAGATCGAGCCTCTAAAGATCTAACCGGATCTCTTTTCTTCACCGGTGATGAATTCGACATTCTTTCGGGATTCCAAGCACACCGGTCCACTCATGAGATTGAGAGAAGGATTTTTATGGTGGTTAGGACCTCCAATTCTTTCTAGATCGACCAATTTTTCTAGGTTATCGAAAATGGGTCGAAAATGGGTCGAGTCCAATTAGATCGTTTTTCGACAACATTGAGTTGTGATTTCAAGGGGGAAATGTTCAAGGGGGCTAGTTGACCGGATCCGTTGAAGTGAAGCTCGGAGATCCAATCGAAATTGGAAGATACGATTGGGTCTTTTTGGGAGTTGGGTCGTGATGGTTTAATCTTCAATTTCTCTCTCCTCCATTATCGGTTCTCTTTCTAACTTGTATGGATCGATCAATCTAGTGATGGGCCACACGTGGATGGTGTTGATCGGGGTCAAACATTATCGAAAAATGATCAATTGGGGGAAAAACTTTCAGCTAGGTAAATGAGCAATCGGATGCTGGTTGAATGGGTTAGGCGTGTTTGGCTATTTCTATTTTAGTTTTCGGTATGTTTTTCTTTTTTGGGTTTTTCGTGGTGTTTTTAGGTGGAACATTTTACACAACTTGCTCGCAACAATGTTGGACAAATTCTAGGAGAGGATAGGGTTTTAATGGTGAAAAAAAATGAGTGCTTTTGTGTTCTCTCGTTTTTTTTTTTTTTTTTTTTGTGAGAAACTGAAAAATTTTTAGCGACGAACAATGATCCTTTCCTTTATGGCTCTCTCTCGGCCTCCCCCTCGCCCCCCCCCCCCCTCCCCTCCCCCCCCTCCCAACAAAAAAATGAAGAGAAAGTATTGCTTTTATAGAAGATTTCTACGGTTGAGAGGGGAGCTCTATTTTTAATTTTTTAGCTTTTTTTTTTAATTTTTTTAATTTTGTTTTGTTTTCCTTTTCTTTTTAAAATTTTTCAAGGCGCCCAAAATTGAGTTATGATAGTAGTGACGTGATTATGTGGTTGCTAACTCATAACTGCTGCTTCATAATTGGATTACCATAACTAAATCACATAACATTATGTTAAATGAAACTTTTCAATTAAATCTAACTTATTCTGGATGTTTAAAATAGTCCAAATTTATATAATCTCTCATAATCATTCAACTTTTTAAAAAATAAAAATAAAACCGAGATTCATTGCTTGACTTGAAAATAATTTATGAGTCACCTATTCCACAATTTATCAATAATGAAAGGACGTCTTGAAATGGTCCCAGAAAGATTTTATTGTAATGACAAAAAAACAAAAGCACATAGAAAATTTAATGTGGTACATCAAATCGGTAAAATCTTTCTCAAACTTTAATCAACTCATTTAAAATGGAGTTATTGAACTTTAAATTTGGTGTTTGGATCTTTGAATTTTTAAATTTTTGAGATTTAATTCATCATTTTGTTTTCTATTATTTATCTTAAAAAATAAAAATTATTTAAATAGCTCCATCAAATAAATCATTTAGTGATTAATATGAAACTCTTCAAAAAATTTGAGATCATTTTTGAGTTATTTTTTATTTTTTTTATTTTTTTATTTTTAAAGTTAAAATATATATATATACTTTTTAATTTTAAAAAATTTTGGTATTTTTTTATAAAATAGATTGGATTTTTTTCAACGCATGTGCAAAATTTCAGTTTAAAATATAAAGAATTTTTTTTTGTTTTGTTATAAAGAAAATATATAACTGAAAATTATTGGATGAACTAAATCTCTAAAAATTAAAAATTTTAAAATTAAATGAACTCAATTTCAAATAAGTTAAAATTGAAAAGAAATTTTGATCCATTTAACCTAGTTTTGCCGTATCAAGCCAAAATTACAATTTTTGCGACATGAAAATCCAGAGCTGCTAGAACTACGAGATTCTAGTTTGCGACTAAAAAGATTCGCCGTGTGTGCATGATTGAAGTGGTGGACCAAATGTAGTTGGGTCACTCACAGCTTGCCTACAGCTTGCGTTGGCATTTACCTCTAACAAAGACAGATTTTTACTCAACACAACATAACCCTGCGTTTGGGTTTACGTTGAACGTTGACGCGTGCGATGACTGGAGACTGAGGAGAAATTTAGCACTCATCCATTCTCACCTTTGTTCTCGTGTCTTGTTGAATTTACCGGCATTGATGTGATTGTGTTAATATTAAGTATCTATTTAGTAGTAATATATTAAGATGATATTGTACAGATGCCAATTTTCATATATATTGATTTGATAATAAAGGTATTTTTATATATTGATATGATAATAAAAATATTTTCATATTAGTTTACACATCAATTAATGTTTAAAAAAATTAGATGATTTTAAAGACGTATTTTTGTATATCGATTCGAAATATTTAGAAGAATTTTAATAAAAAAATTTTGAATGTTTTCCGCAAAATTTGCATTCAAAAAATTAAGAAAGTTATAGTTTTTATGGCTAAAAACGAGCAACATAGATTGATTGTATGCATTGCTTTCTTCCGCACCGTGTATCTACAAAATTAATCCTTTGGATGGGTCGAGAGACCCTCAAGTTAGTAATTAGAGAGAAAGAGAGAGAATTGTTACGCTCCGCCTAAAAGAGGGATTTTTCTAGAGATTCTGTAGAACTCTAGATAAGTCCGGAAGCTTCTGAAGAGTATGGAACAAGGAGAAGCCTCTAGATAAGGTCGGAAGCTTCTGAAGACTACGAAGCATTAGAGAAGTCTCTAGGATGATCTAAAGAAATCTAGACATGTTCTAGAGAATTCTGAGAGTCCCTCACTAATCTAAGATGTGTATATTTAGATAGTTTATTGTAAATATCTAGATAGGATATTTCTAGAGAACCAATTATAGCCATTAGATTAAATAGATCATAACCATCAATCGAGGAGGTGGAAGGCTATAAATAGGTGAGGCCTTCACTTGGCCAAGACACCTAGACATTCACAAACTTAAGAGAGTGTGTTTTTAGAGTTGTAAGCCTTTAGAAAGCAATACAAAGAGTATTTATATCTCTCGTGTGTGTCTTTCTTGCTTAACAACTTTATGTGAGGAAGGTTGACTTGGTTTATCTTAGAGAAGAAGAGAGCCAAGTGCCGCACGTGAGCTTGGGAAAGGCCAAGTCCGTGACAAGTGGTATCGAGTTGAGTTTTATCAAAGTATGAGTAAGCTTCGCCGCTAGCTAAATGGTTCAAGAGAGTAAGCATGTCTAGCTTTGGCATGAAGGATGTTGCTAGGGATGGTAGGAATGAGACTCTACCTCCTCAACCTAAGAAAGGAAGGTGGAAGTCTCGTGATGTATTAGTCTCCTTGGAGGAGCGAATCATGAAGGCAGAGGAACACCTTGCCAATTTCAAGGAGAGACTTAAGGAGATAAAAGGAGATGATGAGGGGAGACATTAGGCATGGTAGGCCTAAGTGAGGTGCTCTTTAGTCTCCAAGCTCGAGTGGAAACGGTTGAGAGGTGTGCTAAAGAGAGCGCCGTCGAAAAGGATGCCTTCATGGAATGGACGAAGGAGAGGTTCGAGGAGCATCAAGAGTAGATGACCGGGTATGAGCAAACTCTCGAATAACTTAAAAATGATTAGGCAAATTGTCGAGAAGCTATCTTGAATGGTGTTGTCTTGAGGGACACGCTAAAAGTTGAAGTGCCAAGACCAAGGCATTATACTCGGTAAACGAGATGCCAAAGAAGTGGATAACTTCTTTTGGTAAGTAGAGCAATATTTTGAGGCAATAGGCTTGATCGAGGATAGAAGTTGTGTCAAGCCTCGCTACCTTTTATCTTTCGGAGGACGCCGCTTTATGGTGGTGTATGAAGCACCAAGAGCTCAAAGAGAGGAATCTAAAATTGCCTAATTAGGATGAATTCAAAGAAGCCATGTATGCTCAATTCTACCCAAAAGAAGCTGATTGGGAAGCACAGGACAAGCTATGAACATTGAAGCATATGAGAACTATTCACGAGTATGTCCGAGAATATCTTTCTCTTAAACTTCGGGTAAATGACAAACCCGACTATGATCATATGTATGATTTTATTAAGGGACTTCAATCATAGGCATAACAAGAGGTGCGAGGTCGACGACGTAAGACCTTCACCGAAGCCGTGGCCATATCCGAATCGCTAATTGAATATAACAAAAGGACGGAACCCTCCAAGCCTAAGAAAGACTTCAAAGGCAAAGGTGGGGAGCCTATAAAAAGAAAGGGTATAAAGATGGGTAAGACAAAGCACATAAGTCCAAGAGCTTTGTCAAAGAACATGATAAGAGAGAATTCAAGCCCAAAGGTTGCTACTTTTGCAATGGGCCACATCGATGGAGAGAGTCCCCGAAGCGACAAGCCCTAAATGCCTTGATGGAGGAAAAGGAGTGTGCTCCCGAGCATGAGAAGCATTTAGGATCGGTTCAACTTCTCAATACCTATAATGTTAAGCCCTCACCTAAGGTGCCACCAAAGGATAGGCTTATGTACGTGAATGTGGACATGAATGGCAAGGCCACGCTTGCCATGCTAGCACACGGGAGCCACATATAATTTCATGGCCGAGGTCGAGACCAAAAGACTTGGCTTGGTGGTGACCAAGTCATCAAGTAGCATGAAGATCGTGAATGCTTCCCTTAAGCCTACTTATGGCGTAGTGCATAGGGTAAGGCTTGGCATAGGCACATGGAAAGGGATGCTAGATTTCACCATTATCACAATTGGATAACTTCGTGGTCGTGCTAGGCATGGAGTTCTTTAAACAAGCGAAAGTCATGCCCGCACCTCACTGAAGCAAATGGTGATCATGAAAGAAGAAATGTCATGCATGGTGCCGGCCAAGGTGCATGCTAGATCGAACTTGAAGCATCTCTCGGCTATACAAGTAAAGAAAGGCTTCAAGAGAGGGGAAGTCACATACTTGGCAACTTTAAGAGAAGATGGGATGGTGGACAATGAGAGTACGGAGATACCTAAAGATATTACCAATGTATTACTCAAATTTGATGATGTGATGCCATTCTAGTTACCCAAGAAGTTGCCACCTAAAAGAGAAATCGATCACTAAATCGAATTGGTGTCGAGTGCCAAGCCGCCGGCTATGGCACCTTATCGAATGGCCCCACCTAAGTTAGAGGAATTAAGGAAACGAGTTAAAGGCCATGTTGGAGGCCGGACAAATACAACCCTCCAAGTAGCCTTATGGCTCGCCCGTGTTGTTCCAAAAGAAGCATGATGGGTCATTGAGAATGTGTATAGGCTATCGAGAATTAAACAAGGTCACGGTGAAAAACAAGTATCCAATCTTATTGATAGCGGACTTGTTCGATCAATTGGGAAAATCTCGATTTTACAAAAAGCTTGATTTGAGATCGTGGTATTATCAAGTTCAAATTGCCGCCGAAGATGTGCCAAAGATAGCATGCGTGACAAGGTATGGTTCCTATGAATTCCTTGTTATGCCATTTGGCTTGACTAACGCTCCGCTACCTTCTCGCACTTTAATGAATAAGATATTTCAACCATACTTGGATCAGTTCATAGTGGTATGTCTTGATAATATTGTGGTTTATAGCTCTACATTGGAGGAGCATCTAGACCACCTACATACCGTATTCAAGGTACTAAGGGAAAATGAGTTGTATGTCAAAAAGGAGAAGTGCTCCTTTGCAAAAGAGGAAGTACTCTTCCTAGGACATAAGATTAAGGGAGGATGGTTAATGATGGATGAAGCCAAAGTCAAAGCTATCTCGGAATGGGAAGAGCCAACTAAGGTACTTGAACTTCGCTCTTTCTTTGGATTAGTCAATTACTATCATCGCTTCATCCGTGACTACTCAAAGAAGGCGGCCCCTCTCACCGACTTATTAAAGAAAAACAAGAGATAGGAGTGGAGTGATTGATGCCAAAGGCTTTCGAAGAGTTAAAGCGAGTCGTCATCGAGGAGCCGTATCGAGCCCGGCCGACCCAACCAAGCCATACGAGGTTCACACCGATGCTTCGATTTTGCTATAGGTGGTGTGTTGATGCAAGAACAACATCCTATAGCTTATGAGGGCGGAAAGTTAAATGACACCGAATGATGATATTCGATGCAAGAGAAGAAGACACTACTTGGAGACACTACTTACTAGGGTCCCGATTTGTGGCGAAGACAAACAACGTAGCCATGAGCTACTTTCAAACTCAAAAGAAGTTGACACCGAAGCAAGCTCGATGGCAAGACTTTCTTACCGAATTTGATTATATCTTTGAGTACAAGCTAGGCAAGACCAATGTGGTGGTCGATGCACTTAGTAGAAAGGCCGAGTTGTATCACATGACAAAGGTGGATGGGGAGATTATGGCCGAATCAAAAAAAAAGTAGAGCATGATCCCATCGGTAAGAGTTTGTCGAGCCTTGCAAAGGAGGGCAAGACTCGAAAATTTTAGGAGAAGAATGGCATTCTCTACAAGAAGGGATTTATGTACCTAAATGGGGAAACCTCCAATAAGATTTGATGAAGGAATGCCATGACTCGATGTGGGCCGGACATCCAGGACAACAACGAACTAGAGCCTTACCTGGAGGGAGCATACTTTTGGCCATAGTTGAGCAATGATGTGGAGTGTTATGTGAGAACATATCCGGTGTACCAAGCAAGACAAAGTTAAAAATCGAGCGTCCGGAGGTCTATTGCAACCTTTGCCTATCGTGGAGAGACCATGGGAGATGATAACCATGGACTACATAGTGGCTTTATCGAAATTAGAGAACTTTGGGAGCATTATCGTAGTTGTGGATAAGTTCTCCAAGTATGCCACTTTCATACCAGCCCCGAGGATGTGACGATCGAGAACACCGCTAAGCTACTCTTCAAGCATGTGGTGAAGTATTGGGGCATGCCGCAACATATAATCGATGATCGAGATCCTTGATTCACTAGGAAGCTATGGACGGAGTTATTTGAGTTACCGAGCTCGAAGCTCCATTACTCCATAAGTTTTCACCCTCAAACGGATGGACGGACCAAGAGGGTTAACGCCTTGTTGAAAACATACTTGAGGCACTTTGTAAGTGCCAACCAGCGAGATTGGACTAAGTTGCTAGATGTTGCCTAATTCTTCTACAACTTACAAAAGAATGAGTCTACCGGCAATAGTTCATTTGAGATTGTGACGGGCCAGCAACCTCTCACTCCATATACGATGGTGCTTAGTGACGAGTACCAAGGAAGCGACCCAAATGCATATTCGTTGGCCAAGGAATGGCAGGAGTAGACATACTTGACGTGAATGTATTTGAACAAGGCCGCAAGAAGATGAAGAAGTGGGTTGACAAGAGACGAAGAGATGTCACCTTCCAACCCGAGTGACAAGGTGATGTTGAAGTTGCTATCGTAGTAACATAAGGCATTTCGAAAGGTGCACGGAGGCCTCATACAACAATATAAAGGACCATTTGAAGTTGTGCACAAGGTGGGAGAGGTGTCCTATCGCCTAGAGTTACCACCGAAGCCGAAGATCCATCCGGTATTTCATGGTAGTATGCTAAAACCCTACCATGCGGATAAAAAGGATCAAAGCCGAGGAGTTTCTCATAGGGCGCCTACGAGCGGTGGTTGACTCGTATGACAAAGAAGTTGATGTCATACTTGATGATCGCATAATCGGATGCCGTGGATTGTCACCAAGGAAGGAGTACTATGTGAAATGGAAGGGATTATCCGATAGCGAGGCTAGTTGGGAACCCGCTGAAGCCTTGTGGCAATTTGTACGAAAGGTCGAAGAGTATAATGAAGGCACACCGAGGACGTCACCGAATTAGGTGGGGGAGAGTGTTACACTTCGCCTAAAAGAGGGATTTTTCTAGAGATTCTAGAGAACTCTAGATAAGTCCGAAAGCCTCTAGAAGAGTATGGAACAAAGGAGAAGCCTCTAGATAAGGTTGGAAGCTTCAAAAAGACTACGGAGCATTAGAGAAGTCTCTAGGATGATCTAGAGAAATCTAGACATGTTCTAGAGAATTCTAGAGAGTCCCTCACTAATTTAACATGTGTATATCTAGATAGTTTATTGTAAATATCTAGATAGGATATTTCTAGAGAACCAATTATAGCCATTAGATTAAATAGATCCTAGCCATCCATTGAGGAGGTGGAAGGCTATAAATAGGTGAGGCCTTCACTTGGCCAAGAAACCTAGGCATTCACAAACTTAAGAGAGTATGTCTTTAGAGTTGTAAGCCTTTAGAAAGCAACACAAAGAGTATTTATATCTCTTGTGTGTGTCTTTCTTGCTTAACAACTTTATGTGAGAAAGGCTGACTTGGTTTGTCTTAAAGAAAAAGAGAGCCAAGTGTCGCACGTGAGCTTAGGAAAGGCCAAGTCCGTGATAGAATGGTCCGATTAGGCTTTACGGAATGTGTTTGTGAATGTGTTTCGTGGAAGACAAACAACGAAATATTTCTAAAGCATAGAGAGTTTTCTATTTAAACTTAGAAACTTAAAATCCTTAGTATTTAGGACTCTTATATAAGTCGTATTTTGGAGAGTTACATGATGGGAAGGACAAGATCATCCACTCCATTAATATTGATAGCTTCGGACAACGATCTTGGATGATTTATGCATATGCTATGACTCATTCCATAACGACACCTCTATGGTCATGATGAGTGATTTGATATGAAAACACTATACTTGTAATGCTCCCACCCTAGTCATATTTCTACTACCTAAGTAGGGTATGGACGAAGTGCGTTACGCTGACATACCCTAAACTCTAAGTAGTTTTCTTATGATATTCTTAGGACTTTAACGAGTACATTATGTATATAACTCCTTAAAATAAAATTTACATAACATAATTAAATACATTAATAAAACATTACGGGCGATATTCAATTTCTCACGAACTCCATACCCCAAATTTACGGACAAAATAAAAACTAATATATGGTGCCTCACATGAGCCGATCAAGAGGAGCCGACCACATCCGTACCAACTTGTCCTTTTTCGTCACGACATTAAAAAAAAATAACAACGAGTGAGCCGAAGCTCAATAAGTAGGGTGATGCACGTGATATGCAATACTGTTTTGACTTTCCACCATACTCATAAATTTTAATCTCGGGTACCACGGGTATTAGCCGATCTACTCTATTTATCATCCGGATGGTCCGCGAGATCACCTTCTGCTACAACGGAATTATCCGTCGTTGTAACTATCGTTAACGTAAATCCATCGTCTAACGAGTGCAAGCACACGGCTTGATTTCATCCAAATGATCCTCGGATCATCTTTTGCTACAAGGAAATTACCCCTCGTTGTAACTACTATTAGCGGGAATTCATCGTCTAATAGTGCGGGCACACGACCTCGAGTACTTGGACTACTAATACCCATTTATTTTTAATTCGGTTATCAAACCGTGTCATTTCATGACTTGATGATTTTTCTCAACTTATTCCACCCCCAATGCACATGATGCACGTGATGACATGTTTAATCACATTCAACTAAACTCGGGTACCAACCCTTTTTTCTTAAGCCATACTCACGGTTTAATCAATACTCGGGATTCACCCATCGCTCACATACCAGTCATGGTACTCATAGCGGGAACACAACCTCTGCTTATTAATATTGTTCATTAGTTTCATTAATATTTAAAAGAAGGTCCAAATATTTTTCTTATTTCCTCTCTAAAAGAATAAATTTTCTTTAGAATTTTCAAATCCCTTTTATTTCTATCTAAGTCCACTTATTTTAGTCCAAGCCTATTTTTTTCTTATTCGGGCTCATTAACTTTATCCAAGTTTATTAACTTAATCCTAAGTCTATTGAATTTATTTAATTCCATTTTATTTAGTCCAAGCTCATTTAGTTTATTCCAAACCTATTAATTTTGTCCAAGTCTAATTTTTTTGGTTTAAGGGTTTATTACCGAGCAACTCCTAATCAAGTAAATAATTTTTCAATTTCAGAACATAATTAAATCTTAACCATTTTATTTTAGATACTATACATATTTATTTATAACATATCAAAAAATTAGGTCTAAATACCAAGTACATAATTAATTACAGATTTTGAAACTTAGGGAGCAATCTGCCTAGTAGTAGTTTGTCTAGAGCTATTTGTACTAAATTGGGTATATCTCTTTGTACACGAATCCAATGACCTAGAAATTTTAAAGGCAGTTATTTGAAACATAGAGGAACAACTTTTATGATTTAAGTTTCACCTAGAAATCGATCTAAAATCCTTGAAAATACACCCCAAAATTCGGACAGAATTTACTCCTTATCAACACTAATTTATTAGTTCATTCAAGCCAACTTTAAATATGTTTTAGTTCACTTAAATTTATTCCAAGTTCAATCCAACCCATCACCACATACTTGGACATTTTTCAAAAAATCATAACATCATAAATCATCACAACAAGGCATCCATACATAGATTTATCCCAAGCATCAAGCATATAACCATTGAAGATTATTACAACCCATGAAATAAACACTAACAAAATAACTTAAACAAAATAATTTAAGACATTAATCAGCCAAGAAATGAAACCTACTTACCTCTTTTAGGTTTGATTAGAATTTCTTTAGCTCTTTTTCTTTCCTTTTTCCCTTTTCTTTCTCTTTTGTTTCTTTCTCTCTTCTCTTTTTAATTCTGGATGGCTACGGTTTTTGGCCTAAAAATGGCAGCCATTTAACCCTCTCTTTCCCTTATATACCCACCTTTTATCCTCTCATTCATTTATATCATAAGTGTTACAATTTAACTAGGCCAAATGTAAAGTGAAGGAAGCTTTGAAGGCAAAGCTGGCATGTTTTGGAAGTCAAAGGTGATGATTTGACTTCTAAGCATTTAATTCAAGTGCTTATGTGGCTAAAGAAAACTTAGGCTAATTAAACACATTAATAAGCTGGGTTCATATAATTAGAAATAATTTATTTCATAAAAAATTCGGAAATTTCCATTTTTAAAATTCATAATTTCTTTTTCTCCAAAATTTCAACAGTGTTACCTCCTAACCCATCTATACTAAAATGTGCATAACGCTTTCTATATGTATCCAAAAATTATGAAATTTTATAGAGAGCTAATACACACATAGAAGAACAAAGTTTATTCTTTAAGTTTTTCTCAAAAATCAATCTAACAGCATCAAATAAATCTCACAAGATTTGGGCAGATTCTTCTCCCAAAATTCCAGCAGAATGCATTTCGAAACAACCCTCACTATAATTGGTATAACTCTTAATGTATAGGTTCAAATATTATAAACTTTTATACACGCCTATTAAACACATAGATGAATAACTTTCATTCTTTAATTTTTACCAAAACATTACCCTAAAGTTCTCAAATAATTCGCACAAAACTCGGGCAGAATATAGTCCTTAAAACACCGATTTTGCATATTTGATTTCTTTAATAATTAACCCATTAATCTTAAGCACAATAACTTTAATTTAACATAAATCACATATTTCAAGCATTAATTTCTCATTATGAAATGAGAATTATACTTACTCTTAATATACATATATATAGAATTATTCTAATACACGTCGCGTTATGGATAAGGGTTTTTACGGGGGTTACAATTCTCCCCTCCTTAAAAGAAATTTTGTCCTCGAAATTGATTCACTTGAATAACTCGGGGTATTTATCTTTCATTTCTTGCTCACGTTCTCAAGTCATTTTTTCGAGGTTATGGTTTTTTTCATAAAACTTTAACTAGCCCGATCTCCTTATTTTTCAACCGTTTGACCCGTCGATTGAGAATCCCGACCGGTCTCTCTTCCTACGTTAAATGCGGAGTAAGATTCGGTGACCCTATATTCAAAATTTGACTCGGCTCTCCAATGCACTTCCTTAGCATCGACACATGAAATACATTGTGTGTTCCTGCTAAGGATGGTGGTAGCAATATGCGATATGCTTTATCTCCTACTTGCTCTAGTATCTCCAACGATCCTATATACCACGGGTTTAACTTTCCTCTTTCCTAAACCGTAGTACGCCCTTCATTGATGAGACTCTTAAAATACCTAATCACCAACCACGAACTCTAGATCCTTCCTCCATTTGTCCGCATAACGTTTCTATCTCGCTTTGAGGTCGCTTTCATCCGTTGGCGAATTTGGTCTACTACTTCGTACTGTCCGTTGTACCAATTCGGTCCTAGCAACCTTCTTTCTCCTATTTCATCCCAATGTACAGGAGATCTACATCGTCGTCCATATAAAGTCTCATAGGGAGTCATCCCAATTAAAGCTTGGTAGCTATTATTATATGCAAATTCAACTAAGCGTATATATTTCTCTTACTTTCCGGACCAATCTAGAACGCACGCTCGTAGCATATCTTCAAGACTGCGGATTACATGTTTAGATTGTCCGTCGGTTTGTGGATGATAAGCCGTGCTGAAATTGAGCTTGGTGCCCATGGCCTTATGCGGACTCTTCCAAAATGTGGAGGTGAATGTAAGATCTCGATCCGACACAATTGAAATCAAAATTTCATGTAGTCTCACGATTTCGTCTAGATACAATTAGGCATATTGGTTTAGATCATAAGTGGTTTTGACGGGAAGAAAGTGTGTTGATTTGGTCAACTCTGTCTACGACTACTTAAATGGCATTTGACCCTCTATCCGATCTTGGCAATCCCATGACGAAGTCCATAGTTACATGCCCCCACTTCCATTCCGGAATTGCTTGGTGGCTTTAACGTTTCGAGGGTCTTTGGTGCTCCACCTTCACTTGTTGGCAAGTTTGACATCTTGCCACAAAGTCGGCTACATCTTTCTTCATTCCCACCCACCAATAATACTTGTCGTAAATCTCGATACATTTTCGTACTCCCTAGGTGTATTGAATATGGGGTCGTGTGTGCTTCCTTCGGTATCTCATCTTTTATGTCCTCCACTGCGGGAACACATAGTCTTCCTTTGAATCTAATCATTCCTTTATCATCCATCACACAATCGGACTGCTGCTCGGCCTCTATACCTTTCTTCAATTCCTTCGACTTTTCATCCTTTTGCTCCTCAATTTGAATTCTTTCTTGCGGCATCGGTTGGATTAATAGTGCCGATAGCACGCTCCTGTGGCCTATAGGAACTATTTTTAGTTCCGGTGCTTGTAGGTCCTTCATTATCGGTGTCCGGATCACTCGTACCGCAACGATCGATTTCCTAGTCAAGGCATCGGTAATAACATTGGCTTTACCGGGTGGTAGTTGATTATACGATCATAGTTCTTTACCAGCTCTAACCACCTTCTTTGTCTCATGTTCAGCTCTTTTGTATGAAGATGTATCGTAAGCTCTTATGATTTGTGTATATCTCACACTTTACCCCGTACAAGTAATGTCTCCAGATTTTTAGAACAAAGACTACGTTGCTAATTCTAGGTCATATGTCGGGTAGTTTCACTCGTACTCCTTTAATTGTCGTGATGCATAAGCTATTACTTATCCATTTTACATCAACACCGCTCATAATCCATGTTTGGAGGTGTCGTATAAACTACGAAAGTTCCATCCTTGGACGAAATGGTTAGCACTAGAGCCATGACTGGTCATCGTTTTAGCTTTTGGAAGCTCTCCTCACAATCATCCGTCCACTAGAATGCGGTGCTCTTTTTCATCAAGTTAGTAAGAGGCCTAGCTATCTTCGAGAAGCCTTTCACAAATCTCCGATAATAACCTGCCAACCCTAAGAAGCTTCGTACCTCCGTTATGCTCTTTAGGGTAGGCCAATTCTAAATAGCCTCTACTTTCTTTGAGTCTACTGCGATGCCTTCCTTCGTCACCATATGGCCTAGAAAAGCCACTTATTCTAGCTAGAATTCGCACTTCTTGAATTTGGCATACAATTGTTGCTCCCTTAGCGTATCCAAGGTGACCCTTAGATGTTCCCTATGCTCCTTCTCACGTTGAGAGTAAACTAGGATATCATCGATGAATACGATGATAAACTTGTCCGAAACCCTTGGAAGACTCGATTCATCAAGTCCATGAAAACGGCTAAGGCGTTCGTCATCCCAAACGGCATCACTAAAAACTCGTAGTGATCGTATCTCATTACGAACGCTGTCTTCTTCACGTCTTCCGGTCTCACCCTCAATTGGTGATATCTCGATTGTAAGTCTATTTTAGAGAATACCGTCGCCCCTTGCAATTGGTCAAATAAATCATCGATCCGAGGGCAATGGGTAATAATTTTTAATGGTCACCTAATTTAGTTCTCGGTAGTGGATACATAGCCTTAGACTTCCATCTTTCTTTTTCATGAATAATACTAGAGCTCCCTAAGGTGAGGAACTAAGACGTATAAAGTCCTTGTCCGGTAAGTCCCATGCATCGCACCTTTAACTCCTTTAGCTCGGTAAAAGCTATTCTATAAGGGGTTTTCGAAATCGAACCCGTACATGGCTCTAGTTCAATCTCAAACTCTATCTCCCTATCCGGTGATAGTGTGATCAAACTCTCCGGAAACGCATCTATATATTCTCGTACAATCACAAACACTCCTATTTACGGTATAGAACATATAAAAGAAACCACGTCATGTGATGAGATCCTTATTAACTTATTTATCGGACACGTCAAAGAAAAGAACCCTCTAGTAACCACCGATCAATGAGGTTTTCCATTGCCGTATGGACTATCTCACGAGCAATGGGTAAGAGTAGTCCCCATCCGTACATCAGCCGAATGAGGGATCTTCGGCTCGGGTTGGTAGAAAGGTCCGAATTAGAGTCCGATAAGAGTGTTGGTCTATCATGTCTTTCCAAACTTCGTCTAACAATCGTTGGTCTCTCGGTGGGAGAGTCCGAGCGTAGAGTTGTCCAAAGGAAGTTCGAGCTAAAATACCGATTAAATGAGGCATCGGCGAATGTGATTCGCCGAAGTAGGTTGTGAAATCGCACAATATGCGCCACCGAGTCCCGATTCGGAACCATAGTGAGGTTATTTAGCTTTGCCTTAAACGCGACTAACGCTGCCTGCTTGCCATCGCCTTCTAGGCACGCTTGGTACTCGATGTAAAGTCGACATTTACGAGTGATAGGGTTTATTGTTAATAATAATTTCAAACGAAATTTTATACACATTACACAATAAAAACATACATAGTTTAAGAGAACCGGAAATTAAAATTACCCATCCGAGAGCGAGATCGGTCCTCGGGCTCATGTGGCACTTACGATTCTACCCAACTCCCTAAACCATTGCTTCGATACCATACTATAACGCCCCGCCCTAGTCATATTTCTACTACCTAAGTAAGTGCTTGGACGAAGCGTGTTACGCCGACATACCCTAAACTCTAAGTAGTTTTCTTATGATATTCTTAGGACTTTAACGAGTACATTACGTATATAACTCCTTAAGATAAAATTTACATAACATAATTAAATACATTAATAAAACATTATAGGCGATATTCAATTTCTCACGAACTCCATACCCTAAATTTACGAGATAAAATAAAAACTAATATACGGTGCCTCACATGAGCCGGTTAAGAGGAGCCAACCACATCCATACCAACTTGTCCTTTTTATGTCACGACATAAAAAAAAAAACAACAGTGAGTCGAAGCTCGGTAAGTAGGGTGATGCACGTGATATGCAATACTGTTTTGACTTTCCACCATACTCATAAATTTTAATCTCGAGTACTGCGGGTATTAGCCGATCTACTCTATTTATCATCCGGGTGGTCCGCGAGATCACCTTTTGCTATAACGAAATTATCTCTCGTTGTAACTACTATTAGCGGGAATCCAACGTCTAACGAGTGCAAGCACACGGCTTGATTTCATCCGGATGATCCTCGGATCATCTTCTCGCTACAACGGAATTACCCCTCGTTGTAACTACTATTAGTGGGAATCCATCGTCTAATAGTGCGGGCACACGACCTGAGTACTTGGACTACTAATACCCATTTATTTTTAATTCGGTTACCAAATCGTGTCATTTCATGACTCGATGATTTTTCTCAACTTATTCCACCCCCAATGCACGTGATGCACGTGATGACATGTTTAATCAAATTCAACTAAACTCGGGTACCAACCCTTTTTCTTAAGCCATACTCACGGTTTAACCAATACTCGGGATTCACTCGTCGCTCACATACCAGTCATGGTACTCATAGCGGGAACACAACCTCTCGCTTATTAATATTGTTCATTAGTTTCATTAATATTTAAAAGAAGGTCCAAATATTTTTCTTATTTCCTCTCTAAAAGAATAAATTTTCTTTAGAATTTTCAAATCCCTTTTATTTCTATCTAAGTTCACTTATTTTAGTCCAAGCCTATTTTTTTCTTATTCTGGGCCCATTAACTTTATCCAAGTTTATTAACTTAATCCTAAGTCCATTGACTTTATTTAATTTTATTTTATTTATTCCAAGCTCATTTAGTTTATTCCAAACCTATTAATTTTGTCCAAGTCTATTTTTTTTGGTTTTAGGGTTTATTACCGAGCAACTCCTAATCGAGTAAATAATTTTCTAATTTCAGAACATAATTAAATTTTACCCATTTTATTTTAGATACTAAACATATTTATTTATAACATATCCAAAAATTAGGTCTAAATACCAAGTATACAATTAATTAAAAATTTTGAAACTTAAGGAGCAATCTGCCTAGTAGTAGTTTGTCTAGAGCTATCTATACTAAAATGTTTATAACTCTTTGTACACGAATCCAATGACCTAGAAATTTTAAAGGCAGTTATTTGAAACATAGAGGAACAACGTTTATTCTTTAAGTTTCACCTAGAAATCGATCTAAAAGCCTTTAAAAGACACCCCAAAATTAGGATAGAATTTACTCCTTATCAACACTAATTTATTAGTTCATTCAAGCCAACTTTAAACATGTTTTAGTTCACTTAAATTTATTCCAAGTTGAATCCAACCCATCACCACATACTTGGACATTTTTCAAAAAATCATAACATCATAAATCATCACAACAAGGCATCCATACATAGATTTATCCCAAGCATCAAGCATATAACCATTGAAGATTATTACAACCCATGAAATAAACACTAAAACAATAACTTAAACAAAATAATTTAAGACATTAATCAGCCAAGAAATGAAACCTACTTACCTCTTTTAGGTTTGATTAGAATTTCTTTAGCTCTTTTTTTTCCTTTTTCCCTTTTCTTTCTCTTTTCTTTCTTTCTCTCTTTTTGCTATTTTTCTCTCTTCAATTTGGCTTCTCTTTTTAATTCTGGATGGCTACGGTTTTTGGCCTAACAATGGCAGCCATTTAACCCTTTCTTTCCCATATATACCCACCTTTTATCCTTTCATTTATTTATATCATAAGTGTTACAATTTAACTAGGCCAAATGTAAAGTGAAGGAAGCTTGGAAGGCAAAGCTGGCATGTTTTGGAAGTCAAAGGTGATGATTTGGCTTCTAAGCATTTAATTCAAGTGCTTAGGTAGCTAAAGAAAACTTAGGCTAAATAAACACATTAATAAGCTGGGTTCATATAATTAGACATAATTTATTTCATAAAAAATTCGGAAATTTCCATTTTTAAAATTCGGAATTTCTTTTTCTTCAAAATTTCAGCAGTGTTACCTCTTAACCCATCTATACTAAAATGTGCATAACTCTTTCTATATGTATCCAAAAATTATGAAATTTTATAGAGAGCTAATAAACACATAGAAAAACAACTTTTATTCTTTAATTGTTGCTCAAAAAGCAATCTAACAGCATCAAATAAATCTCACAAGATTCGGGCAGATTCTTCTCCTAAAATTCCAACAAAATGCATTTCGAAACAACCCTCACTATAATTGGTATAACTCTTAATGTATAGGTCCAAATATTATAAAATTTTATAAAATCCTATTACACACATAGAGGAACAACTTTCATTCTTTAATATTTACCTAAACATTACCCTAAAGTCCTCAAATAATTCACACAATACTCGGGCAGAATATAGTCCTTAAAACACTGATTTTGCATATTTGATTTCTTTAATAATTAAACCATTAATCTTAAGCACAATAACTTTAATTTAACATAAATCACATATTTCAAGCATTAATTTCTCATGATGAAATGAGAATTATACTTACTCTTAATATACATATATATAGAATTATTCTAATACATGTCGCGTTATGGATAAGGGTTTTTACGGGGGTTACAATACCGATTAGAGTTACATTGTTTCCCTCGAGGTAATTATTGCTTTGAAGGATCCTATGTGTGGCATGCATGCCTACCCAGGCATGTGTCCTTCGAGCTTTGATAAAAGAGTGACACATGTCATCTAGACCTATCACTAGCCTTCATCCTCTCAAGTCTTGGCAAGTGTGATTGGCTTAGACTAAAGGAATTTGTCTATATCTTTAGAGGGCTGCCCCTTCTTGTCCGAGGAGATCATCAAAGCTCTTTTTGTTTGCCTCATTCTATTTGAGTTAATCGATGATGTGTGTTTTAATGCTTGGTGCTTCAAAACTTATGTCATTTAAAAAAAAGGAGCAAACGTTTGTTCATGAGGCGTCTCTACTAATATGAAGAGGTACGTCTCTTATATTTCTTAAAAGAGTAATGATTGTCATCATTGATGATACACGCACTTGACCTATCGTATCCGGTTAAGCCATGTCTATCATAGGATCGCAATTTAGGTCTCGCATGTCTTCATTATGAAGAAACGTGCCCTTCTGCCTATACATACTTTGCTTGGGGATTTCTCACTTTTATTTTTATTGATTCCGAGTTACGTTGAAGATTCCTAGTAATTTTTTAACGTCCTTTGAAGTCTTTAGAAGGTCTTTCCCTAATATTCCCTTCATCTTTGTATTCTTTAATCCAAATTTGAGATTTCACACTTGTGTTAAGGGCTATGTCATAAGGAATTCTCCCTTCAAATTGAAATCTCGACGAGGTAACTCGCTTTTTCACTCTTGTTATTCTCTTTTTGGATAACCATGAGTGCTAAAAAGAGTAAGGCTTCGTTTGTTAGGTGAAAAACATTTCCGGTAGGAAAATTAATTCTAAGGAAGCTATTTTCTTGGACGTTGTTTTCTAGAAAAATATTTTCTTGCATTTGTTTATTATATGAAAAAGTTGTTAGAAAACATTTTTTATTGTTTATTGGATACAAAAAATTAAAATACGAAAATAGACTGTGATTGTTATATCAACGAGTTTTGAAGGAATTTCAACAAGGCATATTGACATTCTTACAATAAAACAAATTGTTAAAAGATCTCACATCCATAATATATATATAGACACACACACACACACACACACAACAAACAAGTTATGTGATGACAAGATCAAGATAACTATTACTATTAATTTCATGATTACAAAACTACGATATACATTTTCAAGTTTTAGTTTTAAAATAAGAAAAGAAATAAAGTTAATCTTGTTGAACTTTTTTATATATTAAAATTCATAAAGTTAAACTAATAAATAATAATGTGATATTTTATAATTGAAATAACACTACTTATAATTCTTTTTTTAAAAAAAATTGATAAGACAAATCTTAATATAATTATAAAGGATACAATTTGATTTTGAATTTTTTAACATGACAACTCGAAAGATTAAAAATATAATATAATTATTTATAAAAAAAGGTTATATAATGAAATTATAATGAAAAACTTGGTTGGATAAATAAAATAAATAGCGTTTTCCATTCTATCAATTTGACCCATAATTATACCACTCTCAATCCAAAAGTTGAATCTCATCCATGCACCACAACAACTTGTATACTAGAAAACATTCATAATTAAAATATCCGAAATTCATAATAATAGCTACAAAGATAGCTGCAAAAATCCAACATTCAAAAAACATAAAAATTGTGTACAAAATTCATACTCTTGCAAATTCAAATACATAATAAGAAAGCCACACATAACATCATATAGATGATCCACCAAGTTCATTCGTTGAACTTTTCAATCCAAAGCTTTCTATGTTTTTCATTTCTTGCCATAACGACCTTTGCCGACCTTTAATTTTGCATCAAATAATCAAACACATTATTCAATATGTCATCATCAAAATTAATAATCTTCATCACTACATCATAAAGCTCATCTATATCAACTTCATTTTACGTTAAAGCATGAATTGCTTAGGCTACTTCTCTCACTTCCACACCAAAAATAGATGTAATTGATTCTTCGGTTTCACGACCTCTTTTTCGATGGCCTCTCTTTCCGGAAAGCATACTAGTTCACAATGCTTCTTTTCCTTTGCCTACGTCAACTTCATATGGTGTTGTAGATTTCATTTCAAAGTTCTCGGCTAAGTTGATATTATCAAAGGTCTTGGCAAAACTTCCTGTGGCCATATCTTGTCCAATGAATAAGTGTCATCTCATTGTACTTCTCATTTTTCTTGTTCAAGTATTTCTCATGGTTAAGATGTGTCTGCATGTTAAAAGGAATTAGAAAAAATCTTATCAATATAGAAAAACAAGTTGAGAAATTGAAAAAAGATTTTACATTACCATTATCTCTTCATCATAAACTTGTTTTGAGACGGTTATCATTTCCAACTCATTATTTCATCCAAAACCATTTTTCTCTTGTAGTTGTGTGATAATCTTACATTCTTTTTTGATTGTCTTCAAATGATTTTTAGCATGATTAGGAGAAAAATCTAATCCAAATTTCAAGTTGATTTCTTTTGCTATACGTGCAAAGTTGTCTTGTTTGAAAGTGGAAGAAGGCTTATTCCTTTTCACAGACCTCCTTAGCCAAAATCTCAAGCAACATATGAAACATAGGTTTTGTCCACCTAAATTGTTTGGCTTTATTTTTTTCTTGCTTTGTGCTATTCATTTCTATAAGCATTGCCAATACACGAATTTCAAAAAAATAAAAACAATTAAAATAGTCAAATAACATCATCACTTATTCAATAAACTCCCAAAAAAAAAAAAAATTGCTAAAATTACATGCAACATGTATACAATAGGATGATAGCTCAAAATATTTAGGAATTATAATTTAAAAACTAGATTGTTAGGGTGGCATCAGTTTTTATTTGAGAACTTGGCCAATTAGCACGAGAGGATGATAAGCTTTAGTCAATGGTAAAGTAATCACAACAAAAGCAAAACTCAAAATGGTTTCATCATGTATATTAATTTTCACTTGTATTGAATAAATAAAAAAATAATGCATTCCTATACAACAAATTTTTGAACATGCTTAATATTTTTGGCAGCTACTTTTGAGTTCAGAAACGTAGTAGGGAGCAAAAGGAGTGCCACTCATATTTTCGAATACAAAAGCAGTATTTTCCCATCATCCATCTTAGCTAGTCTTGTTTAGAAAATTTTAGTATGGATAGTGAGGGAGTTTTGAAAGGGAAGTTGTCATGAGCTAATAATGTAATTCGATGTGTCAAGCAAAGTTTGAAGGAGAGAATATATAGCTCAAGTTTAAATACTATAAATGTTGGGTTGAATCACATGTTTATTAAGATGCAATTTATCCAAAAAAGTTGACTAAAATGAAAAAAAAAAATTATTTGTTTAACTAAATAGTTTTGAATTTAAATCTTTGTATATATAATTTTTTTTTTTGAGTAATTATTTTTTATCTTATATACTCGACATAATTGAAAAAATTAGCTTGAATCTTTAAATTTAAAATACATTAGAAGATATATATATATATATATATAAAAGACGCAACTTGCACCGCAAACTTTACCTGTGAGTGACGAAAAAGCAACCCCATCTTTTAGTGAACCGCTGTGCAGCAAGTACCGACGACTCCTCGACCAGTAAAAAGTCATACAAGCTCCTCCGATTTGTGACAGTTAGAATAGCAACGATAGAATTGGGCTTTATTCAACCTAGAGTCGGCTAATATGATGTAACCTCTTTTATAAAAAAAGAAATTGTTCCTTTTATTTATTTATATTTATCTTAAAATATTATTTTTATAAACAGAAGCAATAAAAAAAGTCCATAAATATATGAAATATAATCAAATGAACAATCTAATTTTTATAAGCAATAATTTTTTTATTTGGATGTCTGTTTTAAGGCACATAAACTCCATCCAAAACGCTAAATCAAAAGTCAAGACTATAGAGTGTAAGGATGTCCGTAAAGCGGGAAAAAGCTGTTTTAGACCTCAAAATCTACTTTTAAGATGTATTTAGCCTGAGGATGTCACCAATATCCTTGCGATTTTCAGATCATTCAAGTTTTTATTCTATTCACTTTCCTTTTTTCAGTTTTATTATTTTTAATTATGAGTTTGAAAATTTTAATTTTCCTAATCTTATTCGAAACCATTGTAAAAGGATAACGAGTTTTTTCCATCAATAAACTTTATCAGAGTTCTCTTGCGCACCTTTGCCATGTTTTCTTTTATGGTAGTGATGTGATTACGCCGTCGCTAACTCATAACTGCTGCTTCATAATTGGATTACCATAACTAAATCACATAACATTATGTTAAATGAAACTTTTCAATTAAATCTAACTTATTCTGGATGTTTAAAAAAGTCCAAATTTATATAATCTCTCATAATCATTCAATTTTTTTTTAAATAAAACCAAGATTCATTGCTTGACTTGAAAATAATTTATGAGTCTCCTTTTCCACAATTTATCAATAATGAAAGGACGTCTTGAAATCATCCCGAAAAGATTTTATTGTAATGTCAAAAAAATAAAAGCACATAGAAAATTTAATATGGTCTATCAAATCGGTAAAATCTTTCTCAAACTTTAATCAACTCATTTAAAATTGAGTTATTGAACTTTAAATTTGATGTTGGAATATGTTAAAGACTAATATAAATTATATTCTAAAGCCTCACCTATTAACTTAAACTTTTGGATGAAATGATCCTTTAATATGGTATCAAAGCTTGATTGACCGTATGGTTCTAAGTTCAAGTCTCATCACCTCCACTTTCTCATATATTAAGTATAAGGTAATGTGTACCTATGCCAAGTTTCAAGCCCAAATATTAGAGTTTTCACTTGAGAGGATGTGTTAGAGACTAATATAAATTATATTCGAGGCCTCACCTATCATCTTAAGCTTTTAGGTGAGATTGTCCTTTGATAGGATCTTTGAACTTTTAAATTTTTGAGATTTAATTCATCCTTTTTTTCTATTAGTTATCTTAAAAAATAAAAATTATTCAAATAGCTTCATCAAGTAAATCATTTAGTGAGATTAATATGAAACTCTTCAAGAAATTTGAGATCATTTTCGATTTCTTTTTTGTTTTCTCCATTTTTTTATATTTTTAATGTTCAAAAAATAAAAATATATATATTTTAAATTTTTAAAAATTCTAGTCATAAAAGCCTCTACCTATCTTTCATTTTGTATCAAATAATCAAACACATTATTCAATAAGCCATCATCAAAATCAATAATGTTCATCACCACATCATAAAACTCATCTATATCAACTTCATTTTCCGTTAAAGCATGAATTGCTTTGGTCGCTTCTCTCACTTCCATACCTAAAATAAATGTAATTGATTCTTTAGTTTCACGGCCTTTTTTTGGTGGCTTCTTTTTTCGAAACCATACTAGTTGACAATGTTTTTCTTTTCTTTGCTTATGTCAACTTCATATGGTGTTGTAGATTTCATTTTAAAGCTCTCACCCAAGTTGATATCACTAAAGGACTTTGCAAAGCTTCATATGGCCATATCTTGTTCAGCAATAAGTGTCATCTCATAGTACTTCTCATTTTTCTTGTTTAAGTATTTATCATGGTTAGGATGTTCTTGCATGTTAAAAGGAATTAGAAAACATCCGATGAATATAGAAAAACATGTTGAGACATTGAAAAAAGATTTTATATTACCGTTATCTCTTCATCATAAACTTGTTTTGAGACAATTATCATTTTTAACTCATTATCCCATCCAAAACCACTTTTCTCTTGCATTTGTGTAATAGTCTTTCATTCTTTTTTATTGTCTTTAAATGATTTTTAGCATAATCGGGAGAATAATCTAATCCAAATTTCAAGTTGATTTATCTTGCTACATGTGCAAAGTTGTCTTGTTTGAAAGTGGAAGAAGGCTTATTCCCTTTCATAGCCTCCTCGACCAAAATCTCAAGCAACATATGAGACATAGGTTTTGTCCACCTAAATTGTTTGGCTTTAGCTTTTTCTTGCTTTATGTTACTCATTTCTATAAGCATTGCTAATAAATAGAATTTCAAAAAAATAAAAGCAAGTGAAATAGTCGGATAACATCATCACTCATTCAATAAACTCCAAATGACAAAAAAAAAAAAAAAAAAAAAAAAAGCTTGCTAAAATTACATGCAACATGTATATAATAAGATGATAACTCAAAATATTTAGGAATTATAATTTAAAAACTAGTCACGTTAGGGTGGCATCGGTTTTTATTTGAGAACTTGGTTAATTAACACAAAGAATGATAAGCTTTAGTCAATGACAAAGTAATCAAAAGCAAAACTCAAAATGGGTTTCATCATGTATATTAATTTTCACTTATATTGAGTAAATAAAGAAATAATATATGTCCGTACAAGAAATTTTTGAACATGCTTAATATTTTTGGCGACTACTTTTGAGTTTCGAAACGCGGTAGGGAGCAAAAGGAGTGCCACCTATATTTAACAATACAAAAGCAGTATTTTCCCATCATCCATCTTAGCTAGTCTTGTTCAAAACATTTTAGTGTGGATAGTGAGGGAGTTTTGAAAGAGAAGTTGTCATGAGCTAATAATGTAATTTGAAGTGCCAAGCAAAGTTGGAAGGAGAGAATATATAGCTCAAGTTTTAATACTATAAATGTTGGGTTAAATCACATGTTTATTAAGATGTAATTTAACCAAGAAGGTTGATAAAATAAAAAGAGTTTACTCGTTTAACCAAGTAGCTTCGAATTCAAATCTTTGTATGTATAAAAAGTTCTTTGAGTGATTATTTTTCATCTTGTGTACTTGAGAAAATAGTAAAATTTAATTTTAAAATACATTAGAAGTTAAAAAAAGTAATAATAAAAAGACCCAACTTGCACCGCAAACTTTACCTCCTTGTTTGGATATTTCCTCTTGGGAGGAAAGAAAAGAGAGGAAAGAAAGTGAGAGGAAAGAAAAGAGAGAGGAAAGAAAATTATTTTTCACTTGTTGTTTGGATAACAGTAGAAATGAAAGGAAAGAAAGTATATTTTTCTTGTTTGGATAATTGTAAAACAAGGGAGGAAAGAAAATGTATTATTGTATATTTACTATAATACCCCTATGATTAGTATGAAACTTTTCAAAAAATATGAGATCATTTCCAAGTTATTTTTTATTTTTTTCAATTTTTTTTATATTTCTGAAGTTCAAAAAATATATGTACTTTTTAATTTTAAAAATTTTTTGGTATTTTTCTATAAAATAGATTGGACTTTTTTCAACGCGTGTGCAAAATTTCAGTTCAAAATATAAAATTGTTTTTAAAAAAAAGAAAAGATATAGCTGAAAATTATTGGATGGATTAAATCTCAAAAAATTAAAAATTTTAAAATTAAACAAACTCAATTTCAAATAAGTTAAAATTGAAAAGAAATTTTGATCCATTTAACCTAGTTTTGCCATATCAAGCCAAAATTACAATTTTTGCGACATGAAAATCCAGAGCTGCTAGAACTACGAAATTCTAGTTTGCGACTAAAAAGATTGGCCGTATGTGCATGATTGAAGTGGTGGGCCAAATGTAGTTGGGTCACTCACAAGCTTGCCTACAGCGTGCGTTGGCATTTACCTCTAACAAAGACAGATTTTTACTCAACACAACATAACCCTGCGTTTGGGTTTACTTTGAATGTTGACGCGTGCGATGACTGGAGACAGAGGAGAAATTTAGCACTCATCCATTCTCATCTTTGTTCTCGTGTCTTGTTGAATTTACCGGCATTGATGTGATTGTGTTAATATTAAGTGTCTATTTAGTAGTAATATTAAGACGATATTGTGCAGATGCCAATTTTTCATATATATTGATTTGATAATAAAGGTATTTTTATATATTGATACGATAATAAAAATATTTTCATATTAGTTTATAAATTAATCAATCTTTAAAAAAATTAGATGATTTTAAAGACGTATTTTTCTATATCGGTAAGATACATTCAGAAGAATTTTAATAAAATTTTTGGATGTTTTCTTCAAAATTTGAATTCAAAAAATTAAGAAAGTTATAGTCTTTATTGCTAGAAACAGGCAACATAGATTGATTGTATGCATTGCTTTCTTCTGCACTGTGTATCTGCAAAATCAATCATTTTAATGGGTTGACAGCCCTCAAGTTAGTAATTAGAGAGAAAGAGAGAGAATGGTATGATTAGGCTTTACGGAATGTGTTTGTGAATGTGTTTTAGAGAAGACAAACAACAAAACATTTCTAAAGCATATAGAGTTTTCTCTTTAAAATTAGAAACTTGAAATCCTTAGTACTTAAGCTTCAATACTTTTCTCCTCCAAAAAGATGTTGAGAATGCTTTTTGAGATTTGGTGAGGAGTAAAAGAAAAAAGTATCGAGTCAATCTGTTGGCTAGAAGGGGCTATCATTGATTCGTAGCTTGTTGGATAGAAGTTGGACTTTAAATTTTTGAAACTTGCATGAGTCTTTCTTAACCTCTATTGCTAATGCTTCTTGTTTTTTTTTTTTCCCTTTTTGCTTAAAGTTGGCCTATTACTTGAAGAAGAAAGTGATCTTGGCTTGTTTACGGTAGAGCTTCTCGAGCCTTGAATGGAGAATGTTGTCGTTGAGTCGGCCCATGCTCTCATTCCCCTTCTATCCCTAATCTAGAAGTTGATCCTGTTAGAGGCTTAGGGCTGGCTAGCTCTTGGTGAGGCAAGTGATCATCTAGTCAAGAGGCCTAGAGTTAACCCTAGTGTTCTAAAGGTGAGGAGTAGGGATGGCAATTTGCTTCGTCCTGTTTGAGGCGGGAATGTTAGTAAAAATTTCTCTCGAACAAGGTATGGGGCGGAGATGAGGTAAATTTTTTTGGGACGGGGCGGGGAAGGGGATGGCTATCCCTACCCTACCATTTTGCCATTAAAAATGGTAATTTGACGAGGCCCTCCCCACCTTGTCCAGTTGGAGGCGGGGATGGTAGTCAAAATTTTGCCCCAAACGAGACACGAGGTAGGGATGGGCCAATTTTTTTGGGGTAAGGTGGCCATCCCCGTTCCGTCCCCTGCTCCATTGCCATCCCTAGTGGGGAGTACTCTCGTACATTCTTTGAGGGAAAAAGTTTTTCCCTCCTTGATGGGAAAATAAACTTGCCATCCCCGTCCCCTCCTCGCCCCATTGCCATCCCCGGTGGGGAGTGCTCTCGTACATTCTTTGAGGGAAAAAGTTTTTCCTTCCTTGATGGGAAAATAAACTTTAAGTATTTATCTTTTTGAGTTGATAATATCAAAATTAATAATAAATTAGTAAAATTAAACAATTACACAAGTATTATTATTAAACACAAACTTCTATAAGAAAGATAATTATCTATTTGGAAACTAGTTAATAAAAACCTAAAATAATAGCTCTATGCATGCGGATATACACATATACTTATATATGTGCATGTATTTCTCTACTTATGTACACTCTCTTTATGTCTCTTTTTTATATTTTTTCTTTATAAATTTTATTTAATACACTATATTGTGTGTTTGGTTTTATTGCTTTTTTTTCAATTACAAGTAGGGTTAATATGTAGTTAATTGAATTAAATCTATATATTTTAATAAAGCACAACACTTCATGAATAATCGATCCACTAGTTCTATTTCTAAAAACTCAACATATTGCAACATTTTAAATAGGGGGAAAATAATTAAATAATTCAAGAAGAATTCAATTACTTATGTGTGTTTTAAGGTTTTTTTAAAAAAAATATTTGACATTATTCTTTTTAAATGGTAAAACTTTCTCCAAATGCGGAATAGTATACTAGTATTGTCGCTACCCAACGTTGGATGGAACTCCTCGAAAATATCTAAAATTATATTAAATATTTATAAGTTTATTTACGAGCTTGAAGTCGCCACCTTGTATTAAAAGAACTAGAAACCTAAAATGGACAACTGGTTCGGAGATTCTATAGTAAGCGAGTTGGTTACATTTTTTTTGGAAGATATCGATCACCCAAAAGCGCCCTTTTTGAAAAAAAGATACGACGTCCGGTTTAGCTCTAAATTTATCTCCTAAAATTTTTTATTTATGTCAAATTATTTTCTGATTCTTAATCTCCCATTTTTTTTAGACAAATTGAATTTTTTTAGTTTTGAGCGTGGCATCGTATTGAAACGATCGTCGGTCCCCTTCGTCGGACGACACATCGATTCAAACATCGGATCCATTTTAAGCCTTAACACAATCGGTGTGTCGGAGGAGCACTCTTGTTGACTAGTATGGATGGGAATAATATAGTCAAACCTATAAACTACGATGCGGGTAAAAAATAATATGCTTGAGGGTCGTTGTTTTCTTCTTCATGAAATAAAGAATGAAATTCGGAGCCAAACATGTGCATTGTATTTTTCTTTCCATCTCTCGTTTCCTCGACCCCACAAACACATCACCTTTTCTCTCATTTTATGATCTATATTGATACTATTTATAAATGGTATATAAGTTAATTAAGGTATCGTAGCGGTGTTTTACTTAATAAATAGTCGGCTCAATCTGGAAAGGAAAAAAAAGAAAAAAAGAAGGAAAAAAGAGAGGAATTCTAGTTAAGAGAGAGTGAAAATCGAGAGCTAAACATTCAAAAATTGGGATTGATAGTTGCTGATTTTTTGGGTTTGTGTTCTAGGTGTTCTTGGGGTTCTAAGTTTTAGTTCATAGCCTATCAATCCTTCTAGTGCTTTTGTTTTGTGTTTCTTAGGGCCAAATATCCATCCTCACAATTTTCTCCACTTCCTTGTCCAAATTTCGAGGTTCAATTCATCCATTTTTTGTCCTTCAAGTTTCGGGTAGATTACTTGTCATTCTTAGTTTTTTTGGGTTTGTTCTTCACTATTAGGGGTGGATTCATCATTCCTCGAAGCCTATTGAAAAGGCATTTAGGTCTTTTTTGAGGGAAAATATCGTTTGTTTGGGTGTAGTGAATGAGTAATCGACAACGAAGAATTCAAAATTGTGAGAAATCAACAACTTTAGGTTCTGCATTTTTAGGTTTTCCGGGTTGTTCTTTAATCGTTTCGAGTTAGCTTGGGGTTTGATCTTCCTACTTTGATTTTATTGGTTCATTTTTTTAATTACATATTTGCTATTGTGTTCATGATTTGAGTTTTTGGCTTACATAATTGAATTAGTTGATCTAAAGTAATTTTTTTTATCTCTTGGCAAACCCAAAGTATTAGGCAGAGAAGATGAAAAAATGAAGAACATGAAAAGAGAGAGAGAGAGAGAGAGAGAGAGAGAGGGAGAGGAGTGGTTTAAAATCCGTGTTTTGATCGAAATTTCAAGAGTTGTTTCTATTGGGTTTGTTTTTAGGCTTTGGGCCTAGCCTCGAGGAAAAAATGGAGGGGGCTAGACTGCAATAAGTCCAACCCAATCTTACCTCACATGTAAAAAAAAAAAAAAGGGCTGGATTAGGTTCAATCCAGCCCGTGCTCAGCTTTCTCACCAAAAGAAAAGAAAAAAAAAGAAGAAAAAAATGCAAGTTAGGCTGAAAGTCCAACCTCTCCCAAAAAAAATTAAGAAAAGGTAATAGAAAAAAGGAAAAAATAGAATTAGGGAAGAAAAAATAAGAAAGAAAAAAGAAAAAAGGGAATGGGTAGGAGAGAAGTAAGTTATGGATTAATGGATTAGGTCTAAGGTGATTTCTTTTATTTATTTATTTATATATCTATTTATCTTATTATTATTTTTAGCTTGATTATTTTTATTCTTTGTCACTTTTTTTCTTATAATAATTTAGAATTGTTACTTTAATTTTTTTTTTTGGTATTATTAGATAAAATAAAAATATATATATCTAAAATTTTTGACGAAGTCTCCTATCCGATAGGGACCGACGTCATCAAAAAGAATATTTAAAATTCTCGGTGAAGTCTCCTATCCGATAAGGATTGACATCACCAAAAATAGCCTTTTAACCGGGATGTTCTCCGACACATCGATTGTGTCAAACCTTATAGTGGATCCAATGTTTGAATTGACGTGTCGCCCGACGAAGGGGACCAAAGATCATTTCAATATGATGCCACGCCCAAAAATCAAAAACTCAATTTGGCTTTTAAAAAAAAGGAGTTTAAAAATCAGAAAACAATTTGATATTTTAAGAGATGAATTTAGAATTAAACCATACATGGTACCTTTTTTCGAAAAAAGGCACTTTTGGGTGATTAAATATCTTCCCAAAAGTGTAACCAACTCCTTGCCGTAGAATCTCCGAACCGAGTGCCTATTTTAGGTTCTTAGTTCCTTCAATATTAGGTGACAACTCCAAACTCGTAAATAATTAACACCTAT
This sequence comes from Dovyalis caffra, assembly GCA_963924115.1. Lineage (NCBI taxonomy): Eukaryota > Viridiplantae > Streptophyta > Magnoliopsida > Malpighiales > Salicaceae > Dovyalis > Dovyalis caffra. The sequence continues at coordinate 1,537,949 of CAWUPB010000026.1, forward strand.
ATTTTAATTTCTTGGGGAGACCCGTCCAACGTCAAGTAGCAACATATATAGATATATTTCCCAAATTTTTCTTTTGGTTATTTTTTTTTATAATAAATTCAAAAATAAAAGAGGATAAAAAAAAATTAGGTTATGACGAGCTTGTCTCTCTTTACAACGCTTATGGAGAAAAGTTAAATAAAAAAGATGTTTTTCATTAATTTTGCATGATAAGCTTATAAAAAAACATAAATCTAAAGGTGGAGCAAAGAGTTTGATTGTCTTAGGTGATTGTTCCAAAGAATAACATGTGAGGATCTTGTCATTTGGGTTGCATGCCCGAAAAAAATAATAATAAATAAAATACAATGGCCTTGTTGTCAAGGTCGATCTATCCCGAAAAGTAAAATGTGATGCGATGGCTTGTCCTAAAAAGTAAAATAAGATGGGCTTATTGTCAAGGATGGTCTCGCTCTAAAAAGTAAAATGCAATGGCTTTTTTTGTAAATAACGACTCGACTCGAAAAGTAAAATTACTATTCGATGGCCTTATTATCAAGGGCGACCGCACCTAAAACGTAAAATGTGATAGCTTTGTTGTTAAGGATGTCCTACCCTAAAAAGTAAAATGTCATGACCTTGTTGTCAAGGTTGACCTATCTTAAAAACTAAAATGTGATGGCCTTATTGTAAAGAACGGCCTACCCTAAAAAGTAAAATGCAATAGCCTTGTTATTAAGGGTAACCTATCCTAAAAAGTAAAATACAATGCCTTGTTGTTAAGGGTGATCTACCCTAAAAAGCTAATAAGCCAAACTGATGGCCTTGATGTCTCGTTGAGAGTGCTTCCGTACATGAATACGTTTAAATTGATTGATTAAAAGTCAAAACATAATATTTAAATGCTATGGTACAATTTTCTTAAGAAGTTTGTTAAGTTAGATCGAAAAAATATGTTTGGGTCATGCAAGTTTTCTATGAGAAATGGTTTTTTTTTATGCTATTGAAGGTGATTCTCAATTCATAAGTCTTTTTTTTAAGGAATGAAAAAGCTTAAGTAGAAGGTATTTTGAAAAAAATTAGTTCCGAAAGATAATTTTTCCTAAGAATCTCTTGATTCTATTCTTTTTTTTCTTGCCCTTAAGTTAGTTGATAAAAAAAATATATTTTTTTCCTTTCGAGATTAGAATTTAACACCATAAATGAACAACCTTTAATCGGAAAAGGCTTGCAAAAGCACATAATATAGGTTATGGTTTGGGCTTATGGAAAACAATAGATATAAAAAGGCTCAAGAAGTTTTTAATTATCTTACGGCACTAGATCACTTTGTTGTCCATAAAAATCTCTTTAGGTAATGCCACTTGGACTTTGTCACTTTAGCCATTAATTAGGTTGTTATGTCCTCTTTATGTTCATGAGAAAAATTTTCTTTTAGGCTTACTGCAATGACATTATTATTTTGATTGTTAACTTTGTTTCCTATCCTCAACTCTCATTGTTCGTTTTTTGAATTTTGACTCTTATCTTGACTTATAAATTTTGTATTAGGGATGTTTTTCTTTTTTGTTTCTTTCATCATCTTTTTTTTTCACTATTTATGAACTTTGCATTTTTCCCTTTAATGTGAGGGGTGATCCTAGTCCGAGTTGTTGTTAAAGAAATTATCAAGGCTCAAAGTGAGATGACAAGGTATAAAAATTTTATAAGATATATGAAAAATGAAGTTTCTTCATCTCGGATGCTAATTTGCCTATATTGACACTATTCTTTTTTTGAAAAAAAAATGTTTAATTTAGAAAACCCTTAGGATAACCAAAGAGAAGAATAATGAATGTAATTTGAGGTCATGACTTAAAGATGTATTGTTTATCATTATTTAAGATACCAATCATTCAATCTTTCAAATTTGGACTTTATGATATTTTCCTAGGTATGACTTTCCTTCTAGAGTTTATTTAAGAAAGGAAAAAAAAATGATTTTTTTTTTTTTGACTTTCCTTCTAGAGTTTATTTAAGAAAGGAAAAAAAAATTTTGATTTTTTTTTTTTGTTTCAATGAAATAGAGGGATTGCCCCCTTACTTTCTACTTAGAAAAGTTATTAGAAAAGAAAAGTGTACCTTTGGGCTTCAACGAAATGAAGAGCTACCTCTAGCATCTATCTCGTCATACTTTGAAATTTGATCACTCTTTGAATGTTTTTAAGGAATTTTTCATTGTCTTTTCTTGATAGAAGAAGATGTAATGCCAAATAATACTTTTAAATGAAAATCTCTTAATTTTAGATCAAAAATATGAAATTACAAAAAGAAAATAGAAGCATTTTTTTATTCGGAGATACGACTTAATTCATGCATAACTAAAATAGTGTTCAAAATCTAACAAGAATTAAATGACGAGTATAAGCATGTATCCGCACCATAACTTTCAAGCTCCATTAGTCTCTTCATCCCCTATGTTAGCGACTCAATAGTGGATTGTTTTTAAACATTTGGTATACCTAGAGTTCCATATAAAAAGACCCACACTCGCTTAATTAGAGATCTTACCCTTATTTTGAATGTCATGTAATTCTCGATATTATGGCCTATCATACCAATATGATAATCTTAGTTTTCATCATACTTATACCAACAAGGATATGGTGGCTGAAGTGGAGTTATAGGTATAGGACTAACTAGCCCAATGACGATGAGACGGTTACCCAACTTAGTTAGTGAAACCTAGAGAAGAGGCAATATGTCTTGATACCTTCTACACTTATTTCAAGAATATGATTTTTTAGAACAATTGAAACACTATTGATTCTACATTTGATGGTTTTGGATAGGAAGTTTGTAGTTTACTAATGGGTCAAAAATGTTGAAATAGGTATCGTTTGTATGGGCAATTAGGGTCTAATTGTTGTTATCCCTTTATTAAGTATAGAAGCAATTCTAGTGCCACTACTTATTCCATAGCCCTCATGGTTAGAAATTAATTGACTCCAATTGGTGAATCTCATTATCTTCAATGGTGCTAAAATTACTTTACCTCAAGTCGATATCTAAAATCTTTCCTAACCTAAGAGCACTGTTCTACTCTTTTACCAATGACTCGTCATATTAACAAAATTAAGTGAGGAATTACTTATCAAATCCTTGAAGTAAGGGGCATTAAATATAGCAATGAATATAAGAATCAACTCTTTTTCGCCAATGGCGGAAATTTTTGGGTTGCGAGTTTACATCTTCTTTAGTGCATACTCTTTGATAGTTTCTTTGGGATCCTTTTTTATACTTTTTAGAGTAGTTTTATCGGAGTCATTTCTAAATTAAACTTGTACTTATGGATGAATTCATTTAACAAATCCTTCTATTTTTGAATCCGGCTCTTTCAAGATGCATGTACCAACTAAAGGCAACACCATTTAGGCTTTTATGAAAAAAAAAAAAAGGATCGGTAGCTTTACATCTTGTATAACTTTTGTAACTTTTTTCCAGGGTAAATCTAAAAAAGGATTTTTAGATATTGACTACTAGTGTATTTAGTGAATTCAAGCATCTTAAAAACTTTCAAAATCACCACATGTGGCAAAAAGCACATCCGGTAAAATGTCATTGGATCATACAAATCCATGCCTTTTATTGCCTTCGATCATTCTTCAATGGTGACAACTTCTCTTGGCTAGATTTTTCTACGATCTTAGTTTTCTTGATTCCTTGAACTTACGAGGTATATAGTGGAAAGAGCCTTGGTATATGATGCTTGTAGAAATTAAGCTTTTAGAATAGGGCCCGGTGCCCCTCGATTGGTATGCACCGGCCCTAAAGGCATTTGATCATTCAGTAGAGAAACATATGATGACATTTTTTTTGGGCTTATCCCTTACTTGAAGTATCTTTCTCAAAGGGCAATACTTACAATGCTTACTCAAACCGACTTTCCCTTCATAGTGTTAATCTCTTCTTGATGGTTCGTTCTAGGTCCTTTCTTGGTTTTTCATTTCTTATTGATCTTTGATGTTGAAGAGAGTTGAGTTTTCGTTAAGCGTAGCTTATATTTCTTTAAACTTTTTATTCTCATGAAGACAATATATGCAATGAATACAAATTCATGTAACAATGTCAACCAAGTTGGATATGTTGTTTTGTTATTATAGATTTCAAATCATGATAAAGATTATACCAAGGATGAGTCGGATCAAACTTAATATTCACCGAGGGTAGGACCCCATAAATAGTTAGGCGATTTGAAAAAGAAGCTCGTCCTAGATCGATTTATCTTTAACAGGATTGATTTTTTTTTGTTTTTTTTTATCTCAACATAAAATATGAAGGTATATAGTCTCCCTCCTCAAATTGGACTCGTTTTGATCTGATCCTAAAACCTTCAATAGTGTTCTTTGTCATGATTTGTTTAGATGATACCTACAAAAATAAAGGTTAAAATTGACATCATTTAAAGATAGTTTGTGTCTTAAATGGACAATCCTAATCGATATAATCTAGCTTTTCTAGAGTTTAGGCAAACCTTGTCTAACCCTAAAGTTTTTTCAAATTTTTGGACTATTTAGGCTACTAGTGAGGTAATCCGAACCTTCAATCTTGTACACCAAGAGGTATGGGAATATCATTCCACAATTTCTTATGCATAAGATGAGTTCCAATCCAAACGAGAGTAAAAACAAGCATCGGTAGACTTTCATCATACTTGCCTTCAAGCCTCTTTATCTAAATCCTAGTAGGATTTTAGTTTGAGTCTAGAGCTTTTACAAGCTTTCTTCATAGTATGTGCAATAGTTGAAAGTAAAAATCCAACCCAAGTTCACAAATTATATATAGAAATTAAAAAAAATAAATTGCAATAATTAAAAGGTTCGAAGTATATACAAAAAAGAAATAAATGACTTGAAAAATAAATGACTTGGTAAAATAAATGGTAAAAATAAATAAATGAGATAAGCTTAAAAAAAACTCGAGCATATAACCTAATTTTCGGTCTTTAGTGAAGTCGTCATTCTATCGTCGCTCGACATTTCCTAGACTCTTGAAAATTTAATATGTTGAAAATTTTGTTTGATTGTGGATATGTGTTATTATTAATTTTGAAGTCATCACCTAGTATTAAAGGAACTAGAGATCTAAAATGGGTACCGGTTCGAAAATTCGAGGTAATGAGGTTGTTAAGCTTTTGGAAAGACATCGATCAACCAAAATAGCTTTATATATAAAAGGTATAACATCTAGTTTGGTCTTAAAGTTTATCTCCTAAAAATTTATATTTTTGCCAAAATTGATCATAAGTCAAAATTCCAAGTTTTATTTCCTAAACCAAATTAATTTTCTTATTTTTGTTTGTGACATTATGTTAAACCGATCGTCGGACCCTTCATCGGGTGTCTCATCGACTTTACTTCGGATCCAATTTAAATCCGGACATAACCAATTTGCGAGAGAACTACCTAATTACTATGAAGTGATCGATTTGAGTTAATATCAGTTCCTATTAGATAGCAGACCTTTGTTTATTTTTCTCTTAGTATTTTCTATATTTTTGCTTTTATTTATTCTTTTTTTTATCATTTTTTATTATTTTTTATCTATCTAATATTTGTATCTTTATATGTGCGTGTATGTTTGTGTTTTGGTGGGAAATCATCATCCGTTCCTAATAATTAAGAGACTCTACGATTCGTCCACCTATTATTTATCTATCAAAATAAAACCTAAAACATAAATTTAAGCATTTTAGCATAAATAAATAAAAACAAACACAATAATTCAAAATATTACACCTGAATTAGGCATGAGATTAAAAAAACATATATTTAAGAAAAAAATGGGGATTGGTTCACCTAGAAAAAGATTGAAAATATGGTTATTGGGCCAGGCCCACTGGATCAGGCTTTTTTTATTATTTTCGTAGGCTTGTGCGAGCTGGGCTAAGCATAGTCTCTCTCCCTTCCTTTCTCCATCGGCCTGTGCTAAGCCCTAGCCAGATTCATTTTCATATCAGGATGGGCTAGGCCCAGCCCTTGCTATTTTTTTTTTTTTTTTAACACGCTGGATCGAGCGCAGGCCCGAGCTTTCTTTCTTTTTTTCTTTTTTTCTTTTTTCCTTCTTCTTCCCCAGCTCGTCTTCCTTCTGTTCTTGACGTTTCCGTACAGCCCACTATAACTCCCTCTTCGTCCCCTCAACCATGATCGAATAGCCATCATTCCACAATAAACACTATACCCTATAGTCCACACCAAAGCCTATGCATCCCATAACTCGAAATCACCATCAAAACCCCCTCTGTTTGAAGGCAGTCTCTTCGTCAGTGTCACTTGCTCAGTTAATCCAGGATTAGAACCAAGGCATGCTGGGACAGGAAACTAAAAAGGATGGGTTTCGGAAGGTACCCATTACACTTGAGTGAAGGTGAGGGCTTGAATGAGGAAGGGAACGAATGAAGAGCCAGCTGCCAAAGATACCTCACTGTTTCAAACCGAAAACAGTAAGCTTTGGATTCCTGCTTCCTGCTTTTCCCGGTCTTGTTTTGGGCTCCTAATCTTCACCTTCTGGGCTACCCAGATACCTTGAGATTCGAAATCTCAGTGCTTCAAAATCATCAGCAAATGCCTCCCCTGTTTTTCTTGTGCTTTGTCTTCTTTTTTTCCGATAATACTGCCAACTCTCTCTTGCCAAATTCCCCCTAAAAACCCCTGCTTATCTCCTTATGTATACCCATTTTCTTGCCCTCGATCGTGACCATCAATTGCTCTTATGTGTTTCGAACCACTCCATTGTTTCTGGTACAAGCTTCCCGCGCCTCATTTGTTGTCTTTCCTCGTTTAACGTCTTCGTTTTTTATTCTTGTTGCAGCAGGTCTTTTGGCTCAAGCCAAGGAGACGGAAAAGTTAGTTGGCTGGGACAAAGTTGTTGGAAAACCCGGAGGGGCCAAAACCATTTCTGGTTTTCTGGAACGAATGATTTGTCAGCGGGTTGTTGTTCTTCTTTTACGATTTAAAAACTCATAATTGAGATATATATATATATATATATATATATGGTGTGTTTGATGGATGGTGGGTTTTTTATTCATTACCTGGTCATGCTTTTCTCCATGTGCTTTTGCTTGGATCCTTGTTGTATTTGGTCCCATTGATGACTTGAACCTTGGGTCTACACATTCTCATTGCTAGTTGGCCTTGGCCTCTTTGTTAATTGAATTTTTCATTAAAACATTTTTGTTAAAAAAAGAAAAGAACGATAGCCCACTACTGTTGGATTTTAGTAAAGGAACGATTAGAAAAAAGTTATATTTATGGCTTATCAAAAAGCATGTTAGATTCTGTAGAATGGAAAAAGTCATCTTTGTTACATAATAAATAAATAAATAAAATTCAAATTTATTTTTTTGAAAAAAAATAAATATATAACTTGTAAACTATGTCTATTTATATAATCAAAAATTATATATTTAATTCTGTATTAGGAACAAACACTTTTTTTTATTAGAGATGAGATTAACTTTATTAGGAACAGAAACGACAAAATTTAACTTTTCCTAATAAATATGATTTCAGAATTTAAATTTTACATATTGAAAAAAATTATCTAAAGACTAATTTATTTATTATTGAACTAACAATTTGTTGACAATAGACGAACACTGTTGATCGATACTAATGAAACACAAGGATAGAATCAACCCACAACTTCCTTATTGAAACACAATAAAATTAGCTCAAGGCTTCAGAAATTCAAAAGGACACTGAAATAGCTTAAAGGCTTAAATGCAACTTGGCATGGTTTGCTTATCAAGGGTAAACTTCAATGATGGATCTTAAACCCAGCATTGGAGTTATCTTGTAGTTACTGAAACCAGCATCAGAAAAAAGTTTAGCCCATTCTTCCTCATTTCTTTCCTTGCCAGTTACCAAAATCATCATGAGCATATCGAAGAATATTTGCGTTTCAATCGATTCATCGTCCCCTTTCTTGTTCTCCATCATCATGTCTATGATAATCACCTTCCCTCCATCCCTGCCCTTAATTGCTTCTTTACATTTCTTAAGTATCTTGACACATTCTTCATCGTTCCAGTCATGTAGAATCCACTATTTTCATCAGGAAAAAATTTTAAAAAAAAATAAGAAAAAGAAAGCAGAGTTAATTAAAATATTTCAACAATATTAATGCATGCATAGAAAAACTTATGAAATTTAATTATGTGTGATAAATGATAATCTAGGATTTTATGTAAAATAATGAAGGAATTTAACTTATCTATTATATTTAGAGTGTCATTTGGACTGACATATCAATTATTTTTTGAGTAATTATCAAATAAATATTTTTCCGAAATCATTAAAAAATTCAAGCAAAACACTATTATATATCAACCAAAGCACTATGAATTGATCAATATAAAATGCTTTCCTTGAATATTATATTTTTCTTTAGTAGTTTTAATTAAAAACAGCAAATTAGCATAGTTGTTGTAAACGATTACTGCCAAAGGATCTGGAAATCAATTTTAATTTTAATTTTTAATTTTTTTTTATGTTTACATACAGTAGAATATTTTTAGAGTAAATTGTATATAAATTAGTCCCTCTCATTTTGAGAAATGAAATAATTAGTCTTTTTGTTTTCAAAAATTAATTATTTAGTTTTTTTTAACTTGACCATGACTAATTTAATAGATTTTTTTATTTTATAAAATATCTTATTTTTCATCAATTTTTTTATATATTTATTTATTTTTATTCCTTTTCTACTTCTTAACAAAAAATCAAAATAAAGTATAAAAATAACAAAAATAACTAAATAATTAGTTTTTGAAATTAGAATGATCGATTAATTCATTTCCAGAAGCAAGAGGGACTGAGTTATAATTTATCAATATTTTTAGGCCAGCTTTGAAAAGTGAAGGGTAAAAAAAGCAATTAGATGAAACTAAACAGCATACCTTTAGTAGAATCGCATCTGCCGGAGAAACTGCCTCAAACATGTCCCCACCAACATACTTCAAGTTTTGACTGCCTTGCAAATCAGCTACAACATGTGGGAGATCAAAAACAGTACAATCCAAACGTGGGAATGCTTTAGCTATGGACTTGGCCACGGTTCCAGTCCCACCACCCACATCCACCAATGAACCCACCCCTTCGAACACCTCCTTGCCATCATTGATTAACACACTCGTAACCAAACGAGCATCACTGGCCATGGCATCGTTAAAGAAATTGTTAAGCATTGGTTCATGACCACCATAGTCCCAAAATGTCTTCCCATGAGCTGTATCAAACGGTGTAGGATCATCATTTTTGAACCAAGTGCCAACAAAATGCCATGGCTTTGTCAAAATTGGGTCAAGCATGGCTTGCAAGAATGGTGTGACACTTAAGGGGTTGTCTTTGAGGAGAAGCTGAGATGCATCGGCGAGAACATAGCCTTCTCCTTGTTCATTTTCGCTAACCTTTTGTTTCTCAAAGAAACCAGAGTGGATTAACAAGCGCATGAGACGGGGGACGCAATGAGCTTTATTTGGGTGGATAGGTAGCGCTGCAATGAGCTCAGGGAGAGTCATGGGTTTGCCGTGTTTGTTGATGACATCGGGTATGCCTAGATCAATTGCACATTTTAGAGACATGGAGTTTATGAAGTTGAATATGTGATTCCATACATGAGCTTGAGCTTTAAGTAGCTCAGGATCATGCTTTCCATCGACCAAATTGATCATCTTTCTGCTGTCTATATTTTTTTTCTTTTTCTTTTTTCTTCTTATGATCATGGATTGAACAGGAAGGACAGCATTATATAGGGATGGACCGTGGAGAGAAATAGAGATAAAAAAAATTGAGGGATGCCCCACTCAATTTATTCTAGTCTTTTCTAACAATGTTTTCAATTTATATATGTTCTAATTTTCTCCTTGATTCCAATATTTTTCAATTTATATTGGCCATATGAGATTGCCTAATCAAACAATGAATCATACATGCAATTAAATTTTTTTAAGAGGTTGGCCTAGCTAATAGTTAAGAAAGTTTAGTTTCTTTTGTTTTACATTCAAATATGGAGGCTAGCGTCTCGGAGAATTTATTAAATTTTTTTAGATACGTTTTTAAGATTGTTAGGAGAGAAACTTAGCTATGAATGATACGCAAATTGATAAAAAAATATTCTTATCATGAAAAAGACGTATATGTAACCAAAATTTCTTTGGACGTAAATGACCTTACAAAACTTCTTTCTACAGAAAGGTAACTAAGGATAAGCATGCAATCTCATCATCATCTTTGTAATGTTGAAAAATCATGATACAGATACCAATTTGCTCTTGATAAAACTTCAAATCTGCTATTCTCCCAGAGAGATACGTCACTTGTGCTTCACCACTAACCTATTCCGTTACATATTAAATGAAAAAACAAAAACAAGGTAAAATTGTTGTGTTGTCATCGTTGATTAGTAAACAACGATGATGAAATGTCAAATATAGCTAAATTGATTGCCTTCAGTTGATGATCAAATGAGTTTAAACAATCAATGTCATCAAATAAAAAACGAAAGTGGGCATTGCATATTTTTCTGATTTCTGTATATAATATTCGGGAAAGGGTCATGGGCGGCCAAGGGATTTCGTAATTTCGTATATTAGACAATGATTTTATTTTAACATGTTTTCAATACTCATGTCTTCGTATTCATAAAAAAGAACATGTCATTACGAATGAGAAAGAGATTTGTATTGTTAAATACAGATGTATCCTTATAAGTTATCTGTTTAAAAGGTGGATAGTTTAGCAAATATAGAGAGTGAAATAAATCACACACTCTTGTAATCTTCGAACAACAAACATACGTAGTAAACTCCTATATTATATCAACTTTCATCAACCATAGATAAGTAGTGATATTATGCTTGGGTTGATCTGACTTTAAAAATAGTGTAATAGTCGATCAAAGAATTAATAAATGTGTTTAAACACTTGTACCGTTGTTCACATGTGTTGTCTACTGTAGAAAACTTAATCAATGAAAAATATGGTCAAGGGAAAAACAAGCTTAAAACAAGAGAAAACAACTTGTGTTTCAGAATTGTCATCAAATCATGAACTCCGGTCCTTCACTAATTAATTCTTATCTCTTACTTTTTAACATATATATATATATATATATATATATATATATATATATATATATATATATATATATATATATATATATATATACACACACCAAGCACCAAAAAATACTTTTGAATAGTTTTCATTAATATAGTCAAACAATGAAAAGTAATATCTGTTTCAAAAAATATTTTAAACAAGTTATTTTACATGAAACAAATGAAATCTTATATTTAATTTGCAAAAAAAAAAACTAGTACAAAAATACTTTTAATTGTAAAATAAATAAATAAAAAACAATTTAACTGGAAATAGTCCTAATGTACTTTGGATCTTTTGTTTTTTTTTTTAATTGATTTTGCTTTATTTTTATTTTTTTCTTGTTCTTATCTCTGCAGTTGGTTCTCTGTATTATTATTATTCTATTGGCTGCTATGCCTTTAACGTTTATTAATTTAATCTCTCCACTTATCAATAAAATAAAATCCTACACCAGGATTTCCATTATTAATGGTCCCATTAATGCATCTTAAAAATAAATAATCTCCAACATTATTGATTTTGCAATGGCATCTTATACGTTGCGGATATTTTAGATTTTTTGCACTCCCAATTATGGCCCCAGACCATGAGTAGGGAGGCCGACAACATAGTAATTGATGCCTAGTTTGTGGAGAGACTGCACCCAATCAGTCTTGCTCTGCATGTCAGGTAAGTCACTTCAATATGATATGGATAAATAATAGTGGATCTGATGATGAGAAGGTTGGTGAGCTGTTGGAATCTAAATCCCGATATAATAAACCTACGCGTTTGTTTGTTTGTATCTGTGTATATTAAAAGGGTTTATCCCATGTGTCTTTAGGCAACGTTTTGAAAACTGGTTATCCCTACATTTTATTCAAATTTTCATGTAACTTCCTCGATTTTTAACCACCGACATACAAGATGCTGATACCTAACAATTTTAAAAGAATTGGCTTAATGGCTGTACTATTTAATTTTAAGTCTAATACCAAGATATGAAAATTAAATGTGTTATGCTTGGGTTGATCTGACTTTAAAAATAGTGTAATGGTCGATCTCAGAATTAATAAATGTGTTTGAACACTTTTACTCTTTGTCATAACCAAAAAAAAAAAAAAAATGAAAAAATGATAATAATAGCTTTTATTTTAAAATTTTTTATTTTTTATTTTATTTTATTTTATTATTTATTTATTTAGTGTTTTATTATTTATTTTAGTTGAATTATTTTTTTTTTTAAGAAAAAAAAGAAAAAATATATATTCAAAATCTTCAAGGGCATAATCGAATCAATTAAAGAAATTCAGTACTTGAATTGCTATTTATGGAGACCAAATCGAGAAAAAATATTCTTTATAGGACTCGAAATTGTGCAAAAATAGGCATGACTCGCAAATAATTAAGACTCACAAGGACCAAAGTAGAAGCTTGGAGCGAACGACAAGACTAAAGTTAAACGAATGACATGTCGTTCGCTCTAACCCAAAATTTCACTCTTGATTCCCTCCAAAATTTGATTGAAAGTTATCCCAATCCTCTAACCATTTTTTGAATTTCTTTGAATTCAATCCACCCCAATTATTTAGCTAATCAAATTCGAAATCAATAACGGAATTTTGAGTTCAAGTAGGATAGGTAAAAATCCGAGTTTGAAAGTGTTTGAGTTGTAGTGAAATTCGAATGGAAGTGCCTATAAAAGACGTAAGAACTCAAGGAGAAAAAGGAAGAAAGTGGATTCTAAGAGAAAAGAGAGCGAGAAAAAAAATAAAGGGGAGAGAATTCCGGTTGGAGAGGAATGATCGAAAGCTTTTAGATCTAGTAATTGCTTTATATTTTTCTAGGTTTTATCCGGGACTTGGTTTGAAGGTGTTCTTGTTTCGGGTTCATGTTCTTTAACCCCGATACTTGGTTGAAGGATTGTTAATGTTGATTTGAGGAAGATTTTGGTTCATTGGGGTGTAAGAAAAAAATTGAGATTGAAATTTCAAACAAAATTCGCAAGGTGACGATAGTGGTAGCTTCTAGGTTTGCTAGTTTTCCCGGAAATTTTCTAGGTTCATCATTCGCGTTCATCGGCCAGTTCCTTGTTCCATTCTAACACCCGGTCGGTTTTTGGTGTCGGTTCTTGGATTATAGACGCCAACATGTCTTTAAACAACCAAGGATCTCCAATTTATCCGGAATTGAAACCTTGAACGATCATCATCAAGATTTACCATGTCGGGACTTACAATTTTTATGATTCCATTAATTTTCACTCCAAATGATGGTTAATTATTGGCTTACATTTTACATCGGGTATTTGATTGAGATAAGAACATGAACATGGCATGTTAAGATAAGAAATTCATTTGGGATGAAGCTTGGATTCTAGGAAAATAAAAAATTTAGAGAGTGAATCATGTGAAGAACTAGAGAAAGGCAAGAAGTTGGGAGATCTTGATTTCTTGTTTTGATCGAAAAAAAAAAAGAAATAAGGCAGGGGAAAGGGCTCGTTTTGGGGCCTTAGCCAGTTGGGTCTTCTTTTTTAAAAAAAACGTGAGTCGGGCCCGACCCAACTCATATTGAACAGAAGGCTAAAAAACGTGAGTTGGGCCAAACCCAACTCACATAGAACAAAAGGCTAAAAAGAAAAAAAGAATAGAGCTAAAAAAAATGTATAAAAAGGGTAAAAAAAAATAAAAAAATAAGGGGACGGAAATAACAAATAAAATGGGAGAACAAAAAGGGAAGAAAAGAATATTGAAAAAAGTAAAAATAAATAAAAATAAAGTATCCCACTAGAATTTAGGTTTGTGCATTTTATATTCAAGATATTTTATAATCTTCAATTTTTTTTATTTTTTTTAGTCTTAAAATAATTGCATTTTTGTCAACTTACATTTAATTTAGCGAGTTAATATTTAATTTCTTTGTAAATATTTTTTATTAAATTTTTATTTATGCATGTTTTGCTATTAATTCAAGAAAAAAACTGTATATATATATATATATATATATATATATATATATATATATATATATAATGCTCGAGTGAAGTCTCCTTTTGATGGGGACTCTCGTTTCGGGGCAAGGTGTCTTATCCGATAGGGACCGTCGTCACAAAAAAAAAAACAAAGAAAAAAAAATCATCATTTAATAATTAGAGTGTCCTCCAATACATCGGTTACATCGAGGATTAAAGTGGATCCGATGTTTGAATCGACGTGTCGTCCGACAAAGGGGACCGACGATCGTTTCAATACGATGCTACGCTCAAAAATTAAAAATTTAATTTTAAAAAAAAATGTTTAAAAATTAGAAAACAAGTTGGCATAGATAAACAATGTAGGAGATAAATTTAGGACTAAAACAAGATGTGGTACCTTTCTTCGAAGATGGCACTTTTAGGGTGAATAATTATCTTCTTAAAAGTGTAATCAACTCCTTACCATAGAATCTCTAGACCGAGTGTTATTTTTAGGTTCCAAGTTCCTTAATATTAGGTGGCGACTCCAAAGCTCGTAAATAAACTTATAAATATTAATCACATTAGCCTTTTAATTTTATGAGTCCCATCCGACGTCAAGTAACAACACAATGGCAACTCCACTAGGGACAAGGGTTAGGCCATAGGATTAGCTTTTTAATCTATCTCTTATATTTATTTTTTTCGGTTTATTTTCGAAGTTATTTTTTTGTATATATTTAATTTTTTATTTATTTTTTGTAATTTATTTTAGTGTCTGCACGTTTATTTTTCGAATTGGGTTATGTATTTTTCCGTAAATTGTTACACACACCACAAAGGAAACCTATAAAAGCTCGTACCCAAGCTAAACCCTAACAGGACTTAGATGGAGGGATTTGGAGGCGAGTATGATGAAAGTCTACCGACGCTCTTCCGGACTCTCGATTGGATCGAAACTCACCTTATACATTGAAAATGGTGGAAAACCTTCCCTCCCTCCGGTGTATAAGGTTAAAGGCTTGATTACCTAAACCTTCCCCTCCTCCGGTGTATAAGGTTAAAGGCTTGATTACCTCACTCGGTAATTTAGGCGATCCGAAACTTGAAAACTCTTTAAGACTAGTCAAGCTTTGTAACCAATCATAGAAAAGCTAGATCTTGTCTATTAGGGTTGACCTAATTAAGACACGAATCATTATCAAATGATGTCCATACTAACCCTTGGTTTTGCGGGTTATCCTTCGGATTAAATCATGACGAAGAAATCGGGAACGAGGCTAAGGATTTTAGGTTTAGATCCGAACAGGCCCAAAGTGATGAAGGAGATTGTCGACCCTCGAATTTCATGTTAAAACTACCGAAAGGGTCAAATTGGTCGACAAGATGGTCAACATAGGTCCACTTCTTAGTCGTTGGGAACCGCTCACTCCTAAAGACGACTCTAATTTCCAAAAAGCATATGGTGACATAGCTTATCCGATCAAAATCAAGGCTCATATCGTGTGCTTCCAAGCTATGATAAAACATTGGAACCCGGATTATCGTTTTTCACTTTTGGAAGTGTAGACCCGTCACTTACACTCGAGGAATATGAGGCTCGCTAGCATTTCCGAAACAAAGGTTGTCTACTTCTAGTTTGTCCGATCATGGTCCATCAAATTTTGCACGGTTGATCGCAATCAATCCCACCTTAGCCAAGAATAAACTAACCACGAGAGGTAAATCTCGATGTTGGTTTTGGGACATTCTCCAAGCGAGTTCATGAAGCACTTGTAAGATCTTGATAATCGATTTAGACTTTAAATTTTAGCGTTAGCAATACATGGGCTAATATTGTTACCATCAACCGAAGGCATGATCGATGTTGAGGTCGTTAATGTATTTATGAGTGTGGTGTCTCTCAAAGTTAACCCCGCTGCAACAATTCTTGTAAAAACACTCTCCTCATTAAACTTCTATCGAAAGAAGGGAGGTGGACATTTGAGGTGTTGCGTCCAGTTGTTGTTTGTATGGACTCGTAAGCCATGTATCGACCGGTAAAGCCTCCGGCATTTTTCGTACCCCATGGCACCTGCATTCTAAGTTAGAAATTTTGCTTGTCATGCCCTCAATGAGTTGGCCAAGACAATGTGGGTCGAGTTATTCTTCAATTTAGAGAAGTCAAATTCCATTGAAAGGCACGATAAGCTTTTTCCGGAGCTACATAGCCTTTTGTGGCAACTTTGCTTCGGTCGTCGCTAATTGGAGCTCGTTGTTGCATTAGTTACTCGTCCAAATATATTTTTAAGATAGTTAGGGTTTGAGTAGTTCATCCCAAGAACGACCGGTCTAAATGAGTATTACGAAGATCCGAGGGTTTCTAAGAATTTGTTAGAGAAAGCTAAAGTTACTTGGAGAAATAGAGGGATAGTCACTCCGGAAGAAGAGTGGATGGAAAAACTTCACCCGGATATCCAAAATGGCAAAGCACTAGAGGAAAAAGATATCGTGTACCGGCCATTTCAAAGCCCATCTCGATTGATTAATGAGACAATGGAGGATGTTCTCTAGGAAGTGAATGCCCAACATAAGATACTCAATGAGGGCCTAAATGCTCAAGTGGTTGAACTAACTCAAAAGAAGAGGAAGTTGGAGAAAATTTTGAACACTAAAGATCATACGATGAAAGCTTTAGAGGACAAAAATAAGAAGCTTCATAGTCAACTCCAATTGACAAAAGGAGTTGTTGATAGACTTAGAGATGAGAAAGATTGCCTCGAGGAATTCAAGGATACCGTACGAGAGCAAATTACAAATCAATCACACATAATATGTAATTTGAATACTCGTGTGGAAGAATTGAAAGGAAAGGATAGGTTCAACCGGGATCGACTCGTCGGATCTAGAGAAGAACACATCACGGCTAGGCAAACAATGACAAAGGAGATAGATGCTTTGAGAAAAGAAGTGACCGAGGGAGGGAGTAGGACTATGAAGTATCATTTACAAGCTCGGAATGCCAAAGATTATGCTTTGCGGATGCAAAATGCCGTAGGGCTCTTAGTTGATGGTATACGTCCAAGAGATGAATAAGTTCAGCTTTTCTATGAGAAACTCCGAAGGCTCATCATGGCATGGTCTCCTATGAAGGCTTGGAGTCGTGGCCGAACTTAGAATATGGTTTCATATGTACTAAGTTCATTTTCTTTATTGTAATTTCCTTTAAAGTCACATTTAGAATGTGCTAAAGTTTAGGATTTTAATTTTTCAAAAATTATAATAAGGATATCTTTGTTTTTCAATAAAGTACGAGTTAGCTTTGATATGTTTTCAAGGAAAACGAGTTCCAAGTCTCGGTGTTGTAATCAAAGTCTTATCTCATGAATGAACATGTCACGATTAAAGTTGGAGGCATATATATCTCCTTAATCACCCAAGTATACGTGGGGTAATTATCACCCTCGGTGAGTACTAGCTTAATCGACCCATCCTTGACAAGAACTCGTCAAGATTTAATGTGCAACAAATAAAGAAAGGTAACCAACCTAGTTCAAGTCATGCATTTGCATCTTATATTTATCGTATATATTTTCACTTATTTCTAGGAACTAAACATAGGTCGTTCCACTGAATCCCTTCCGCTCATCCACAACATCGGATTAAGGACTCGCCAAATAGAGAATAAGGAGATAGCACGACGAGAAGAAATTCAATAGCAAGAGTTTGAGTCATTGAGAGAAGAGATGGCTCAAATGAAGGCTTTACTTGCAGAAATAAAGGGATGTAGCTTGAATGTGGGACAAAAACAGTTTGAAATGCCATACAATGTTCCATTGCACAATCAATCCAAACCAATAGCCCCTCGGACGGCTTTCCATGCTCGTAGCCTCACATCCAACTAGAGCATGTGCCTATCCGATGG
Source organism: Dovyalis caffra (assembly GCA_963924115.1). NCBI lineage: Eukaryota > Viridiplantae > Streptophyta > Magnoliopsida > Malpighiales > Salicaceae > Dovyalis > Dovyalis caffra. Next base: position 1,555,911 of record CAWUPB010000026.1, read on the forward strand.
ACCTTCGAGTTCCACCAATGCCACCTATGCCTACTATGGATCCCACGAAGAAGCAACTTATGGTCATAAGGTAGTCGAAGGATCGAGTATGGATAGATTGATGGCCCTCGATGAACACTTAAGAGCGATGAAGAGAAAAGACCCCTATGATCCTATCAAGGCTTCTAAGATGTGTTTGGTGCTAGATGTAGTAATCCCAAGAAAGTTTAAAGTGCTGGATTTCCCTACATACACTGGAATCTAGTGTCTTATGATCCATTTGAGGGTCTATTGCAGCAAGATAGCTAAAGTGGTTCATGATGACAAGTTGTTGATCCATTTTTTTCATGAGAGCTTAGGTGGCTCGGCTCTAAGCTGGTAGATAAGGTTGGAAGGTTCAAAGATCGGAAAGTAGAAAGATTTAGTCGATGTCTTCCTAAAGTAGTATAAGTTTAACATAAAGGTGGCTCTAAATTGTTCGGATCTCCAAGGAATGGAAAGGGGGCTAAGGAGACGAGTGAAATAGTATACGCAAAGGTGGCGCGAGGTGGTCGCTCAAATTTATCCACCATTGCCGAGTCTAAGTTGATTTCAATCTTCTCAAATACATTCAAAGCATCATATTTTAAATACACGATCGGTAATGCGTCGACAAACTTTATTGGTATAGTAGTCATTGGAGAAAGAGTCGAGTTGGCGATTAAGGCTGGAAAGATCTCTAATGGGGTAGAGAAAAGACAAGTGTGGGGATAAGGAGGAGAGAAGGAGAGGTTCACTAAGTGACCCCTTATAGACGCAAAACCGGTGGAACAACCCAAGACGAGTATACCTCTTCAAGCCAATACCAAGTACAACCATCGTCTTACTCTCAAATACCTTACCAAACACCTTACATAGTTACAACCTCGTTCACCACTCAAGCAAAACCACCCATTCCAAGCCAAACTTACCAACCAAGTCCATCGTACCCATATAATCCCACCATGACTACCTACCAAACTAACGTATTTCCTCTATCGGTCGGACCACCCCTCGGTCCTCTAAACTATAACCAAACACCAAAAAACCAATTCTCTCGTAACAATCGTTATAATTGAGAGGATCATAAACCCTTACCACCACTTCTTATCTCTTTGAAAGAACTATTCCACTAATTAGTCAAGCATAGGACAAATAGTCCCCATTTCTGCGAAGCCATACGACCTCCTTTCCTACCATGGTACAAAGAAAATAAGCGATGTGAATACCACAGTGGTGTCATTAGATACTCTATTGAGGAGTGTTGGGCTTTTAAGAAGAAGGTGAGTATTCTTATCAAACACAACTGGATTAGTTTTGATGACTCAACAACACCCAACGTCAATACTAATCCACTACCAAATCATGCTCCTGGAGGAAATGACGTGAGCATGATAACTTTTAAAGAGGAGGTGACAAAAAAGGAGAAAAATGAGGTAAGAATATCCATAGATAATCTATATTTCATGCTTGTGTAAGATGGTTGTCTTAGAAGACTCGTGAGTAACCGAACGTGGATTGCAAAGATCGGTTATGTAGATACCATCGAGTGGAAGGGCATGACATTGATAGTTACGAGTTTCATGAAGAAGTGAAAACTACGTTAGTTCTACAAACTTTAAGGGTTTGAGAGGGTCCGAAGGATCGATAATGGGAATGGTCCGGCCATCGAACCAGATTATCGGAGGTATGTAAGTATCAATCTACAAGTAATGGGCCTCCGAGAATAATCCTATCAAGACCAAAGAATCATCTAGCCCCGTCTTATAATACGGTAGGCCATACATATTCGGTAATGAATACCGGTATCATCGGTCTCACTCGAAGTGGAAGGTGTTATATCCTAGAGGATTTGAGAAGAGAGAAAGAGAAAGAAGTAATAAACCTTAGCAAGATAGGAGAGGTGAATAAACGCATTGATGATGAAGAAGCCATCGAGTTCCTCGGGGCAATGAAGAACGAGTGATTACGAGTATGGTAGATCAGCCGAAGAGGACACCGACCAAGATCTTTCTACTCATCATCGATCATGAATTTAGAACCGTATCGAAAAGCATTACGGAAGGTTTTAAATGAGATGTATGTTCCTCGGGATGTTACTTCGGATAATGTAGAGCATTTGGTAGGAAGAATTCAAACTACTAATTATTTATCCTTCTCCGAAGATGAACCGGGTCCCAAAGGCACTTGGACACAATAAGTCGTTACATATCACGATTAAATACAAAGACCATGTGATTGCTAAGGTGATGATCGACAATGAATCGCTCCGAATGTTTCACTTAAGATAGTGTTAGATCGATTACCGGTGGATGCATCCCATATGTGTCCTAGTAATATGATGGCTAGAGCTTACGATGGGTCTCCAAGACGGGTAATAGGAGAGATCGATATCAACTTGGATATTGGACCCAACCAATTCCAAGTCACCATACAAGTTATCGATATACAATCATCGTACGAGTATGTTGTTAGGGAGATCGTAAATTCACTCAATTGAGGCCGTGGCATCATCAAGAGTAAAGTACATAGCTAATGGTAAATTAGTCACGATAATGGCAGAAGAGGCTTTAACCCTATTCAAAAATGTATGTGTACCTTACATCAAGGTCGAAGGGAGTAGAGATGGCAATCTTCTTGCTTTTGGGATTGTGAATGCCGAGTTAATGCCCGAGAATACGTTTTTCAAAAAATTAAAAGTCTCCGAGTGCTGCAAAGATGGTAGTAAAATGTTTGATGAAGTATGGGTTCCTCTTGAACCATGGGTTATTTGAAGGAATACTCGGGTGCAGTGAGCGCATTGAAAGTTACAAACTCGGATCATCATTTTGGATCGGGTTTTAAGCCGACCAAGAAAGATTATCCGAGGATTATGGAGTAAAAGAAAGAGAAACAATTGGCTAGGATTTAAGGCCGGAGCCCATTGAAGAGAGTATCTTTATTTCTCATATTCGAGCTACGTTCCCTTATCCTCGCTCGTATCATCAACCAAAATCAAAAGATAGTGAGCTTGGGGGTAAAAATGGTTGATTTATCCATCAATCATCTTGAGGGTGAGCTAAAGCAAAGAGAGGTCATTTGTCCGAAGATGGTGATGGTTGTTCCTCAAACAATGATGCTACCAGCTGACAATGCCTTGGAGGATATGCCACCTATCAACTTGCCGATCAAGAAAGGAGCACCAAGCGAGGGGCTTTATAATTGGGAGAAGGAGTAGATTCTGTCTACCTATATGATTAAGTAATTTACTTGTTTTTTATCTTAATCTCTCGGCTATCTAGCTTAAGATATCGAGAAGACTTGTGTGGAGCATTCATTTCATAATATTAATGAGATCATGAACTTTCCTTAAGTATTATACCCATTCTTTTCCATTTCTTTTATTTCTGTATTTTTCTATTTTCAAGGATATAGAAAATGAATACCTTCTAAAATTTTAAAATAATTACATCGAACATGTTTGGCCTAAGTTTGATGAGAATTTGATTGCTATGGATGAAGAGAAATTTAAGAATGAAGATATGGATGAATTTTCCAAGCTAGTAGAATTGTCGGAGCGATCAATAAAACCTCATCGGGAGAAGTTATAAAAGATAAAATAGAGACGAAGAGAACAAAAAGAGTCGTAAATCGGGACTATGATTTTGAAAGAGGAAAGGAAGAATCGATTGCCCTACTATGTGAATATGTAGATGTGTTTGCATAGTCATATGAGGATATGCCTAGGTTAGATACCGGTATAGTGGTACATAAAGTGCCATTATTACCTCATCATAAACTAGTGAAGTAGAGGTTAAGGAGAATGAGACCGGATGTCCTTATGAAAGTCAAAGAAGAAGTAATCAAACGAGTTTGAGACGGGATTTCTTAAAGTGATTAAGTATCCAACTTGGGTGTTAAATATCGTGGTAGTCGGCAAGAAAAATGAAAATATCGGAATGTGCGTTGATTTTTAAAACTTGAACAAGGCTAGTTCTAAAGATGATTTTTCCTTACCACATATTGACATGTTGGTAAACAATGCTACAAAAAACTCTACGTATTCCTTCATGGACTGATTCTCGGGATATAACCAAATTAAGATGGTAGAGGAGGATATGGAGAAGACTACTTTCATCACACCATGGGGAACCTATCGTTACAAAGTCATGCCCTTTTGGTTTGAAGAATGTCGGGGTAACTTATCAACGGGCCATGGTCACCCTCTTTCATGACATGATGCATAGAGAAATTAAAGTGTATGTAGATGACATGATCGCCAAGACGAAGCTCGAAGTAGATCATGTTCAAACACCGAAAAAACTTTTTGAATGATTAAGAAAATACTAGTTGAAGTCGAACCCCGCCAAATGTACATTTGGAGTCAAGTCGGGAAAATTACTAGGGTTTGTCGTGAGTAACGAGAGGAATAGAAGTAGATCCTAATAAAGCTAAAGCTATTCAAGAAATGCTACTACCCCGTAGTGAGAAGGAAGTCCGAAGTTTTTTAGATCGATTGAATTATATAGCTTGATTCATATCTCAACTCACAAGTAACATGTGAACCCATCTTTCGTATGTTGAGAAAGAATAGTCCGAGAACTTGGGATGATGCATGTCGATCGACTTTTGACAAGATCAAGCAATATCTATAAAATCCTCCTCTTCTTATCCCATCGATGTCCGGTCGACCTTTAATTTTATATCCGACGGTTACTAAGTCAACTATAGGCTATGTTTTAGGTCAACATGATGACACTCGGAACGAAGGAGCAAGCAATCTACTTTTTAAGTAAAAAATTTACGGATTATGAATCTCGATATAGTACGTCTGGAGAAGATGTATTATGGTTTAGTATGGAGTACTCGACGACTTAGGCAGTATATGTTATACTACACCACATGGATGATCTCAAAGGTAGATCCCCTTAAGTATATCTTTGAGAATCCATATTTATCAACTAGAATTGCAAGATGGCAAGTGTTGTTAGCAAAATATTATATCGTATACATGACCAAAAAATCAATAAAGGGGATTACAATTATAGAACATTTGGTCGATAATGCTATTAATGATTATGAACCATTAAACTTTGATTTTCCCGATGAGGATATAATGGCATCCGAAGTTGGAGTGATCGAGTCAAATGATGAGAAATGGACTATGTATTATGATGGGCGAGTGAATGTGTCATGCAATGGCATAGGGGCGATTTTGGTTTCTCCAAGTGGCAAGTAGTACTCGATAGCCATTCGACTCCGATTTGATTGCACTAATAATATAGCCGAGTATGAAGCATGCATGTATGGTTTAGAGGCGGCTCGAGAGAGAGGGATCTCCAAGCTTGAGGTATATGGTGATTCAATGCCGATAATCTATAAAGTCAAAGGAGAATGGCAAACCAAGGATGAGAAGCTCGAAACCTTATCGGGTTTATCTCACTAAACTAGTCGAAGAGTTTGATGAGATTGAATTCGTTCATTTCGAGAGAGACAAAAATCGGTTTGTCGATACGTTGGCGACCCTAGCTTCAATGACTCGACTTGATCCCGGAGATAGAATACAACCTATTTATATTGAAACCAAAAATTCACCAGCTCACTATTGTGCTATTAAAGAAGAAACATATGGTAAGCCGTGATACTATGATATCCGGATGTTTATCAAGAATCAAGAGTATCCCTCGAGTGCTTCCAAGATAGATCAAAAGCTGCGAGAAAATTAGCTATAGACTTTTACTTAGATGGTGAGGTGTTGTACAAGCCGAGTTTCGATGGGACATTACTTCGGTGTTTGAGTGCGATTGAGGCCAAGAAAGCAATTGAAGAGGTTCATGAAAGAATTTGTGCAACTCATGTAAATGGCCACACTATGAATCATCGGATACAACGATGCGGATATTTCGATTGACGATGGAAAGGGATTGCATAGAGTATGTTCACGGATGCCACAAATGTCAAGTCTATGGAGATCGGATCAATGCTTCTCTAGTTCCACTTAATAACATGGTATCACCTTGGCCATTCGCCATGTGGGGTATGGATGTCATCGGGCCTATTAATCCAAAAGCAAGTAATGGTCATCGATTCATCCCGGTGGAAATCGATTATTTTACCAAATGGGTGAAAGTCGCTTCGTATGCTCATGTCACTCGGAGAGTAGTCCAGCGGTTTATTGAGAAGAGTTTGATTTGTCGATATGGTTTACTCGACACTATAATCATCGATAATGCTCGAATTTCAATAGGAGGATGATCACAAAGTTATACAAATGGTGGAAAATTAAGTATCCGAACTCGATGCCTTATCGACCTAAGATGAATGAGGCGATGGAAGCTATAAACAAGAATATTAAAAAGATTGTATAAAAAATGATGGTCACATATAGAGATTGACATGAAATGCTTTCATATGCCTTACATGCATACCATACAACCGTAAGAACATCCATAAGGGCTACACCATATTCATTAGTTAATGGGATATAGGCGGTGATGCCTTTAGAGGTTGAAATTCCTTCCCTCGGGATACTCATGAAACACGAGTTGGAAAAAACAGAATGAGCTCGTATCGGATATGAACAAGTTGAACTTGATCGGTTAAAAGAGGCTAGCCGCTATTTGTCATGTCGGAATGTATCGGAAAATAATGGCTAACGCTTATAACAAAAAGGTTCAACCAAGGGAACTCTATGAGGGGGATCTAGTGCTCGGAAAAATCCTAACGTTGCTGGAGAGAACATAAGCAAATGGTCACCTAACTATGAGGGTCCCTATGTAGTGAGAAAAGTATTTTTAGGGGAGCACTCGTTTTGGCTAGTATGGATGGGGATAATATAGCCAAACCTGTAAACTCGATATAGTGAAAAAATACTATGCTTGAGGATTGTTGTTTTTCTTCTCCATAATAAAATTCGAGCCAAACATGCGCATTGCATTATTTTCTATATCTCTCGTTTTCTTTGACCCTATAAGAACATCACCTCTTCTATCATTTCATTATCTCTATTAATACTATAACATGCAAGTCAATTAAGATGTTATAATATTATTTTACTTAATAGGTAGCAAGCTAAAAAAAATATTTACCGATGAGCCCGGTAAGAATTTGGTTTTCATATGCTTTTCGAAAATAGTTTGATCACTTTGCACATGTCAAAAATTACTCTTGATTAGGCCAAGTAACTAAGATTGTAGTTAGAACGTGGTAAAAATGAACGGATGCATCTTGTTGACGATCAAGACTTGTCATGCAAAGATTACATTTGAATCCAAAAACATAAAACCAAAACAGAATTGATCCAAAACGTTCTTTTCACTCATCCATATCCTAAGTTGTTCCGGGGCACCTCCAATGATAATGACATAACAAGTGCTTTAATTTGTAAGTTCTATCTGAATATCATTTTAATAAAAGAAGCTTAAGAAAATAAAACTTGTCAAGATAGGTATTATTGTCAATAGAATGAGGAAAGGCATTCTTTTAAATTTTAGCTTACTCAAATCAAACTTATCCTTTGAAAACCAATTTTGAACTTTCTACTCCTTTCATAAAACCAGGACTAGGATCACCCCTCACACTAGGGGTAAAAAAAAAAAGAGATGAAGAAAAAAAAAGACTCGGAATAGGATTTGAAAGGCATATCACTAAATAGCTTATTTTCTTAAGATCTCAAACTCAAAAAGGAGTCACCACCATAGGGATTTGATTATAGTCTTCAAAAAAAATACATATGAAGTCATTACAAACAATCCCTACTATATTAGAGAAAAAGTGACTCACTTCACAAGCATAAGTTTCAAGATTAAGTTGATGAAATCACCATGAAACGAGCCTTCAATCAAAATCCGAGTCCCAAAAAAAAAACTTCAAAAATGATCCTACATCGAGAGAACCCCGAAACACCTTTTGAGCCTATTTTGCCTATTTTTTTAGAAAATCATACCCTAGCCTACATTACGTATCAATAAAAGTCTTTTCTAACTTGAGGCAAATTATCAATCGGATAAGTATCATATTCATGAGCATCTATGAAGGAATTATATTGAAAACGGATAGTCAAAATGAAAACATAAGCTATTCGAAATCATGGTTGGTGTCAAAAGATACTTTGGGGCAAACAATACCTTTTATCCTCGAACCTTGATCTAATGTATCATTTAAACATCGCATTAGTTCACAAACAAAACAAAAATTTGTAACGTTTGCATGATGAGTCCACGAGAGGTCGATAAGTTTTATCCAAACCTTAAATCTAAAAGCTCTTATTGAAATCTACATAGCTTTTCTATGAAGGAAGAAATTTATGAAATCATCGAATGTTTTAAAAGGCATATGGTACTCTAAATGGAAAAAAAATGAATGAAAGAAAGAAAGATTTCAGCACCATATCATCAAATGTAAGCGATCAATCAACAAACACTTATATTTGGGAATGACCATTACCGTCAATGGATAAATACATTTGTTTTACTAAAAATAAACATCCGAAGTGATTGATTAATCCAAGGTTATGAGGAAGATGAGATACGAGCGAGGGGCAAGGTTGCAGTACTCAAATCACAAATAACCAATTAGTCCCGAAACGAATTGGATAGCTCGAAAGAGAAAAGTCAAAAGGGGAACTTGGGTGAAGTGGCCTACGTTTCTTACAAGTACCTCAACTAACCATCATGCTAAGTTGTATTTCGTGTACATCGCAGTCTTAAAGAGGGTAGAGAATCCATAGCAAATCTCGAATAATGAAATATTATGAAAGTAAAAAAACTAGGCTTTTCCATAAATGCTCGTCAAGTAAGGTCATCTCGCAATAGACCATTGCCCAAGGGCGACCCCCAAAGTCAAACGGCCACTTTCGAAAAGGTCGATTGACTCAAATCATCACAATAGGTAAAGTGGCTTATACAATTTTTGCATATTTAAATTTCGGGATAGGCCGCTCTTCAATTTGGTCATGCGTTGCATATTTAATTTTTAGGGTAGGTCGCCCTTCAATTTGGTCATATATTGCATATTTAATTTTTAGGGTAAGTCGCCCTCCAATTTGGCTACGTATTGCATATTTAATCTTCGGGACAAACCGTCCTCCAATTTGGTCATGTATTGCATATTTAATTTTAAGGGTAGGCCACCCTCCAATTTAGTCGTGCATTGCGTATTTAATTTTCGGGACCGTCCTTCAATTTGGTCATGTATTGCATATTTAATTTTAAGGGTAGGCCGCCCACCAATTTGGCCACGCATTGCATATTTAATTTTCGGGGTAGGCCGCCCTCGAATTGGGCCACCCATTGCATGTTTAATTCTCGGGGCAAGCCGCTCTTCAATTTGGCCACGCATTGCATATTTAATTTTTAGGGTAGGCCGCCCTTCAATTTGGCCCCGCATTGCATATTTAATTATCGGGGCGTGCCGCCCTCCAATTTGGCCATGTACTACATACTTAAGTTTCGAGGCAGTCGCCCTCCAATTTGGCCATCACATTCCCATTTTACTTTCAATTTTAAAAAAAAAAACCTAAAAGAAAAGGCAAAAAGAAAATCTTTACAAGCTTATTAAACAAAGTCATTGAAAATATACCTTTTCACTCGACTTTACACCATAAGCATTGTAAAAAGGTGGCAACTATCATAACAAAAAAAAAATGAAAAAATGATAATAGCTTTTATTTTTAAAATTTTTGTTTTTATTTTTATTTATTTATTTATTTATTTTTAATTTATTTAATTTATTTAGTTTTTTATTATTTATTTTAGTTGAATTATTTTTTAAGAAAAAAAGAAAATATATATATATACAAAATCTTCAAGGGCATAATTGAATTAATTAAAGAAATTCAGTACTTGAATTGCTATTTATGGGAACCAAATCAAGAAAAAAATATTCTTTAAATGACTGAAATTGTGCAAAAATAGGCATGATTGCAAATAATTAAGACTCGCGAGGACCAAAGTAGAAGCTTGGAGCGAACGACGAGACTAAAGTTGAGCGAATGACATGTCGTTCGCTTTAGCCCGAATTTCACTCCTAATTCCCTCCAAAATTTGATTGAAAGTTATCCCAATCCTCTAATCGTTTTTTGGATTTCTTCGAATTCAATCCGCCCTAATTATTTAGCTAATTAAATTTGAAATCATTAACGAATTTTGAGTTAAAGTAGGATAGCTAAAAATCCGAGTTCGAAGGTGTTTGAGTTGGAGTGAAATTCGAATGGAAGTGCCTATAAAAGAGGTAAGAACTCGGGGAGAAAAAGGAAGAAAGTGGATTCCGAGAGAAAAGAGAGCGAGAAAAAAATAAAGGGGAGAGAATTCGGTTGGAGAGGAATGATCGAAAGCTATTAGATCAAGTAACTCGCTTTATATTTTTCCGGGTTCATGTTCTTTAACCTCGATATTGGTTGAAGGATTGTTAATGTTGATTTGAGGAAGATTTTGGTTCATTGGGGTGTAAGAAAAAAATTGAGAGTGAAATTTCAAACAAAATTCGCAAGGTGATAGTAATGGTAGCTTACGGGTTTCGTTGGTTTTCTTGGAAATTTTCTAGGTTCATCCTTCGCATTCATCGGCCAGTTCCTTGTTCCATGCTAACACCTAGTCGGTTTTTTATGTCGAGTTCTTGGATTATATACGTTAACCTATCCTTAAACAACCAAGAATCTCCAATTCATCCGGAATCGAAACCTTGAATGATCATCATCAAGATCCACCGAGTCGGGACTTACAATTTTTATGATTCCATTAATTTTCGCTCTAAATGATGGTTAATTATTGGCTTACATTTTACATTGGGTAGTTGATTGAGATAAGAACATGAACATGGCATGTTAAGATAAGAAATTCATTTGGGATGAAGCTTGGATTCGGGAAAATAAAAAATTTAGAGAGTGAAGCATGTGAAGAACTAGAGAGAGGCAAGAAGTCGGGAGATCTTGATTTCTGTTTTGATCGAAAAAAAGAAATAAGGTAGGGGAAGGGGCTCGTTTTAGGGCCTTAGCCAATTGGGTCTTCTTTAAAAAAAAAAACATGAGTTGGGCCAAACCCAACTCACATAGAACAAAAGGCTAAAACAAAAAAAGAAAAGAATGGGGCTAAAAAAAATGTATAAAAAGGGTAAAAAAAATAATAATAATAAGGGGACGGAAATAATAAATAAAATGGGGTAACAAAAAGGGAAGAAAAGAATATTGAAAAAAGTAAAAAAATAAAAATAAAGTGTCCCACTAGAATTTAGGTTTGTGCATTTCATATTCAAGATATTTTATGATCTTCAATTTTTTTTTAGTATTTTTTTTAGTCTTAAAATAATTGCATTTTTATCAACTTACATTTAATTTAGCGAGTTAATATTTAATTTCTCTGTAAATATTTTTTTTGTTAATTTTTTATTTATGCATGTTTTGTTGTTAATTCAAGAAAAAAAAGTGTGTATATATATAATGCTCGGCGAAGTCTCCTTTTGATAGGGATCTGTCGTTTCGGGACGAGGTCTCCTATCCGATAGGGACCGTCGTTACAAAAAAAAAAAATAATAATAATAATAATAATATTCAACATTTAATAATTAGAGTGTCCTCCAATACATTGGTTGCATTGAGGATTAAAGTGGATCCGATGTTTGAACCGATGTGTCGCCCGACAAAGGGGACGGACGATCATTTCAATACGATGCCACGCTCAAAAATTAAAAATTTAATTTTTTTAAAAAAATGTTCAAAATTAGAAAACAAGTTGGCATAGATAAACAATGTAAGAGATAAATTTAGGACTAAAACAAGATGTGGTACCTTTCTTCGAAGAGAGCACTTTTAGGATGAATAATTATCTTCTTAAAAGAGTAACCAACTCCTTACCATAGAATCTCTAGACCGATGTTATTTTTAGGTTTCTAGTTCCTTAATATTAGGTGGAGACTCCAAAGCTTTGTAAATAAACTTATAAATATTAATCACATTAGTCTTTTAATTTTAGGAGTCTCGTCCGACGTCGGGTAACGACACTCTTGTTCACATGTTTGTCTACCGTAGAAAACTTAATCAATCAAAAATATGGTCAAGGGAAAAAACAACCTTAAAACAAGATAAAACATCTTGTGTTTCTCAATTGTCGTCAAATCATGAGCTCCGATCCTTCACTAATTAATTCTTATCTCTTACTTTTTAACACACACACACACACACACCAAGCACCAAAAAATGCTTTTGAATAGTTTTCATTAATATAGTCAAACAATGAAAAGTAATATCTGTTTCAAAAAAAATATTTTAAACAAGTTATTTTACATGAAACAAATGAAATCTTATATTTAATTTGCAAAAAAAAAAAAAAAACTAATACAAAAATACTTTTAATTGTAAAATAAAATAAAAAATAATTTAACTGAAAATAGTTCTAATGTACTTTGGATCTTTTGTTTTGTTTTTGGGTTGCTTTATTTATTTATCTATCTATTTTTTCTTGTTCTTATATCTGCAGTTGGTTCTCTGTATTATTATTATTTTATTAACTACTATGTCTTTAACGTTTATTAATTTAATTACTCCACTTATCAAAAAAATAAAATAAAATCCTACGCCAGGATTTCCATTATTAATGATCCCATTAATGCATCTTAAAAAATAAATAAATAACCTCCAACATTATTAATTTTGCAATGGCATCTTATACGTTGTGGATATTTTAGATTTTTTGCACTCCCAATTGTGGCCCCAAACCATGAGTAGGGAGGCCGACAACATAGTAATTGATGCCTAGTTTGTGGGAGAGTTGCACCCAATCAGTCTTGCTCTACATGTCAGATAAGTCAACCTCTGCAATATGATATGGATAAATAATAATGGATCTGATGATATAAGGTTGGTGAGCTGTTGCAATCTAAATCCCGATGTAACAATATTGTGTCTTGATTTTCAAAACCTACGTATTTGTTTGTTTGTATCTGTGTATATTAAAAGGGTTTATCCCACGTGTCTTTAGGCAAGGTGTTGAAAGCTGATTATCTCTACATTTTATTCAAATTTTCATGTAACATCCTCAATTTTTAACCACCACATACAAGATGCTGATACCTAACTATTTTAAAAGAATTGGCTTAATGGCTGTACTATTTAATTTTAAGTCTAATACCAAGACATAAAAAATAAAAATTCACAAATTTATTAGATTCGTCATTGATAATTAATTATAAAGTATCTTGAATTAATGATTAAAATTTTTTTTTATATATTTTTTTTAAGTCTATGATATTTTATTTTATTTTTTTATCTGTTATTAAATTATTCCTTTCCATTGATCAATCTCAAGCAATCTATAAAAAACAAGTGAAGACATTAAAACAATGACACATATCTTAAAAACTCTAATCATAAAACATATATTATTGTTTTATGATTTTATGTGTCTTTCACGTGCGTCTAATGTGATCTGAAATTTATCAATGTAATAAAAATATTAATTGCAAACTTAAAAAAAAAAACTAAGAACCCAAATCAGAAAAAAATATATATATATATTTATCTTAGTTATAGATGATCCAAGCTTTAGCAAAGGGAGATAGAACTGCTATATGATGGACTTAGGTGGTGTTTGATAAAACTGAAAATTAAGTGTTAAATCTGTTAACTACTGAATTTTATGTGTTGAATAATTAAGTACCGATATATTACTAACAAACTATTTGACATTTACCGAAATTAAGTGTTGAAATAATAAGGTTGTTTGATAAGTACTGTTACTAAATATATTAAAGCTATATATATGACAATTTTAACCTTGCACTTGTAACATAATATTTTTAACACAAATAAAAATATATATGTAGTTGTGTTGGTGTGTATAAATAAAATTTCAATAAAAAAATCATTAATAAAAAAAATTAAATAAAAAAGTGTCTGCTATCATTTGGTGGTGGGTTTTATCCAAAGAATCAATTTGTAACAGATTCTATAGATGGATGACCATAGGAAAAAGGCTTGCTAGCCGGTGAGAACACTAGCACACCAACCTCAGCACCACATAAAGTCACCGACTCACTTGTTTATTGTATATCCTAGATCTACGTTTTGAGAATATGATTAACCTGTCATCTTTGTTTTTTATCCTTTTTATTGTGATCTTTTACCTACCTTTGGTTCACTTGCCTGCTATGAAAAGCGAAAAAAGCTTTTGGACTAAACACCAAAAAATATATATATATATATATATATATGATAATAGAGAAGGTCTTTTCTATTTTTACAATAGGAACAGTAGATATCGTTTCTTAATGAATTTGTATAAATAGGGTTATAAAAATATATGAGGATTATATAGTTATATTTAAAAAATTTTAAAAATCTTTCAACTAAAAACTTTAATTTTTCTAATTCAGTTAGCAGCAGAATTTATTTGTCTTTCCAATTGTAAAATTTATCTCTAAAGTCAGTCCAGTTCTAAGTAGATCCAAACATGTTTTGGGCTACTTTCCCAACCCACCAAAAATATGATGCTTTTTATTGAAAAACGGACTCATGGCCCATAAGAAGGAGCCTACCTAGCCTGGTTTTAAAAATCCATAATCTTTCAACAGGGGTCAAGGGTGGGTTGAACATGTTAATAACTATAAAGAAAAAATAAGTATCTTTGTCATATATTTATTTATTGATTTATTATTATCGATCATTAACCCTAAGACTAGTTTTATTCCCTTTTTAATAAATTTTTATTCCACTTTGATTTTATAATTTTCATTTAGATAAGATTTCTATCGTTTAATAACTACGGGTATATTAAAAAAAAAACAAATATTAATATCCTATGTGTTTATTTATATAATAATTTCCTATCTTATGGGATAAATATTTTAACTTTAGACTTTCAATCTATAGTTTCATGTGAAGCGAAATATAGTTAATTTTATCACTTTTATCTGAAATTTTTCAAATTTAAAATTTCACACTTTATTATGAGATAATATAAAATAATTAAGTTCAAAAAATTTTTCACATATAATGATTCAAAAATTTATTATTTAATTTTGTATGAAATGAGACCATTTTTATGAAATGACAAGCAGAGAAGACAAGTTTTATTCTTACAAAAAAAAAAACTTATTAACAATGCATCCAAGTGAAAATATTACTCTCTTTGTCTTAAAGAAATTGTCTTCTTTGACTTTTTAGACAATTTTAAAATTTTATTAATTGTTATATCATATAGGAATTTTTATATTAATTGTTATATCATCTAGGAATTTTTATTTATATTTTTCTAAAATATATATATTTTTTAAGATTGTTAGTTATCAAATTTAATCATGTATTACATAGAAATAATATTAACTTAAGCAAAAAATATGTTTAAAATTAAAGTGATAAATCAAAAGAATATTCATTAAGTAAATTAACAATCAAGTTTAAAACAACTATATAAAAATAACATATCAATGAAAATAGTTTACTCTCAAATTTTTGACATGCAGTAAAATTTCTATAAAAATAAATATTTTTTATGCAACAATTTTTTTTATTGAAAATATTTGAATAATACAAGAAAAAAGTATAAAGAATACTGTTTTTTGTTATTGAAGAACAAAAAATCATTTTTTTATCAATAAAACATATTTTAGAAAATACATTATTTAAAATTTTAACTAAATTAGATATAAATAAAAAAATATAAATACACTCATTTGTATTTATATAATATGCAAATTTTTTCATCTATCTCTAAATTTTTAATTGCATCTCATTTGTTTTTGAAAATTTTTGAAATGTTCAATATGTTTTTTTGATAAAATTTTTCGATCATAAAAATTTTATGACCTAAATACTCTTTATTAAAATACAAAAAAAAAATTAAAAGAATAAAACGCTTAAAGTTACATAATCTATATGTTTCATTTTTAAGTCTTTAGAATTTTATTTCATACTTTAATCAAAGGTATTTTTGAAAATTTTGTCAAAAAAATTGATTAGTATGATAGATTAAACATTTCAAATACTTTGAAGAATAAATAAGATATAATTAGAAACATAAAAATGTATAAAAAGCTTTGAATATTATATAAAAATAGGTTAATAATATTTATCTATATAAAAAAATAACAATCTCTTTATAGCAGTGACAGAGTACTCACACCTAAAGCTTAGGACCAGAATTACATGGAGGGAACAATTAGGATTCTATAATTTTGGGAAAGGAGGAGCATTCAGCGTATAGAGAGCATTCAGCATATTTTTCTGATTTCTGTATATAATATTCGGGAAAGGGTCATGGGCGGCCAAGGCATTTCGTAATTTCGTATATTAGACAATGATTTTATTTTAACATGTTTTCAATGCTCATGTCTTCGTATTCATAAAAAAGAACATGTCATTACGAATGAGAAAGAGATTTGTATTGTTAAATACAGATGTATCCTTCTAAGTTATCTGTTTAAAAGGTGGATAGGTTAGCAAATATAGAGAGTGAAATAAATCACACACTCTTGTAATCTTCGAACAACAAACATACGTTGTAAACTCCTATATTATGTCAACTTTCATTATCCATAGATAAGTAGTGATATTATGCTTGGGTTGATCTGACTTTAAAAATAGTGTAATAGTCGATCTCAGAATTAATAAATGTGTTTGAACACTTTTACTCTTGTTCACATGTTTGTCTACCGTAGAAAACTTAATCAATCAAAAATATGGTCAAGGGAAAAACAACCTTAAAAACAAGAGAAAACAACTTGTGTTTCTCAATTGTCGTCAAATCATGAGCTCTTTCACTAATTAATTCCAACTTGTATTTTAACATGATTTCCATTATTAATGATCCCATCAATGCATATTAAAAAAAAAAAAAAAAAAAACTCCAACATTATTGATTTTGCAATGGCATGTCATACGTTGTCGATATTTTAGATTTTTTGGACTCCCAATTATGGCCCCATACCATGAGTAGGGAGGCCCACAGCATAGTAATTGATGCCTGGTTGGTGGGAGCGACTGCACTCAATCAGTCTTGCTCTCCATGTCAGGTAAGTCAAACTCTGCAATATGATATAACAATATTTGTATTGTGTCTTGATTTTCAAAACCTACGTATTTGTTTGTGTGTATCTGTGTATATTAAAAGGGTGTATCCCATGTGTCTTTAGGCAACGTGTTGAAAGCTGGTTATCTCTACATTTTATTCAAATTTTCATGTAACTTCCTCAATTTTTAACGACAGACATACAAGATGCAGATACCTAAGATTTTTAAAAGGATATATATATCATGATTTTATAATTTTATATATTTTTTATGTACGTCCAATGTGATCTGAAATTTATCAATATAATAAAAATATTTAATTGTAAACTAAAAAAAATTAAGAACCCAAATCAGAAAATATATATATATATATCTTAGTTACTGATGATCCAACTTTAGCAAAGGAGACAGGAGATAGAACTGGTATTTGAGCAGCAGAATTTATTTATCTTTCTAATTGTAAAATTTATCTCTAAAGCCCAGTCCAGTTCCAAGTAGATCCAAACATGGGGTGGGCTACTTTCTCAACCCACCAAAAATGTGAAGCTTTTTATTGAAAAAGGGACTCTTGGCCCATAAGAAGGAGCCTACCTAGCCTGATTTTTAAGATCCATAATCTTTCAAAAGGGTCAAGGTGGGCACAACATGTTAATAAGTATAAACAAAAAATAAATATCTTTGTCACTGTTATGAAATAATAAATATTTAGTTCATATTCCTCACTATTCATATGATTTAATTCATCATTCAATATGAAAAATTAAAAAAGTAATGCAATTAATTATTTATGCATCTTTTAATGGGTCATAATCCTTTCAAATTTTCTTCCTAATTTTGAAGCTCATAAATAGATTTAATTGTTCATTAGCTTATGCACAAGCATTTTTTAGAGATTGAGAGATTATTTAGAGTTGTTATCTTTTCTATTCTTTTTATTTTACAGCTTAAATCATTTCTTCATCATTTTTTTTCTCAAATTCTATTATTGTTACCATTTCTTTTATAATATGTTATCGACACGAAGCTCTAACCAATCGAGATAATAGACCATGAGATACGTATTTATCAAAAGACTTAATCATTTATTTTAATCATTGGATTTTTTCTACACAAGTGTTTTACCAAAAAATATAAATTATTTAGATCATTAAGAGGTATGTATATAATTTATCATGCACTTTAAATATAATGATACATAAAATATACATTTTAAAAACTTAAAGGATTTAATATATAGAATCTAATAATCTAATATATATTATTTGAAAAGTTTAAATTTTATTATTATGTTTGTTTTTATTTAAATTTTATCATTATATTTTTGTTTTTATTTCTTAATATTATTATTATACTTTGCATTATAGAATTTTTATGATATCAAACCTCATAAAACTTTATTTTGTGGCCCTTGACATTTTGGGCAAGCATTATTGATCATGAGTGTTTGATCCCGAGTAAATATTCTTTATTTTTCATTTCTCGAATATGCTCCTACAATAGCATATCGAGAAAAAGAGTTTAAGAAATATTCGAATCGATTTCATACTTGCTCGTAGCTAAATAAAATAACAAGCTATTGATGAAAAAGAATAAATCTCATCCAATCGGATCTACTCCATTCCCCGAAGTGAATATGACAACTTATAATAATTTTAGACATGAACAAAGACGTGGTCATAACCATGGACATGATCGAAATAATTATCATTATAATCATGATGACCATAATATTACATCTCAAGCATCGAAGTGAATAACTATGAAAAAAAGAAGATGAAGTTAGTATTTTAAAAATGAATATTATAGATATGGTATGAATAGACATTAGTCGTATACCCGCCATACACCAAAACACCTTATTAAGTCTTATAAAACCTCATTGAAAAAGAAAAGAGTAAAATATAGAGATCAATTTTATATATCGAAATGGAGGTAATTGAAATTAATAACCGGTTAACTTTTCTATTTATAAATAAGATGGTTTATATTTTCTTATAATTTTTATTGCATAAAGACATTGATAAATTTATTTATTTATTTATTTATGGTTATAAAGAATTTATTTATTTATTTATTTTGTGTTAATATTACATTTGATAATATCAATTTAACAAAACAAAAACTCCATAATAGTGATTATATTATGGCTTAAAGAGACAAATTTTTGAAGCTCTAGAAGAGTAAATATATTATCACTTGAATAGACAACTTCTAAAGGCTCTAGAAGAGTCAATATATTATTACTTCAAGTGATATAATTTAGAGGCTCCGGAAGAGCAAATATGTTATTATCTAAAAGGATAAATTTTATTATAAATGATGTACTATTCTCTTCAAAGTCTTATAGAAATTTGTTGAGTTTCAAAAATATTTGTCTAAATTGATATCATATCAAGATAGCAAATGATTATATATTATAATCATTATACCGAGTAGAAAATATATATTAAAAATTTATCTACTTTCTCTTCTAGTTTTTATTACAAACATAGAATGATTGAAACCAATAATATAGTAAACCCGAAGTTTACTAATTCAAATACTTTTATTATGTGGCATAACTAGTTGTGTTATCTTGGATCTTTCATGATACAAAAAAATTATTAAAAATTCATATGAACATCTATCGAAGAGCTAAAAGATTTTTTAATTTAACGAATTTTCATGTTTTGCATATTGTTAAGGAAAATTGATGATTAAGCCATCACCAAGTAAAATTGAGATTAAATCTTTAGTAGTTTTAGAATATATTCAAGGTGATATATGTGGATCAATTCATCCATCATATAGACCATTTAAATATTTTGATTTTAATAAAGACATCCACAAGATAGTCACATGTATGCTTATTATCTACTTGAAACCCGAAGTTTTCGAGATTGCTAGCAAATAATTTGATTTTGAGCATAATTTTTAGATTATGCCATTAAAATAAGTCACCTTGATAATATTGGTGAATTTATTTCTTAAGCATCAAATTATTATTAATTGGCTATTAGAATAAAGGTTAAACATCCTATTGCTTATGTTCATACTCAAAAAGGTTTAGCAAATTCATTTACCAAAAGGCTCCAATTGATAGCTAAATCATTATTTAAAATAAAACTCTTTGTTTATGTTTGGAGACTTGCAATCTTCCATACAACAACACTTATTTGCATTAGATCCATAAGTAATTAGAAAATCTCTTCCCTTTAATTGGTTTATGGTCATGAGCCAAATATTTCTTATTTAAGAATTTTTTTGGCATTACAAGTATATATCTGCAGTTGCTCATTTCTCCTCCATAATGAACTAAAATAAGCACTTCAATGAGATTGAAAATATATGTTGGATTTAAATCCTTTTCGATAATTAAATATCTTGAACCATGAATAAGAGATATTTTTATAGCTCAATTTATCGACTCGTCATTTTGATGAAACAGCTTCTTCCAACATTAGGGGAGAGAATAAACAAAATAAGCAATTTAAAATGTTAAAAAAGAGATTACATGGAGTTATCTATCTTATATCATCTTGATACTCGCACAAAACAATGTGAACATTAGGGGGAGAGAATAAACAAAATAAGAAGTTTGAAATGTTGAAAAAGAGATTACATGGAGTAATCTATCTTATATCATCTTGATACTCATAAAAAACAATATGAACATTAGGGGGAATAAACAAAATAAGCGAGTTCGAAATATTGAAAAAGAGATTACATGGAGTAATCTATCTTATATCATCTTTATCTTTGTACAAAATAATATGAACTAGAAGTTCAAAAGATAATTTATTTACAAGATATTGCAAACTAACTACCAAATGTATTCTCATATTCTAAATGTATAACTAAAATGTGAATATAAGAATTAGCTTTTTTTTATCAATGGCGAGATATATTTGGGCAACGATTTTATGTCATCTTTGTGCATACTCTTTGATAGTCTCTTTTGGATCCTTTTTTATACTTTGTATAGTTGTTTTATCAAGAATCATTTCTAAATTGAACTTATACTTATAGATGAATTCATTTAACAAATCCTTCTATTTTTGAATCTTGGCTCTATCAAGATGCATGTAACAACTAAAGGCGACACCATCTAGGCTTTTATGAAAAAAATGGATGAGTACCTTCACATCCTCGTATAACTTCTATCATTTTTTCCATAATAAATGCAAAAAAAAAATTTTAGATATTGAGTACTATTGTACTTGGTGAACTTAGGAACCTTAAAATTTTTCAAAATCACCACATATGGCATGAAGCACATCTCCTTAACTCTCATCGGATCATATAAATCCATGCCTTCTATTACCTTAAGTCGTTCTTCAATATAAGATAACTCTTCATTGAATTTTTCTATCATCTTAGTTTTCTTGATTCCTTCAACTCGCAAGGTCCATAATGGAAAGAGCCTTAGTTTATGGTGATTGTAGGAACTAAGCTTTTAGAATAGGGTCCGGTGCCTCTCGATTGGTATACAAAGACCTTGAAGGCATTTGATCATTTAGTAGAGAAACATATGATGACATTTTTATTTGGGCTTATCCCTTACTTGAAGTATCTTTCTCACGGGGCAATGTTTGCGATGCTTACTCAAACCGATTTAACCCTTCATAGTCTTAATTTGTTCTTAATGGTTCGTTTTGGATCCTTTCTTGGTTTTTCCTTTCTTATTGATCTTTGATGTTGAAAAGAGTTGAGTTTTTGTTAAGTGTAACTTATATTCTTTAGATCTATTTATTCTCATAAAAACAATATATGCAATGAATACAAATTCATGTAACAGTTGTCAACCAAGTTGGATATGTTGTTTTGCTATTATATATTTTAAATCATAATAAAGATTGTATCGAGGATGAGTCGATTAAATTTAGTATTCACCGAGGGTACGATCCCATAAATACTCGGATGATTTGAAAAACACACATGTCCTAGATCATATTTATCTTTGACATGATTGATTTTTTTTTTTATCTCAACATAAAATATGAGGGTAGACGACCTCCCTCCTCAAATTAGGCTCGCTTTGATCCGATCCTAAAATCTTCAATAGCATTCTCTATCATGATTTGTTTAGATGATACCTACAAAAACAAGGGTCGAAATAACATCATTTAAAGATAGTTTGTGTCTAAAATGGACAATCCTAATAGATATGATCTAGCTTTTCTAAAGTTTAGGCAAACCTTGTCTAATCCTAAAGTTTTTTCAAATTTTTGGATTATCTAGGTTACCAACGAGGTAATCCAACTTTCAACCTTATGCACTTATGAGGTATGAGATATCATTCCACAATTTCTTATGCATAGGATGAGTTCCAATCCAAATGAGAGTACAAACTAGCATCAATAGACTTTCATCATACTTGCCTTCAAATCTCTCTATCTAAATCCTAATAAGATTTTAGTTCGAGTCTAGAGCTTTTACGAGCTTTCTTCCTAGTATATGCAATAGTTTAAAGTAAAAATCCAATCCAATTCACAAATTATATACAAAAATTGAAAAAATAAATTGCAATAATTAAAAGGTTCAAAGTATATACAAGAAATAAATAAATGACTTGGTAAAATAAATGGTAAAAATAAATAAATGAGATAAACTTCAAAAAGACTAAACCTATAACCTAACTCTCGGTCTCTAGTGGAGCCGTCATTCTATGGTCGCTCAACATTTCCTAGACTCTTGAAAATTTAATATTTTAAAATTTTTGTTTGATTAGGGATATGAGTAATTATTAATTTTGGAATCGCCACATAGTATTAAAGGAACTAAAAGCCAAAAATGAGTACTAGTTTGAAAATTCTTAGGTAAGAAGGTTGTTTAGCCTACGTAAAGATATCAATCACCCAAAAATAACTTTACATATAAAAGGTATCATATCTAGTTTAGTCTTAAAGTTTATCTCCTAAAAATTTATATTTTTGCCAAAATTGATCATAAGTCAAAATTCCAAGTTTTATTTCCTAAGTCAAATTAATTTTCTTATTTTTATTTATGGCACTATATTGAACCAATTGTCGGACTTCTTCATCATGTGTCTCATCGACTCAATTTCGGATCCAATTTAAGTCCCGAGATAATCGATATGCGAGAGAACTATCTAATTACTAAGATGTGATCGATTTGACTTAACATCGGTTCCTAAGAAGACTTTTTTTATTTTTATATTTTTTAGTATTTTTTATATTTTTGCTTTTATTTATTTGTTTTTTTTAATTTTTTTAATTTTTTTAATCTATCTAATATTTTCTCGTTATATGTGTGTGTGTGTGTGTGTGTTTTGGTAGAGAATTTTCATCAGTCCCTAATAGTTAGGAGACTTGACGATTCATCTACCTATTATTTATCTATCAAAATAAAACCTAAAACATAAATTTAAGCATTTTGGCATAAATAAATAAAAACAAACACAACAATTCAAAATATTACACCTAAATTAGGCATGAGATAAAAAAAAAACATATATTTAAGAAAAATTCGGGACTGATTCACCCAGAAAAAGGTTGAAAAATATGGTTATTGGGCCAAGCCCACTGGATCAGGCTTCTTTGTTTTTCACTAGGCTTGTGCGAGATGGGCTAAGCATAGCCTCCCTCCCTTCCTTTCTCCATTGGCCTCACTCAGGCTGTGCTAAGCACTAGCCAGATTCATTTTCATATCAGGATGAGCTAAGCCCAGTCCTCTCTATTTTATTTTTTTTTACACTCTGGATTGAGCCCAGCCCAGATTTTTTTTTTAAAAAAAAAAATAGTCTTCCTTCTGTACTTCACATTTTGGTACAGCCCAATATAACTCCTCTTCGTCCCCTCAACCATGATCGACCAGCCATCATTCCCCAATAACCACTATACCCTACACTCCACACCAAAGCCTATGCAGCCCATAACCCGAAATCACCATCAAAACCCCCTCTGTTTGAAGGCAGTCTCTTCGTCACTGTCACTTGCTTAGTTAATCCAGGATTAGAACCAAGGCATGATGGGGCAGGAAACTAAATATGATGGATTTGGGAAGTGACCCATTACACTTGAGTGAAGGTGCATGAGGGCTTGAACGAGGAACGGAACGAATGAAGAGCCAGCTGCCAAAGATACCTCACTGTTTCAAACCGAAAACAGTAAGCTTTGGATCGTGTCCCGGTCTTGTTTTGGGCTCCTACTCTTCACCTTCTGGGCTACAAGATCATTACCCAGATACCTTGAGATTCGAAATCTCGGTGCTTCGAAAATCATCAGCAAATGGCTCCCCTGTTTTTCTTGTGCTTTGTCTTCTTTTCTTTCCGAGACTACTGCCAACTCTCTCCTGCCAAAGTCCCCCTTAAAACCTTTTCATACCTCCTTATTTATACCCATTTTCATGCCCTCGATCGTGACCATCCATTTCTCTTATGTGTTTCGAACCACTCGATTGTTTCTGGTACAAGCTTTCCGCTTTTCATTTGTTGTTTTTCCTTGTTTAACGTCTTCGTATTCTTGTTGTAGCACGTCTTGTGGCTCAAGCCAAGGAGACGGAAAAGTGAGTTGGCTGGGACAAAGTTGTTGGAAAACCCGGAGGGACCAAAACCTTTTCTGGTTTTTTGGAACGAAAGAGACAATGAACAGTACATTCACTGTCTCAAATATGGATTTCTGGCAATTTGTCAAAATGATCTTCGAACTTTCAAATGTGTTTATAATCGCATCTTATGATTCTTTTCAATTGGGCCCTTATTTCCTCTTTCTTTTCGTTTAATTTAATCCCTTCTAGCTTCCGATTTCACAATGTTATTTATGCAATTATACCCCTGATTAAACATATTTCACAATTTTTTTTCTATTTTTGAATTTTTTATTCCTTTTCCCCTTTATTGTTATTTTTATTTTTATTTTTTGTAGTGAATATCGAAATAAAATAAAAATAAAAATAAAAATAAAAAAGAAATAAAATAAATAAATAAAATGAGGTGAAAAAAATAAAAAGGGATAAAAATTTAAGGGAAGACTTAGGTTATGACAATCAAAGTAAAGTTTTTTAAAACTTTAAGTTTTATACGGTGATTTGATGCTCCAGGTTAAGGAGAGTGGTGGTTCGAATGGCGGGTTTGATTTTTCTCAATGAAAGGTGAATGTGGTTCATCTTTTACGACTAAAAATCCAATTGTATATGGTGTGTTTGATTGGTTCTGGGCTTTTATTAATAACCTGGTCATGCTTTTCTCCATGTGCTTTTTTGCCTGGATCCTTGTTGATCGTGTTGTATTAGGTCCCATTGATAACTGGGAACTTGGGTCTACATATTCTCATTGCTAGTTGGCCTTGGGCTCCTTGTTTATTGAATTTTTCATTAAAATATTTTTGTTAAAAAAAAGAAAAGAACGATAGCCTACTACAATTGGATTTTAGTAAAGGAAAGATTAGAAATAAGTTATATTTATGGCTTAATCAAAAAGTAAGTTAGATTTTGGACTAAAGAATGGAAGTAGTCATCTGTATAACATAATAATTAAATAAATAAAATTCAAACTTATTTTTTTGAAAACAAATAATAAATGTATCAATTGTAAATTATGTCTATTTATATAATCAGAAATTATTTATTTAATTCTTGATATAATTAATTGCTCAACAATAATAAGCAAACACTTTTTTTTTCTTAGGTATTTTCATCCTATATTGTAGATGAGATTAATTCTGTTCGAAACAATAACGACAAGATTTAACTCTTTCTAATAAATACGGTTGTAGAATTTAAATCTTACATATTAATAAAAAATTTATCTAAAAATCAGCTTAAAGGCTTAAAATGCTACACAAGGATAAAATCAACCTACAACTTCCTCAAGGCTTAAGTAATTCAAAAGGACGCTTAAATAGCTTAAAGGCTTAAAATGCAACATGCTTCGCTTATAGTTACTTATAGTTACTGAAACCAGCATCAGAAAAAAGTTTAGCCCATTCTTCCTTATTTCTTTCCTTGCCAGTAACCAAAATCATCATGAGCATATCGAAGAATATCTGTGTTTCAATCGATTCATCATCCCCTTACTTGTTCTCCATCATCATGTCTATAATAATCACCTTCCCTGCCCTTGTTTGCTTCTTTACATTTCTTAAGTATGTTAACACATTCTTCATTGTTCCAGTTATGTAGAATCCACTGTTTTTATCAGAAAAAGAAAAAAAAGAAAAAAAGAGTTAATTAAAATATTTCAACAATATTAATGCATGAATAGAAAAACTTATCAAATTTAATTATGCGTGATAAATGATAATCTAGGATTTTATGCAAAATAATGAAGGAATTTAATTTATCCATTCTATTTAGAGTGCATATGGACTGGCATATTAATTATTTTTTGAGTAATTATCAACTAAAGCACTATGAATTGATCAATATAAAATGCTTTCCTTGAATATTATATTTTTCTTTAGTAGTTTCAATTAAAAACGGCAAATTGGCTGGGTAAACTCGTGTATCTTTTTAATTCGCATAGTTGTTATAAACCATTGATGCCAGGAGATCTAGAAATCATTTTTTTCTTTTTTTTTATGTTAACATATAGTAGAATATTTTTAGAGTAAACTAGCATATATCTTGTGCGTTGTTACAGGATGAGCTATACAACATTCTTATTTATTTATATAAAATATGAAACTTAAAAATAATTATTTAAAAGGATCATGTGAAAGAAATTTGAAAAAAAGAATCAAAACATATATCTCATATTTTGCTCGTAGGTTTAATTAAACAAAAACTTTGTAAAGTTGAGTAATATAATATAAAGTCAAGATCATAAAAGAATGATCAAAATAAATTAAAAAAACTCTCACTAAAAGCAAAAAAATAAAATAAAAATTATAAACTATAAGACTAAAAACAATCCATTATACATAAGGCAGGAACAAAAGTAAAACATGATAGAATTTAATTTTATTAAAGCTGAAAATGTTTTCTACTAATGCAAAAAAAAAAAAAAAAAGAAATAGAATAGTGAAACTATATTTAATTTTAGTGTAGAAAGAATAATAGTCAAATATAATAAAACTTTAATGATCAAAATAAAAGAAAGATCACAAAATAAAAACTAAAACATAATAAATTTTTTACTAAAAGTATAAAAAATAGTTCCTTGTAGAGAAAAAAATCAAATATAATAAAAATTTAATAATCAAAATTAAAAAAATTACAAAATAGGGACTAAAATGAAAATAAAATTTTACTAAATTTAATGACTAAAACAAAGCAAAAATCACAAAACGAAATTATAATAGAAAACAAAAGTGAACAAGTCAATCCACAGTAAAAATGCTACAGTAGTTTTACGTTTTATTTTAGTATATCTCACTAAAAGCCAAAAGAGAGAATGTAGAAAAAAATGACCAAAATTAAAAAAAAAATTATAAAATAGGGACCAAAACGAAAATAAAGCCAAAAGAGGAATGCATCACCAAAATGAAAATAAAACCAAAAGAGGGAATGAAAAAAAAAAAATGAACAGTCAATCCACAGTAAAAATGCTACATTGGTTTTACGTTTTGTTTTAGTATATTTTGTAATTATATATAAATTAGTCTTTAAATTAATTATTTAGTTTTTTTACTAGTATTGATCCCAAATAATTTGATATTTTTTATTTTATAAAATACCTTTTCTATCATTCATATTTTTATTTATTTTTATTTTTTGAAACAAAAAATCAAAATAAATTTTAAAAAAAGTCATCATCGCAACAAAGATAGCCCATCACCTGTTAAAACTCCATCTGACCTCAAATTCTACAGTTCACCCCCTTTTGACATCACACGGATCCTTACTCTCACCTCTTAAATCATCCACACAAGTAACCGTAACAGTTCAAGGGGATGAAGGGCTGTTTTGGGCTTTCATCTTTCCTTAGGGTAACCCCAAAATCAAAGCCACCTAGGACACCGCCTAAAACCCAAATTAGTGGACTGAGAAAAGCAATAAACTAAGAAAGAGAACAATTAAAAGACATTCCCGGCCAAAAGGAATCAAAAGAAAGCATAGAAAACCACACCCATTGGCATAATGACATTCAAAAAAGGGCGCACCGAATAAAATAAAGCAAATTTCTTGTTTCATGCATTCCCCTAGATCCCAGTTTATGTATACATATTCTCAATGTTAGTTGGCTTTGGCTCTTTTTTTATTGAATTTTTCATTAAAACATGTTTGTTAAAAAAAGAAAAGAACCATAGCCTACTACAATTGGATATTAGTAAAGGAAAGATTAGAAATAAGTTATATTTATGGTTTATCAAAAAAGTATGTTAGATTTTTTACTAAAGAATAGAAGTAGTCATCTTCATTAGGTAATAATTAAATAAATACAATTTAAATTTATTTTTTTGAACATTTTTTTTAATAAATATATAACTTACAAACTATGTCTATTTATATAATCAGAAATTATTTATTTAATTCTTGATATAACTGCTTATCAATAACAACAAACAAACAGTATTTTTTTTCTAGGTATTTCTACTGTTTATTTATTTATTTTTGAACATTTTTTTAATAAATATATAACTTACCAACTATTTCTATTTATATAATAAAAAATTCTTTATTTAATTCTTGATATAACTGCTTATCAATAACAACAAACAAACAATATTTTTTTCTAAGTATTTCCAGCATATATTAAAGATAGAACTAATTCTATTCGTAGCAAAACAAATAAGGTTTAGCCGCTCTCAACAAATGCGATTTAAAGTTCAAATTTTTACATTGACAGAAAATTTATCTAATAAATTGTTGGATTTACAACTTATTGGTAACAAACAAACACTATTGATAAATCTTAATGAAACACAAGGATAGGATCAACCCACAACTTCCTTATTGAAACACAAAAAAATTAGCTCAAGGCTTAAGGAATTCAAAAGGACACTTAAATAGCTTAAAGGCTTAAAAAGCAACTTGGTTTGCTTATCAAGGGTAAACTTCAATGATGGATCTTAAACCCAGTAGTGGAGTTATCTTGTAGTTACAGAAACCAGCATCTGAAAAAAGTTTAGCCCATTCTTCCTCGTTTCTTTCCTTCCCGGTTACCAAAATCATCATGAGCATATCGAAGAATATTTGTGTTTCAATCGATTCATCGTTCCCTTTCTTGTTCTCCATCATCATGTCTATGATAATCACCTTCCCTCCTTCCCTGCCCTTAATTGCTTCTTTACATTTCTTAAGTATATTAACACATTCTTCATCGTTCCAGTCATGTAGAATCCACTGTTTTCATTAGGAAAAAAAAATTTTAAAAAGAAGAAAAAGAAAAAGAAAGAAGAGTTAATTAAAATATTTCAACAATCCTAATGCATGCACAGAAAAATTTTATCCAATTTAATTATGTGTGATAAATGATAATCTAGGATTTTATGCAAAATATTGAAGGAATTTAATTTATCTATTATATTTAGAGTGCATTTGGACTGAAATATTAATTATTTTTTGAATAATTATCAAATAAATATTTTGTCGAAATCATTAATAATTCCAATCAAAACACTATTATATATCAACCAAAGCACTATGAATTGATCAATATTATAAAATGCTTTCCTTGAATATTATATTTTTCATTGGTAGTTTTAATTAAAAACGGCAAATTAGCTAAGTAAACCCATGTATCTTTTTAATTAGCATAGTTGCTATAAACGATTGATTCCAATAGATCTGGAAATCATTTTTTTTTTATGTTTACATACAGTAGAATGTTTTTAGAGTAAATTGCATATAAATTAGTGCCTCTGGTATTGAAAAAAGAATTAATTAGTCTCTTTGGTTTCAAAAATTAATTATTTAGCTTTTTTTTTTAATCAGTATTGACCATCATGAATTTAATAAATTTTTTATTCTATAAATTATCTTATTTTTTTATTAATCTTTTCATATTTTTATTCATTTTCTGTTTCTTAACAAAAAATCAAAATAAATTAAAACTAACAAAAATGATTAAATAATTATTTTTTGAAACTATAATGATTAATTAATTCATTTCTGGAAGCGAGAGGGATTAATTTATAGTTTACTCAATATTTTAGGCCAGCTTTGAAAAAGTTAAAAAAAAAAAAAAAGGTGAAACTAAACAGCATACCTTTAGTAGAATCGCATCTGCCGGAGAAACTGCCTCAAACATGTCGCCACCAACATATTTTAAGTTTTGACTGCCTTGCAAGTCAGCTACAACATGTGGGAGATCAAAAACAGTACAATCCAAATGTGGGAATGCTTTGGCTATGGACTTGGCCACAGTTCCAGTCCCACCACCCACATCCACCAATGAACCCACCCCTTCAAACACCTCCTTGCAATCATTAATTAACACACTCGTAACCAAACGAGCATCACTGGCCATGGCATCGTTAAAGAAATTGTTAAGCATTGGTTCCTGACCACCATAGTCCCAGAATGTCTTCCCATGAGCTGTATCAAACGGAGTAGGATCATCATTTTTGAACCAAGTGCCAACAAAATGCCATGGCTTTGTCAAAATTGGGTCAAGTACGGCTTGCAAGAATGGTGTGAAACTTAAGGGGTTGTCTTTGAGGAGAAGCTGCGATGCATTGGTGAGAACATAGCCTTCTCCTTGATCATTTTCGCTAACCTTTTGTTTCTCAAAGAAACCAGAGTGGATTAACAAGCGCATGAGACGGGGGACGCTATCAGCTTTATTTGGGTGGATAGGCAGCGCTGCAATGAGCTCAGGGAGGGTCATAGGTTTGCCGTGTTTGTTGATGACATCGGGTATGCCTAGATCAATTGCACATTTTAGAGACATGGAGTTTATGAATTTGAGTATGTGATTCCATACATGAGCTTGAGCTTTAAGTGGCTCAGGATCATGCTTTCCATCGACCAAATTGATCATCTTTCTGCTGTCTAATGTTTTTCTTTTTCTTTCTTCTTCTTATGACCATAGATTGAACATAGAGGACAGCATTATATAGGGATGAACCGCGAGAGAAATAGATATAAAAAAATTGAGGGATACCACACTCAATTTATTAAAGGCCAATAATTAATAGATTAATTACCATTGGTGATGAAAATGGACAAAAATATTAATTGTAAGTTCTGTGTCTATAAGAATATAAGATGCACTCGATATCGCATGACTTGGCAAATCTGTCGAGTGAATTTATTAGAATTTATACTTCATAAACGAATAAACTAGTAGAAGTTATGGTTCCACTTACCTGTCTTTTTCTGAGCTCTCAATTTTGGTTTACAGTAACTTTCTCCTAACTCCTTGCCTAGCAAACAAAAGAATTGTGAAGAGATATTAAGAATTTGCCATTTTTTTATGGTGTTTTATGGTAAAAATATTCTTAAGCCAATTTTCTCTAATGTTGAGACTAATTATTACTTTTGATGGTGTTTTATGATCATTGTTCACGTCGACCACCATGAGAGGAGAGAGGTGGAAAACAAAGGATTCACCACCTAGCTAATCGGAGAGAACTAGGAAACCTTATATATACTAGTCTACATGGATATCTAGATAAAGGGTCGATTACGTATGGAGAAGATAAGACGTCACCATCATCCCGTCCTACCTAAGGCGAGGCTGCATTGTTTGTCTATGAATATAAAAATCTAGTTCTTATCATGTTACACTTTCATACTTATTTAAATAAATTTATTTGATGAAAATATGTAGACAAGATCGTTTAGGTGTAAAACATAGTAGTTTGAGCGTTCGAGCCGATCCAAAGCCAATACGCCCTACCCAAATGGGAAAAAATAAAAAAAGATGGAATTTCAGCTAATCATTATGAACATGACCTATTATCAATAAATAGGCGAGTTTCTAAAGATAAATAGCCTTTTATTGGCATGAGCCACGAGTCATCGATGACTTCGCTCACATAAGTGGGGAGTCATCGGTGACTTTGCTCGCATAAGTGGAAAGTCATCGACGACTTTAGGTTATGCATTTAAGAAGTTATCGACAACTTCGTCACGGGAGTGAAAAGTCACCGACCGACAACTTCATATCGCTCCGGTGAGGAGCGAGATAACTATTTAGAAGCCACCTGCGGCTTCGTCACATAAATGAAAAGCCATCGACGACTTCATTTCAAAGAAATAGACATTAAATGAAAAATTATTTTTGAAGCCACTAAAGGTTTTGTCACATAAGTGAGAAGCCACCAACGACTTCATTTCGATGAAATAAGCAATGAAAAATAGAAAACGAGAAGCGAGGGAATAGTAAACGAGAAGCGGGGAAGACGGGGATTAGGTACTAAACAAAATGATTTTGAAACCACCAACGGCTTTTTCATATAAGTGGGAACCCATTGACAACTTCGTTGTAGCATTGCAAACAATCATAGAAAATCAATTGAATAAAAAAAACTAACCCAAATGTCGCATTAAAAAAGTAGGTGTGATAAGAGGAAAACAAGACATTTTGTTGGTCATTGTAATAATATTTCATTTTAACTACATTTAATCCATAAGTGTGGAGGCAAACATCATAATTTTAAACACATTCCAAATACATCAATCATTTTTAACCTTTAAAACAAGTAGGCATGATAATAGAAAAACATGACATTTTGTCGGTCATTATAGTAATATTTCATTTTAACTTAACTACATTTAATCCATAAATGTGGAGCCAAACATCATAATTTTAAACACATTCCATACACACCAAACATTTTTAACCTTTATTATGTTTTTTAAAATGTCATGGTTTTAGGATTTTTATCCAAAAGTCTTGAAATGTCGATGTTCGATTTAAAGTTAACTTACCCTTTTCATTCCCGATGATAATCAATTATTTGATGAATCGAAAAGGAGAGCAACTATCGAGTGGCCAATGTGTGGTGTGAATGCCGCTAGAGTGGCCAAAAACTCCTCCTTTACTTATGTGAATGTTCCAAAGTTATTGTAAAATTTGCGAGTTCCCGAATACTCAAAGTGACTTTTGTCTGTTGTGTTTTCCTATCAAAAATAAAAAAAATACAGTTTACAATATCATGTTATTTACGCCAACACAAGAAAAAATTTTAGTATTTCTTTTTATTTTTTTCTTTTATTTCCTTTTTTTAGTAACTCCAAAAGTGTTAAAAGGGTTGTTTTGAGAGAGGTCTTGTGTCTATTTTGGTGGGTTTTTTTTTGGGGGGGGGGGGTTAGGTTTTTTTTTAATCTATTTGGGGGATGTTTTTTAGCCTACTTTGGTGGTTCAAATGAGCTATCCAAAGGGTTTGCTCTGTAAGGGCTTTTGAGGGCTATTGGTAATGGTTGCAAGTTATAAATGTTGTTGTTGGTGGCTTTTTTGGCTCGGTTTTTCAACCTTTTTGGGACGTGTTTTGGGGCTATCTTAAAGCTAGATTAGGGTGTTTTATTGGATATTTTGATGGTTGAAGGGGGCTATTCAGAAAGGGGGATTTCGTAAGTGTTTTCTGGGGCTATTGGAAATTTTTGTCCTCCCTTTTTCGTGAGAAATTTCGCTGACTTGTTCAACCAAACTTTTGACCATTCAAAAGATCTAATCTTGAACTAGTGTCTTTATAAGAATTATAGTGCCCGATGTTATCTTTTAAACATAACTGGCATTTCATCAATTAGACTCTTATAGCCTAAGATATGGGCTCGAACCTAATAGGCCCTACTCGTTAAAAAAGCTATTGGATAGATTCGGCATTCAACTTTTAGCCTCGTTATGACTTTAAAAGCTTTTGAATTAGGCTTTTAACTCGCATAATAGTTTTAGCTCGATCTGCTAGGCTTCCAAAGAGCCCAAGATCACCTAATTTTGATGTCCGTAGCTCAAGTTATAGTCAAAATACAAAATGGGTGTGATAGTTGGAGTGGCCTATGGCATGTTGGCTTGGTGCGGGATGAAGGCTCGTGCGAGCAATAGCATGAGACCGGTAAGAGAGGCTAAGGGTGCTAGGATGAGGAGGGGCTTGCAGTGGCCGATGAAGGTCGGCTTTAGTATGGGGCCGTGGCATGCGGGATCGAAGGGTTGGAGCGTGCTTGGACTAGCCTCGTATGGGGTTATGGCGTGCGGGATTGAAGGGCTAGAAGGGCTAGAGCTGGGCAATGAGCTTCGGATGAGGGAAAGTTGGCATGTGGATGTTTATGAAAAGGAGGAGATAGAAGGCTCGTGATGAAGAAGTTTTAGGTGTGGGGAAGCTTTTGTATCGGTGTGATGTGTGGTATGTGAGGAGGTGTGCTAGTGAGAGAGAAGTTGCAGTAGTGAAGGAGAGAGAGACGGCTGAAAATGGGTGAAGAGTGGGAGAGTTGGACAATTGCTTTGGTTGAGGATGGTTGTGGGGGAGGAGAATGGGTGTTTGTAGGGTGGTTATGGTGGTTTTTGGCAAGGAAAGGGGCTGCCATGGAGGGAATTTTTAGGTGAGGAAAAGAGGAGGGTAAAGTCTGCTGGAAAGGTTTTTCTTGTGAAGTTGATGGTGAATAGTGGCTGGTATTAAAAAATGGATGGCTTTTATAGGTAGGGTATTTTTGTGGCAAACTTCTAATTTGGTCCTCGATCCTTTATCATCCATCAACTTGAGTTTAATTTTCATTTTTGTTTCGATGGCTCCCTTAAATCTCAATTAATTGAGACTTTTCTTTTTGGTTTCTTTAAATTATGCCCCCTCCTTATTTTAATTAAAGGCCATAAGTTTTGATTTTTTTATTAGACCCTTAATTGCCCCTTTTGTTACTTCCAAAATTTTATTTTTTCTCAATTAACCTCTTTTCTACAATTAATCTTAGCTAATCATCTCGATTGATTTTTTCTTTTCTATTTTTCTATTTTCTATTTTTTTTTATTTTTTTGGGTATTTTGTAACAAAAATAAAAATTGAAGTAAAAGTAATAAGGATAAAAATTTGGATGATAACGATTGCTCTCTCTTTACAATGCTTAAGACGTAAAGTCATTGAAAATGTTTTTTTTCAGCTTTACATAGTAAGCTTGTAAAGAAAATAGTAAAAAGTTAGGGGAGACATGATCGACCATATTGAAAGAAAATATGATCGACCATGTTAATTTGAAAGGGCATAACTAACTACACCGACTTTGCAAGACATGACCGACCATGTCGAAGAAAACGTGATCTGTCCACGTTGATCTAAAAAGGGTGCAATTGACTATATCGACTTTGCAAGACATGACCGACCACTTCAAAAGAGAATGTGATCGACCACGATGCTTTAAGAGGACGTAATCGATCGCCCCTACTTTGTAAGACATGATCGGCCATATTTATTTGAAAGGATGCGACCGACCACATTGATTCTATAGGGACACGATCGACCGTGTCTAACTAAAAAGAAATGTGATCGACCATGTTAATTTTGTACGTACGTAATTGACCACGTCAATTTTGTAAAATATGATCGACCATGTTGGAAGGGAATGTGATTGACCACGTTTATTTGAAAGGATACGACCGACCATATCGATTCTATAGGGACACGATCGACTATGTCCAATTAAAAAGAAATGTGATCGACCATATTGATTTGAAGAGATACAACTGATCACGTTAATTTTGTAAGACATAATTGACCATGTCGAAAGGAATGTGATCGACCACGTTTATTTGAAAGGATGCGACCGACCACATTAATTCTACAGGAACACGATCAACCATATCCAATTAAAAGAAAATATGACTAACCACATTGATTTAAAGGGGTGCGACCGACCATGTTGAGCTAAAGGGACATGATTGACTATGTCAACTTAAAATAAAACGTGATCGACCACATATATTTGGAGGGGTTACGACCGACCATGTCTACTCGAAGGGACATGACTAACCATGTCAAATTAAAAGAAAACGTGACTAACCACGTAAATTTGAAGGGGATGAGACTAACGATCGTGACTTAGAGAGATATGACCGACCATGTAGATTTGAAGGGGGCGCGATTGACCACACCGACCTAAAAGTACATGATTTACCATGTCAAATTAAAAGAAAACGTGACCGACCACGTAGATTTGAAAGGGGCACGACCGACCACACTAACCTCGAGGGACATGATCGACCATGTCAAATTAAAAAAAACATGGCCGACCACATAAATTTGAAAGGGGCGTGACCGACCACGCCAACTCGAAGGGACATGTTTGACCATGTCAAATCAAATAAAAAGAAAACATGATTGACCACATATATTTGAAAAGGACACGACCGACCATATCGACTCGAAGGGACATGACCGACCATATCAAATTAAACGAAAACGTGATCGACCACATAGATATGAAGGGGGCGCGACCTACCACATCGACTCGTAAAGGACATGACCGATCATGTCAAATTAAAAGAAATGTGATCGACCATGTTGATTTGAAAGGACGTGACTCGATCATGTCAACTTAGAGGGATATGATCGAGCATGTTAATTTAAAAGAAAACGCGATTGACCATCTTGATTTGAAAAGAGCTCAACTAACCACGCTAACTTTTCAAGACATGATCGGCCATGTTAAAAGAGAATGTGACTAGCCACATTGAGTTGAAAGGGACGATTAGCGGGTCGGCTTTGCAAGACATGATTGGCCTTGTCAAAAAGAGAACGTGATCGGCCACATTGATTTGAATGGGTACAAATGGTTATGTCGACTTTGCAAGACATGACTGGTCATGTCAAAAGAGAATGTGATCGGCCACGTTAGTGTTTTTGTAAGATGTGATAGACTAATTTGACTTAGGCTGATGTGACACACCACACCGGCTCGAGACGATATGATAGACCATTTTTTTAAGAGGTAACGAGACCATAGTTTTTTTTTTATTTTTTTGTCATAACGAGACCACTCTAACCTTAGATTGACATGACAAACCATGTTTTCCGACGAATATGACTACTTATTCTAAATTAAACTTAAGTAGAGTTTTAGAGAAGCATAGGTTGTCACTATCAAAACATAGGTTTTCCTCTTTTTCTTCATTTGTGTGTCATCTAGCTTGAATAAGCTCATATTTCTAGGTCGACTGCTTTCATAGAGCTTGTCCGTTTGTATTTTTTATTATGCCTTATGTTCTTGCATTCATTAAAGGTTGTCGCTCGGACTATCGCCTATGTCATTTGAGTGGTTCTGCTCCTCTATCTAAATAGGTGATCGCTATTTTTGTGTGCCCTTTCAGTGCTCGTCCCATATATTCAAGCTTTTACAACCATATATGAAGTGTTTGGCTCGATCTTAACTCGTTTATAGTTCATCAAGAGAAAGTTTGTAACGATTTTGTAGAGGCTTACCTCTTGTAGACCAAGTCCGAATAGGAAAAGAAAATTAGTTCAATTGTTTCAATTGTTTGAGTGTTCTTATGTGTAAAAAAGGATTTTATATGTTTGAGATGCTTGAAAACAATATAAAATAGTAAGAGATAACGAGTATGAGAAAGGCCTTGGTTGAACTTTAGTATCCACTTTTAATTTAGTCATTAATCATTGATTAGATAATTAACTCATCCTAACATGAATATTCAACATAAGACAACAACATGTATGTTGACCCTAGTCTTTCCTTACCTAATCGTTAACCGAACATACGATACCTAATTAATTCTATAGCTATTGAACAACCTACTAAGCATTAGATAACTTTAATCCAATAATAACATTAAGATCGGAAAGATAAGTGAAGCTAAGCCACCTTCCTAAACACTAGAGAAAATGTAACCTAATTCTATGTTTTTCAAAAAAATGAATGAAAAAATCACATAATCATCAATCCTTAGTTGCTACCATAGGCAAGTTTAGATAAGTAATGACACGGACTTGAATACATAACTAGTAATAAGTAATATGACTAAACGAGCTAGCATGCATTCTAATTAAATTAATCATATAATTATGAACCAATTATGCGAGAAAAACATAAAATACCCAATAGAGATAAGTTTAGAAATAAAACCGAGTAATCTCACAACTATTAACCAAAAGCTTCAACTTGATTCAACCAAGAATGGAGTTTAGTTATTCATATTGTATTACAAAAAGCATTTTTACTAATGGGGGTTGTAGAAGATCTAGAAGAGAGAGAGCCAAATAATATCCTAGCTTTGCTATTCATACCCAAAACTAGGGTTACATCATGTTTGTGTTAGCATTACATTATCATACGAGTTGATACATAAAGTCACATAATTTGTTACTTAATAACATATGGTTTGAAGCCTTGAAAATTAAGTGTTACATAACTTGCTAGCTAAAGCACACGATTGTGTAACTTTGTTCTTCATTCCGTGTAGCCAAGCTTTTGCCCGTGTGGATTCCTTCCGAGACCATATTGCCAATCTTTTGCCCGTGTATATCTTCTTTTCCTTAGAGACATGAACGTTTGGCTTTATATCGTAAACCGTGTAAAAAGCCTACTACTCGTGTGGTCTTTTTCTTTCCTTTGGTTCTGCTAGGTTCATTCACCCTCACGGTCGTGTGGAATGTTTTTCTAGCCGTGTGGCTTATTGTGCTTAAGGCTCTACACAGTTTCCTCCTTTAAGTCACACGATCGGTAGCTATTTCCTTTGTTATTTCACAAGATCGTATGACTCCTCTTAAGCCTCTTTGGAGTTTCTTTTTTCCTTTTTAGGTTTTAGGTTTCCTTATTCTAATTCATCATTTTTCCTACAAACCCAAACCATCATCTTGTTCTTAAATAACATAATATAATATAATAACTAATTGAAAGTTCAATGTAATAGAGCATAAAAATCATGCTAATTATGCACTCATCAAATACTCCCATACTTAAACTTTGCTAGTCCACGAGCAAAACAAATAAAAATAAAAAGCTAAGTCACTTTCATAGGAATAAAAATTGCATTTAGTATATGCAACAAATCTTTAAACCATAGGTTATCCCTAGTGGATGAGTTGTGTCTCGTAAGGGTTTTCGGACGATAAACCCATAAAATCGCTCAAACAAATGTCATACTAATATGATTATTCTTCAACTATTGATGCTCAATTCATAATTCAACAAAATTTAATAGTCAATCAATCATGTTCAAGATATTATTATTATATCAATACATGTCTCTAAGTTGATTTTTGCATCTTCATAACCAAACACAATTCAAGCATGCGAGCACTAACTCTATCTTTTACCCCTTTCGCCATTATAAGCAAGGTAATAAATAGAGATTTCCCTTTAACCAAAATATTTCCATTTTAAGAATTCCAATTTTTTTTCTAAGGCCTTTATAGTTTTTTTCCTAAGTGATCACTTATCTTTTTATGCGACTACCAACATTTGTGAAGGTAACCGATTACTTAGCAAGTTATTAACCTAAAGTGCTTTGCATATTCCTAATTTGAATCATCATTTAACGTAAAAATAAACATTTATAATGAATACTCCTATTTACTAAGCAACTCAAATCATTCTAGTATAATTCTTAATTACTTAGGCCAACTTTTCTAATGGGATACTTTTTTATTTTTCTTTCTCAAATAAACATTAGGAAATCATGTTTATTTCAACCGTGCTTAGGTCTAGTTTCCAAAGGGTTTGCTTTTCTTTCACAGTTAGTATTTCTTCTTAAATTATGTTTCATCATGAAGACACATAAGGCTCTCTAGCATGCATGTACTTTTATAACAATAATATTCTAAACATTCTTACTCATCTCATCAAATTTTATTGAATTCAACCATTAAACATCAATTATGAAGAACATCATACTAAACATGGCATTTGTTTTATATTTTTTATATACATAGGGGTACAAAATAAACACATAAATTATACAAAATAAAAAAAATAATAATAAAAACCCAAATGCTAAACACACCCCCACAATTGAATCATACTTTGTCCTCAATGTGCGCATAATTTATCAAATGAAAAAAAAAACACAAAAAATAAGGATGGAGATAAGAAAGCAAACTAGATGGCCACCTCTAATATAGAGGTAATGGTGGTGGAAAATATGTCATGAAGACGACGTAGAGATGGCCAAATTAGGCGTTGAATATTTGAAATCCATTTACAGCATTGTTGTTCGTCATTTGAATTTGTTGACTCAAATGGTTGAATCGATTGTTGGCATTGTTGTTTATGTTCTATAGTTGCTCGTTTAACATGTCAAAATGGTTGTTAACATTCATCTAGAAGTCATCTAGCCATGACATCAATTATTTCACTCGTCTATATACCCATTAGAGGTACCCACTTCGGTTGTAAGTTGGGCCTCTTCTTCGCCTTCGCCATCATCATCACCTTTAATGTCACCTTCGACTTCCCTCATCTATCTCTTGGTTGGCTGAATTAGATATCTTTTCCTTTTTTCTCTAGCAAACCAATTTTGATTAATTTCTTAAGGATAAACCACTCTAACCCTTTTGCTTGTGTGAGGGTTGTGTTATGCTCGTTGAAACAACTTCGCTTTCTCCACAAAGTGGGTGATGAACCCACCCATGATGATTCCTCCCTAAGTTGACTTCTTAATCATTGAGAATTGATCCATCAAAATATATGTGAAATTAACCTTCATCTTTTGAGAGATGAAGAATAGGATGGGCAATTCAATTTTGCTTGCCACTCCATTAGTATGCTCTTTTTCTTACAACATCTATGCCAACACTCGGTGTATATATCGATATGCTAGGTTTATGAATAATAATGCTTTTAATTGTGATGAATTATACACCTCCCGTGATGAATTCATAATCTCCCTCCATAAGTGTTTCTCAAAACCTACAGGTGGTACCTTCACATTATCATGTGACCAATCGAAATAATATACCACCTTATTAAACATCCACACTATGTTTTTTGTTCACTATTCAAAACAAGAAATAGTCATGAACTAACTAATACTCCTCCCTCGTTCTTTCCATTTGTAATGAACTCAAGAACTCTCATGTCAACTCCTTGAAAGAGGGAGTATCCATCCTTAACAAATTCACCTAACCAATTATCTTTAACATCTCCCTCACTTCTTCCAATAAACTTATAACTTTTAAAGCTTACACATCCATGTACCTTTTTGTTATCACTTTCCTCTCCTTCAACATATTGTAGTGTGCTTCTTGCTCTTCATTCTCAAATTCTATTCTAGGGTAGGCTCGGAAGGATAACCTTTCTTTATGGTTGGTTCCTTCTAACGAGTGTGCTTCTTTTGTTGTGTTGTAACTTTCTTTTCTTTATCTCTTAAGATAGATATTGTTATTTTTGGGAAAGCTTTAAGATAAGAAAGTATGAGGGTTCTTTAGTTTGATGGTAAATGGAGGCTCTTTTGTGGGTTTTTGATGGAGTGTTTGATGTTGATTTATGGAATTATGGTTTGTGAAGGTGTAATATGTGGTCGGTTAAAGTGAGAAGTGTGTAAATTTGAAAGGTGAAGGAAAAAGTAGAGAATAAAGGCTAACGAAGACAATCAGATTATTGGAGAAGATGAAGTTACACGGTTTAGGGTTTGGATTATATAGGGTTAGGTTTTTAAAGGTACAAACCATGTGATTTTTGGTCCGGGAGGTGACATACGCCCACACGCTCATGTAACATTGGTGTACAAATCACATGGCTTATCTTCTCGCCTATGTGCCTTTTTTTCTCCCTTACCAGTTCAACACTTTGAATTCCATATTGTCATGTGACTTTATATTATAAATCATGTAAAGGTCGTTACGCCCATGTAATAACTTTTTCTTCATTTCTCACATGATCGTGTAACACTCTACATAAACTCGTGTGCCCCCCATTCTACCAATGTAATGAAATCCCATTCCATTCACACAGTTGTGTAACTTTCTTCACAATCCATGTGTATCCCATTCTACCAGTATGACCTTTCTCTCTAGTTCTAATTTCTAGCCTTTTCTAATCACATGATCATGTAATTTCTTTTTTAAACCATGTCTTTTTGCCACTCGCCCGTGTGTCTCTCCTTGTTTTTTGGAAATTCAGCCAAATCCACATACCTAATTACCTATTCTACACATTCTTTCATTTAAATCAAGTGTAGGTGAAAATTTAAACAAAGGATTAAACGTGAACTTAAAATTAAAATCCAAACATATAATTTGCAAGAATCATTAGTTTGCCTCCTAATAAGTGCTTTTGTTTAACATCGTTAGCTCGACTTTACCTTTACCCGTCAAGAAGGGTCTTTCATTGTTAAGCTAAGTCTCGAGCTTCCTTGTAACTTAGCATTATCCTTTTCAAGGATGCTGAACCGAATAACCTCCCCATCAAACTCCATAGTGAGAGCTCCCTTATAGACATTTATGTTTGTTCTTACCGTCTTTAGGAATGACCTCTTTAACAAGAGATGTGCGGGGTTATAGGGAGATTCCTCTCCTATCTTCAAGATGTAAAAATCTACTAAAAACATAAATTGGTTCACCTATATAAGAATATCTTATAATACCCCTTCGTGGTATGCATTAGTATGATCGGCCAGTTGTATGATCACATTTATATTTTTCAAAGGCTTTTGATTTAATGTAACGTATAAAGAATATGGCATTACATTAATTGACGCACCTAAATTTAACATGGCTTTGTCTATTTTCTTACTACCTATTTGGCATGCTATAGTGAACACACTTGGATCCGTACACTTGGGAGGAATTTTCTATTCAAAAAACCATAAAAACATTCTCTCCCATTCTTACCTTTTCATTCATGTTCGAGTTTCTTTTGTTGGTGTATAAGTCATTCAAGAACTTAGCATACCGAGACACTTGCTTTATGGCTTCCAACAGAGAGGTATGTTTACCTCTATCTTATCGAATAGCTCAAAGATCTCCTTCTCTTTTTCCTTCTTTAACTCTTCTTTCCTAGGCTTCTCTAACTTCGCTAAGAAATGGAACATGGTCATTTAAAAATGGAGTCGAGGGATCAAGAATTACCCGAGGGCTTAGTGTCACCCCGTCAATGGTTGCACTCTCTTTTTCATCCTTTGTTTCTACTTTTTCTTCTTTTAATGATTCAAACTTCATCTTACTTGATTGTCTTATCCGAGCACCACTCCTCAAGGTCATTGCACTCATATTCTCCTTGGGATTTATCATGGGATGAAAGTTTTCCTCTAACTTGAGCCTCTAAACAATTCATAACGATCGCTAATTAACCCATTTGATTTTTCATGTTTTGAATGCTTGATCTCGTCTCTTGTTGGAATTGTTTAGTGCTCAATGCAAGAGACTTAACTATTTCTTTTAAAGATTTTTCATATTGTTGTGGGGCTTGTTGTTAGAAAGACCTAAGTGTATACCACTTGCTTGTCTTTGCTTGATAAAAATTTTACCCACCTAGTCTATTCTCCCCATTCCTTAAGTTGGGGTGATCTCTCCATCTAATATTATACGTGTTAAAGTAAGGGTCTTATGGCCTTGGTTGGCCACCCCTAAAATTTTCAGCAATATGTACTTATTCCGTGTGCCCCTTTTGTAAGGTTAAGCATCCATCTATCTTATGTCCAATAGTAGAATAAATTCTACAAGCCTTAACTACTTGTAGATTACCAATCGCCATCTATCTTACCAAGGAAGTTAAATCTAACATCTATTGCTTTAAACTTGAAATGTTTACCTCATTGACCCTTTTTGATGTGTGATCAACCTCGCACCAAATTGTTGTGAGTTAGTTGCCATATTTGATGTCGAGCCCTAGTAGCATCGGGTGTTTTATCTACCAATGCTCTTCCACTTGCCGCATCTATCATGCTCCTCTCCATAGGGAGCAAACCCTCGTAGCAATAGACAATCAAAAGCTAATTAGAAATTTGATGGTATGGGTAGCTAAAACATAACTTCTTAAACCGTTCCCAATACTCATAACGAGTTTCTCTAGTAAATTATCGAATCCTACGATTTTCTTCCTTATACTTGCAACCCTTGAAGTAGGAAAGTACTTCATTAGGAATGCTTGCTTTATCCTATTCCATGAGTCTATTGATCCCATAAGGAGATCATATAACCAATCCTTAGCATCCCCATCCAGCGAAAAGGGAATATCCTCAATTTAATTTGATCCTCCAATATTTCTTGTGGTCTCAAGATTGAGCAAACCATATGAAGCTCTTTTAAATATTTATGAGGGGTTTTCTCCAACTAGAACTTGATATTTCAAAAACGAGTGTATCGAGTATCGATTTTAGCTTGAATGCTACCTTTAGATTCAAGAACTCAATGCATAGAGCTACGGATTAAGATTAGAAGCGACCAACTCCTTTAATGTCCTCGTTTGCCTAATTTGTAGCCATATCATCTCTTTCCGAGTTACTTGATGGTAAGAACTAAAGAACTATGGCTATACCGGTGAAACCACTCCTTCGGAGGAGTCAATCTTCCTAATCAAAGCTAACCTCATT
This sequence comes from Dovyalis caffra, assembly GCA_963924115.1. Lineage (NCBI taxonomy): Eukaryota > Viridiplantae > Streptophyta > Magnoliopsida > Malpighiales > Salicaceae > Dovyalis > Dovyalis caffra. Next base: position 1,600,184 of record CAWUPB010000026.1, read on the forward strand.
TCCTTCCTTAACTTGCTCAATTCTCTTTCCGGTTCGGGGTTGAAAATTAGCTCTCCTAGTTAAAAACTGGTCATATACCAACAATAATCAAAACACAATAATAATAAAAAATATCCAATAACAATAAAATTTATTCACTTTCCCCAACAATAGTTCCAAAATTTGATGGTGTGTCGTACCACCAATAAATTAGTAATTTATAATGTCCTTACAGAGCTTTTAATCATAGTTATGTAATCGGGACAAGTAAGGATTAAACCCACATGGAAAGAGAATCAATTTAATTATTTTAGTTGTTTGAGCATTCTTATATGTAAAAAGGGGTTTGGTGTGTTTGAGATACTTGAAAATAATATAAAATAGTAAGAGGTAACAATATGAGAGAGGCCTTGGTCGAACTTTAATATCCATTTTTTAATTGGTCGTTGATCATTGATTAGATAATTAACTTATCATAATATGAATATCCACCATAAGATAACAATATGTATGTTAACCTTAGTCTTTCCTTACCTAGTCGTTAATTGAATAAATGATACCCAATTAATTTCTTAGCTATTGAACAACCTACTCGACACTAAATAGATTTAATCCAATAACAAGATTAAGATGAGAAAGACAGGTGAAGCTAAGCCACCTTCCTAAGTGCTAGAGAAGATGTAACCTAGTTCAATATTTTTTCAAGAAATTGAACGAAAACATCACATAATTATCAACCCCTAGTTACTATCATATGTAAGTTTATACAAGCAATTATATGAACTCGAATACTTAGCTAGCAATAAGTAATACAACTAAACAATTACCATGCATTTTAATTAAATTAATCATATAAATATGAACCAATCATGCAAAAAAATATAAAATACCCAATAAAGATAAATTTAGAAATAAAATCGGTTATCTCACAATGATTAACCAAAAGCTTCAAGTTGATTCAACCAAGAATGAAGTTTAGTTGTTCATAATGCATTATAATGAGAATTTCTACCAATTGCATCTAACCATACACTTTAAATCCTCTCCTTCCATTTGCATTATGCATTAATTACACCCAAATCATTGAGGTGAATGGCGACAAAAAGAGGAGAAATCTCTCCCAAAGCTTTCTTAATTTTAGTCCTTTAATTTGTTAATCTTTCCTTTAATTACTCTTCTACAAGTCCTCTAATTTTTCAATTGATCACTTTAGACCCTTCCTTTGAAGGTTTTCTAACTCTTTAATTCCTAAAGTTCATTCCTAATTTAATTTGAAAGTTTAAATTTTTTAATTTTATGCGATTAGGTCCCTAATTCTATAAAATTTGTTCTACACCTTTCCAAAAATTAATTTCCGTTCATAATAAATTCAAACACCTTCTAAAATAATTTATTCATCAGTCACATAATTTTTATACACTTATTTAAGCCCTCTAATTAATTACTTTGTATAAAAATATACTTATTTCTATAGAAAATATTTCCTATGCATAGAAAAATTCATCTAAGCTCATGGAATATTCCTACACGCCTAAATGATTTTTCTATGTCCATTGGATAATTTTCATACACTTTTAAAGCACTTAAAATAATTAATTTACTTAGAAAATACTATTCATGCATTGAAAAGTTCAAATAAAATAATAATTAAACATCATAAAATTCATCCAATGGCATCGAATAATCTTACACCCTTCTAGCAAATATTCTATACAAACAAAGCATTTTTCATACACATTTAACATGCTTAAAATAATTATTTCACATAAAAGTTACTATTCATGCATCAAAAAATCAATAAAATGTTCATTAATTATGGAAAAACTATCTTAATTGCTCTAAATATTCTAACAACCCATTAGAGATTATTCCATACCAATAAAATATTTTTCATATATCTTTAACAGCCTTAAACTTCTTTGATAAGAGTTTTAACGAGTATCGGGTATTACATATTTGGTCCCATTGATGACTTGAAACTTGGGTCTACTTATTCTCATTGCTAGTTTTCCTTGGGCTCTTCGTTTATTGAATTTTTCATTAAAATATTTTTGTTAAAAAAATAAAAAGAACGATAGCCTGCTACAATTGGATTTTAGTAAAGAAAAGATTAGAAATAAGTTATATTCATGATTTATCAAAAAGCATGTTAGATTTTTTACTAAAGAGTGAAAGTAGTGATCTTCATTATATAATAATTAAATAAATAAAATTTGAACTTATTTTTTCGAAAAAAATAATAAATATATAACTTGTAAACTATGTCTATTTATATAATGAGAAAGAATTTATTTAATTCTTGATATAATTATTGCTCAACAACAACAAACGAACACTATTTTTTTTTTTAGGTATTTCCGGATACAACAACGTTTATAAGTACAAAATATATTCTAATTGAAACAACACATTTATTATTCCAAGACAAACCAGAATCTAGTGCAATTAATATTAAACTAGTCACTTGCCCGCTACTACTGCGGGTCCAATAGAAAAAAATCATTTTAAAATTTTAAAATCTTTTAATTATAATTTTTTATTCACTTAATTTCTTTTTAATTTTTTTTTTTATAAATTTTATGCTTAAAAAAACATAAATCACTCTTATTAATTGATTGATTTTAAAATACAAATATAATAATTTTAACTAAAATATTATTCAAGAATTAAAAAAAAACTTTTAAAATATAATTTTCATAATATTGTATTCCAAAAAATAAATTTATAATTAATGGATAGACTTTTACAAAAATTAATAAATGAGAAAAAAATTCTTCTTCAATGTTGGTGAGAAAATTAATTTTTGAAATTATTTGTGCAATGATACGAGTAGATAAAAGAAAATTATTTAAAAATTTTATAATTTTTTCATTAATTTTTTATCTCTTTATTATAATTTTTTTTCATAAAATTTCTGCTTAAAAAAAACATGATTTATTCTTTTTTTATTTAGAAATGCTTAAATAAAAACTTGTAATAATTTAAACCTTAAATATTAATTAAAAATTCAAAAGTAAATACTATAAAATTATATTTTTTTATAAGAATGTATCAAAAAAATAAAGTTACAACTAATGTATAGACTTGCATAAAAATTAATGAATGAAAAAATAAAATTTTAATCTTATTTAATATTGATGAGAAATTTTTTTTTCCAAATATATGCATTAGATCTATATATATTTATTTACGAAATAATCAATACAATTAGCATAAAAAATTGTATTTGAATAATTAGTTGGTTCCTTTAAAACATTATTTTAATTTTTTTATTTTTAATAAATTGGTTCTATAAGGTTAAAAAAATAATTATGGTAAATAATATGTATTATGTTGGAAGATATATAGTTAAGTTTAAATAAAATCAAATATTCAATAGTTTTTTTTATACGTCTTGACCATATCTAGTAAACCGAGACAAATTATTTGAAATACACTTTTATCCTTTTAGAATAAAATAATTTTGTATTTATATATACGCAACTATCATTTAAGAATTATAAGAATTCATGATATATATTATATAATTTATTTTTTAAAAAGAAAAAAAAATCATGTTTTAAAATTTTATTCTTAAAGTCAAATATAGAGAAAAATAAATTATATTTATTAGTAAATAAAATCTTATATAAAAAATATTAATTGGATGAAACTTGCATAAGAAATGATAAATTCGAAGAATGACATTTAAATTATAAGATTAATATAAGCCAAAATATATGTTAATTTTAAAATATAAAAAGATAGTATATGTATGAAAACCCATAATAAACAAATTTTAATATAAAATTTAGAAGGAAAAAAACATATTAATATTTTTTTCATTGCATTGCATCAAAGAAATAAAGCAAAAATTAACATAAAAACTTATATGAAAATTAACAAATGAAACTTTTTTATCGATGAGAAGATTTTTTTAAAAAATATATATACATTTGATTTATATATATTTATCTACAAAATAATGAATAATATTAGTATACGAAATTATATTTTAATTATTAGGAAATTATTCTAAAATATTATTTCAATTATTTTATTTGAAAAAAATCATTTTAAATATTAAAAAAATAATAGCAAATAGTTGGTATAGTGTGTGTAGATGCATAGTTGATTTCTAATAATATCAATGATTCTATTATTATTATTTTTTATACATCATGACCATACTCAATAGGTGGGAATGTATAAAATAAACTAAAAAATAGTTTTTTAAAAATTAAATAGTAAAATATATATTGAAGTTAATAGAGTGCAGTAAAAACTATAAAATTGATTTCTATAACATTTAATATATATATATATATATATATATAAAATAAGAAAATAAAATACATATATTCAATTTCTAAAATTTGATTATATAGGAATTAAACAAATAAAAACATGTATAAAAAAAAGTATTCGAATTCATACATAGAAAATAAGTCATATTTATTAATAAATAAAATTATATAAAAAATAAGAATAGAAATTAACTTGATGAGAATTTTTATCGAAAAAGTCAATTTTAAACAATAATAGTATTTTATTTATTCTAAAATCTTAAAATATATCATAGAAATGTACAATATATATATAATAGTCACTTTGTGTAAAAAGAAAAAGAATAACGATTGATTTTTAAAAATTTTAACACCTATTTAAATTTAAAAAAAAAAGAACATAAATTGATGAAAAAGAGCAAAAGAAAAAAAAACATGTGTAGTACATAAGTTAGGGGATTAAAATTTTTATTTTAAAATTATATAGATCAAAATAAAATAATTTGAAAATTTAAAAAAATTAAATAAAAAAAGAACCTAAATTGATGGAAAAAAAAAAAGCAAAGGGGAAAAAATGCATGTATGGTGAAACTAAAAAAAAAAGAATATATCATATAAATAAAAAAAATATCGTATATATTATATAATAGTCGGTTTGTGTAAAAAAGAAAAATAACGATTGATTTTTTAAAATTTTAAAAACTAATTAAATAAATAAAATAACATAAATTGATGGAAAAAAGGAAAGAACCATATAAATATAAAAAAGTATCGTATATATTATATAATAATCAGTTTGTGTAAAAAAAATGATGATTGATTTTTCAAAATTTTAACACTTAATTAAATAAAAAAAAGATAAATTGATGAAAAAAAAAGCAAAATTGATTTTTCAAAATTTTAACATCTAATTAAATAAAACAAAACATAAATTGATGGAAAAAAAAAACAAAGGAAAAAAAACCATGTGTGGTGCATCGGTTAGGAGATTAAAATTTTTATTTAAAAATTTTGAAGATCAAAATAAAACAAACCTGAAAATTTTTAAAAATTAAATAAAAAACATAAATTGATGGGAAAAAAATGTATAGTGGAACTAAACTAAAAAAAAAAAAAAAAGGAAAACACTTGCTAGGAATCAGTAAAGCTAAACTACTTAAAAAAAAAAAAAAAAAAAAACACCTTACTTGTAAAAAGTAGAAGAAAGGCCAGGAGAGGAGGGGGAAAAAAAAAAACACAGCAAAGTGTTTTAGACAATTAAGTCAACCCAGGATTAAAAAAAAAAAAAAAAAGGAAAAGAAAAAAGAAAGAGGCAGCCGTAGAAAACAATGCAAAAACGCTTCCGCTAGAAACCTAACCCGAGTATAGGCTTTGAAGGTCATTGTCCTAGCCGTTGGACTACAGGCAGTTTCTTGTGATTGGATTACAAAATGTTTATATCTAAATAAACAAAAAGGTGAACAGCCACGGTCCAAATCCCACTTCTTTTAGATATATAGTAATAGTAATATTTTATTACCATGGATCATGCATGCCTGTTAGCTTAGCTGATAAAATATTTAATTTAATATGCAAGATAAAACAAATGTTGTGCTAGCAACCATATGTTGCCGTTTGCTGCAGTATTTTAAATTTGGAAAAGAAAAATTAAAGTTGAAATGCTTAGCTTGATTTGTCTTCAATGGTGGAGTTTAATTTCAATTTTAGATTAGGAAAGATTCCTGCCATGACCAAGATTTGTCTTCAATGGTGGATTTTAGGCACCAAGACAAGAAGACTAACCTGTTATGATCTGCTGAACTACTGACCTGTCGAAAATTCATTGGATGCTTGCATTGCCCCGGCTTAATGGCATAAGGCCTATGCCTAGGCCCCATAGAAAGGGGGCCTAATTAAAATTAAAATTTAAATTTACACTCGTAAAAAATGAGATAAATTAAAAAGTGTAGTCTTCATCTAAGTATGAGACACCATTCTTCTCTCTATTAACAGATCATAGGTACTAGAGTTCCTACATTGAAAGGCTCATATTGTTCGGAGATATTATTATTTCAACGTTGAAAATTCTACCTTTTCTAGATATCTCTTTCGGTTACCTTCTACTTATTAAAGCTTTCAATTTTTATTTTAGTGGGACACTTTTATTTACAGAAAACTTTTAGAAAAATATTTGTGAGTGAAACAATTTTTAGATCTCCAAATTTTGTTATTATATTCATTTCTTTCTCCAAACAATCGAGAGATCTCTTATAAAACCTTTACTAATTAACTTGACGGAAGAATTTGAAGGTAATTTTTTAATCTATGCAAATAATATTATGTATATAAATCATATAATATTTTATTTTTTTCTCAAATTTATTTTTATTTTCTTAGGTGATTCTCTCTAGGTTTACTTGATTAGATGTGACAAGCAAATACAATCGAGTGTCAAAGTTTCTTACTCTTTTATTATTATATTTTAATTTTATTATTTGAATAAAATGTCTACTATAAAGAAATAATTTGATGAGATTGAAAATAAAGACATAAAATTATCTCGTTGAAGAATCTTTTAGAATTAATTATTTTACATGTTTAGTTGATCATGCGATTTCCTCTCTTTAAAATAGATTTGAACAATTTAAAACATATAAAGATAATTTTGGTTTTCTTTATAGTTTAGAAAAATTAAAATCACTTGATGATGATATTTTGAAAAAAAAATTATTTAAATCTTGAACACTTTCTAAAGCACGATATGCTTTCCGATATTAATGGTTTAGATTTATTTTCAGAATTAAAAGTTTTAAAAGAAATTATAACTATGGAAATGAAAACACCACTTGCCATATTAAATTTTTATAAAAAAGGTAAATTCTTTTCCAAATGAATGGATAACATATATAATATCATTAACTATTCATGCTACCGTAGCTTCGGCTGAAAAAAGTTTTTCAAAATTAAAATTAATAAAATCTTATTTAAGTTCAATTATGTTATAAGAAAAATTAAGTAATTTGACTATATTATCAGTTGAAAAAGATTTGCTTTGTAAACTTGAATACAAAAATTTAATTAGAGATTTTACATCTCGAAAAACAAAAAAAATAAAATTAAAATAATGTTTAATATTTATTTATTTTATAAAAAAATCTCTAAAATATTATTTTGCCTAAGGCCACATATATTATAAAGCCGGTCTTGGATGCTTGGCTAAAAGAAAATTAGCTTTACTACATTTTCTTCTTTCTCTCGTTTCTAACCATGAAAGTTAACAGGATAGAATTTTCTCAATGAAAGGTAAATGATTTGTCAACGGGTTGTTGCTCATTTTTTACAACTTAAAAATTCGTAGTTGAGAATATATACATGTGTGCGTATTCATGCGTGTGTGACCAGGCTTTTCTCCATGTGCTTTTGCTTGGATCCTTGTTGATCGTATTGTATTTAGTCACATTGATGACTTGAAACTTGGGTCTACATATTCTCATTGCTAGTTGGCTTTGGCTCTTTGTTTATTGAATTTTCATTAAAACATTTTGTTAAAAAAAGAAAAGAACGATAGCCTGCTACAATTGGATTTTAGTAAAGGAAAGATTAGAAATAAGTTATATTTGTGGTTTATCAAAAAGTATGTTAGATTTTTTTACTAAAGAATGGAAGAATGCATCTTCATTACATAATAATTAAATAAATAAAATTTGAAATTATTTTTTTGAATTTTTTTAATAAATTATATAACTTGTAAACTATGTCTATTTATATAATGAGAAATAATTTATTTAATTCTTGATATAATTGCTCAACAACAACAAACGAATGCTATTTTTTTTTTTTTAGGTATTTTCAATATCATATATTGAAGATGGAACTAATTATCTTCAGAGTAGAAGGAACAAAGTGTAATTTGTCCCAACAAATGGGATGTAAAATTTAAATTCTAGACATTAATAGAAAATTTATCTAATAATTAACTCATTTACTATTGGATCAATAATTTATTGGTAACAAATGAACACTGTTGATTGATCTTAATGAAACACAACAATAGGATCAACCCACAACTTCCTTATTGGAACAGAAGAAAATTAGCTCAAGGCTTAGGTAATTCAAAAGGACACTTAAATAGCTTAAGGACTTAAAATGCAACTTGGTTTGCTTATCAAGGGTAAACTTCAATGATGGATCTTAAACCCAGCATTGGAGTTATCTTGTAGTTACTGAAACCAGCATCAGAAGAAAGTTTAGCCCATTCTTCCTCATTTCTTTCCTTGCCAGTTACCAAAATCATCATGAGCATATCGAAGAATATTTGTGTTTCAATCGATTTATCGTCCCCTTTCTTGTTCTCCATCATCATGTCTCTGATAATCACCTTCCCTCCTTCCCTGCCCTTAATTGCTTCTTTACATTTTTCAAGTATCTTAACACATTCTTCATCGTTCCAGTCATGTAGAATCCACTGTTTTCATCAAGAAAAAAGAAGAAGAAGAAGAAGAAGAAAAAGAAAGAAGAAAGAAGAGTTAATTAAAATATTTCAACAAATATTAATGCATGCAAAGAAAAACTTATCAAATTTAATTATGTGTAACAAATGATAATCTAGGATTTTAAGCAAAATAATGAAGGAATTTAATTCATCTATTATATTTAGAGTGCATTTGGACTGACATATTGATTATTTTTTGAATAATTATCAAATAAATATTTTGTCGAAATCATTAATAATTTCAAGCAAAACACTATTGTATATCAACCAAAGCAGTATGAATTGATCAATATAAAATGCTTTCCATGAATATTATATTTTTCTTTAGTAGTTTCAATTAAAAACAGCAAATTGACTAGGTAAACTCATGTATCTTTTTAATTAGCATAGTTGTTATAAACGATTGATGCCAGGAGATCTGGAAATCATTTTTTTTTTTTTTTTTTTATGTTTACATATAGTAGAATATGACCTTACAAAACTTCTTTCTACAGAAAGGTAACTAAGGATAAGCATGCAATCTCATCATCATCTTTGTAATGTTGAAAAATCATGATACAGATACCAATTTGCTCTTGATAAAACTTCAAATCTGCTATTCTCCCAGAGAGATACGTCACTTGTGCTTCACCACTAACTTATTCCGTTACATATTAAATGAAAAAACAAAAACAAGGTAAAATTGTTGTGTTGTCATCGTTGATTAGTAAACAACGATGATGAAATGTCAAATATAGCTAAATTGATTGCCTTCAGTTGATGATCAAATGAGTTTAAACAATCAATGTCATCAAATAAAAAACGAAAGTGGGCATTGCATATTTTTCTGATTTCTGTATATAATATTCGGGAAAGGGTCATGGGCGGCCAAGGGATTTCGTAATTTCGTATATTAGACAATGATTTTATTTTAACATGTTTTCAATGCTCATGTCTTCGTATTCATAAAAAAGAACATGTCATTACGAATGAGAAAGAGATTTGTATTGTTAAATACAGATGTATCCTTATAAGTTATCTGTTTAAAAGGTGGATAGTTTAGCAAATATAGAGAGTGAAATAAATCACACACTCTTGTAATCTTCGAACAACAAACATACGT